>CM074194.1:45821350-46421350 GCA_037179385.1 Holothuria scabra
GCAGTTCTAAACTAGATCAGCTATAAAGTGCTGCTGTACTGGTACAACCTTGATAAGTCATGGCTAGTAAGGAAATATTGCTTCACTTCTTAACTAGACTTAGCTACAGAGTTTGTACTGGTACAACCTTGGTAAGTCATGGCGAGTAAGAAACATATTTGCTGCATTTATAAAACTAACCCAGCTATAGAGATTGTGCTTGGTACAAAACTTGATATGTCATGGCAACTGGGGTAATATTGCCGTCATATCTTAATTATACCAGCTATAGAGGTTGTACCGGTACAAGCTTGAAATATTTTGGCCAGTATGTTATTTAGATGAAATTTTAACGAGACACCAACACGAATGTGTTATATAGTATCAACTAGGATAAATACGATTCAGTTTCAGTTACAAAACAGTTCAAATACCAATGCAAGTCCTCCCCTTAATTAGCCTCTAACGAAAGGCGGGGAAATAGCGTGGGCATATTCTACAACCCCCAACCCTTCCTGGGGCCTTTGGTAGGTAAGTAAAAGCTTTAAACTGGACCAGCCGTAAGAGTTTTACAAAACAAACTTGGTAAGTCATGGAGACGATAAGGAACTATTTGCTGCACTTCTATACTAGGCAAGCTATAGAGGCTGTACGAAGTCACTGCGAGTAAGGGGTTGCTGAGTCAGGGGCGAAACCACGGGGGCAGGACAGGCATTTACCTCCCACCAGCCTGTGGTATTTAAGTCGCAAAAGTAAATCGCTTAAAACCATTTTAAGACACTAGGATTTTTCAACACCCTTTATGGAGTATCTCCCTGTTCGTCTGGAAAGGGGAAGCCCCCAAAGTCGGCTTACTCCTGCAATTTGTCTCCCATTGACCGTGTACGTGAATCATTTTTCCAAAACCCGATTATAGTATCTCCCTGTTCGTTGGCTTACTCGGGGCTTACTTCGGGGCTTCCTTCTCAAGCGAACAGGGAGATACCACATAAAGGGGGGGGGGGGGTGAAAAATCCTAGTTTCACTCTAGACGTGTGTGAAGTTCAGGGCGTTGGCCCATCGGGAGTGGCCTCTTCGGGCAAAACAAAACTCACCCCCTCACGCACATCTGGACTTAGAAAATTTTTGAAAAGTGATTCACGTGCAAAGTCGATGGGGAGTTAAAACTGAAAAAATTTGCAAAATCCTCTGTTGAGTGTCAATGAACGGATGATGGACTTGAAACTTAATTTACCTTTTTTTTCGTCTGTTCATGATTGCGGTATAATGACATAAAGTTGACTTTTAGGGCAGAGATACGACTTCTGTATCCTTCAGTTGGCCAAGAAAAAACTCATTCCCATTGCAAGTCTGTGATGAACTGTCGACGTCCTACCGTCCTTGTAACAGTCACCCCATTTCACATAAATATCTTCCCACAAGACCACCTCACTTGCAATTATTAGTTGCGTTAGAGAATAAATTAAAACAAAGTGTATGCAAATCCAAACACGCCATTCTTCCTATTAGTAGAGTTGTCACGGTGAGGTACGTTTCTCCAAAAGAACACAATATAAAAGATCGTTTTAGACGAATATGTCACATATCTGCCGGTAAAATTGATGATGTGGCAAACGATGGATCAGTTTTGGTGTTTCCAGGGTGACTGGAAAGAAACATAGGCAGTAGATCTACACAGCACAATGGGAAAGACCAATCTGACGAAGAACGCATACAAGCCCCTGTATGGTGCTACAACAGTACAAGCCATATTTACACCGAAAAATGGTTGACAGGTGTAACGAAAAGTCCACAAACATCTTTCGAGTCTACTTTTGTGCTTTGCATGTAGGCTACGGCTGTGTCTCACGCTTGGTTGGGATTATTTGCCCAGCTCCGAGTAGCACCTCCCTTGTTGCTCTCTCAAAGCTCTTCTCAGTTTTGCGGTTACGAAATTCCTTACCCAAGAAGGTTCCGTAAACAGTGACAGATAGAGCTCCCATAAATAAAGGTTGCAGTCACCCCGGTCACCCCTATGAACTTTCGATGTGTCCTATCACAAGAACGGTTCTTGAAAATCATGCCTGTGACAGTTTTTTTTTTTTTTTTTTTTTGTATGGGATTTACTTTGAGTGGCTACTTGCGTTTACCAGGGAGTTGCAAGAGACTGCGTTTACCATGAAATTCTTAATTATTCAATATTTAAGTGTTTTTGCAACATTTAGCGTAGCCTGTAAACCGCAACGAAGAGTTTTGAGGACTGGTTGGTTCAGCCTAGGCTGTTCGAATAATTCGGGGTTAATTTTGTAAAGTTGATATTTTTGTGTGTAAAATCATTACGTGACTATGATGTGTTTGTACTTATCGGGCAATTGTTTTCAAGGAATCTGGGCCTGCTTGGAGTTTTCTGTAATAAGAGGGCAAAAGCAGTCACCCCAATTTGAATTATTGTAATAGTCTATTTTAATTCATGAATGGCTCTCGAAAATAATGTGACACTGTTTTTCTCCTACTGAATTGTAAAATTTATGACAATTGAACCCTTGATTTAACCTAATTATGCAACATTTTAGTCTCTGAAATATATTGAAAGAAACATGGAAGAGAAAGAGGAAGAAATTTGTGAAATTTAGTGGTTCTTTCATAAAAGTTTAGGGGCGACTACTCTTTAAAAACATGGCAACCTTTCGACGGACTCAAATGCTGCCTGAATTCTAGTACCTGAAGATCAGGTCGTTCCCCGAAATATACAGTACATGCCGGCCGCCTGATACACCAGTTAGTATGACCATGGAAGTACCACCATGGTCATACTGGTGGTATGACAACAGCAAAACATCACAATACATGTACGGTGTATACTTCTTAAAAATAACAAATTCCTGTTCTGTGTATAAGGGTAGAGTCCTAGTGAGGAACGCAGTGGTGAAGCTCTGGTATTTAAAGGCATGTTTCCATCATCCCAAGCAGTTCCAATTCTCCCAACCGTCTTACTCTAGCCCTCCCACATTTATCTAAAACTCATCTTTATCCAGACACAGTCCTAGTTTATTGCTTCATGGCTTGTCCCAGTGGCCATACAAGTCCATAATGTGTAATCAAGACACTCTCAGTGCCCACGCTGTGTAATTGAGCTATGATGCATTATTTGAATGTGATGCCATCAAAGAGCTGTACCAATTGGAGAGTTTTGATATATGTATACTGAAACTGTGGTTTGGGGTGACGAATGACTGCCTTTAAAATTTCTTACCCGACCGAAAAAATGCATGCCAAGGGGCCTGCGTTTATTCCTCTGAAGCATGGAAGTACTACTTCCGAGGTACGGTACTTCCATGTATGAAGGGTGTGCCTGTGCATGTAGTACCTCGGAAGCTTATGCGATTTGATGGGTTCTAAAATTGCCAATTATTATTCATACGTTATAAGTTCACTTATGTATTGTTAACTGTGTGCTGGATACTTTTCTGGGAAAGCACTGTTTTAGGCGTGTAGAACTACCACATTTGGGCCAACTCTTTGGTGGGAGTGTGTAGGATACCAGTGGTCTATATTGCCGGTGAAATGTATCTGCTGTTTGCTTAATTAATTTGCCAAGGCTAATATGGGAATACAGGAATAGAACATTTAAACTTGTTTTTCTTCTCCCCCACTTAGTGGCGGCATCAGCGGCGTCTGGAAAGTGTCCCGGCAGGGTGTCGATGTTAGCTCAAACTTTATGCCTTAACACACCAAGAATCCACACCTTGTTTTCCCTCCTGGGATTTACCTCTCCCCCCACAACTTAATGGTCTACAGGGCATTAATACCGCAATCCCCTCTCAATTCCCTCTTTTCCCCCTTTCTCTTTTTCTCTTTTTTTTTTCTTTTTCTTCACCATCATTTGGGGAGGCGATCACCCCATTTGGCCCCTTAGTTGCGCCGCTGCTTTCATGATATGTTTTGAAGTTACATATATTTGCCCTCCATCTCACATTTTAATTCGGATTGACTATGTCCAGCTGTCTTGTCACCACTACCGCACCGTAAAAAGAACACGTTATGAGGTTGGAGAAATAAAAAAGAAATAAGCGCATTCAATGAGTGAACGCTTAAAGGGGCTCAATGAGGTGATATCGATTATATTGTGATGAGTTTGAAAGAAATCAATGCATGATTATGCTTTTAATAAGCCTGATTACTCATGTGTGCGCTCCTTTATTTACCAAAAAATGTAAACAATTGTAGTTTTTATGTACAGGATTGCATATGATTTACACTCAATGGTGAAAAGTGTCTGTTCACCAATTTGAAATACATGTATTAAATCTTTAATGATCCTATCATTGGCACTATCATTAACTAGAGTCAGATGTTTAGAATCTCTTAGTTTGACTATTAAGCATCAAGTTAAGAGTAAAACTCAGCATGTGTGACGGAAATTATGAATTTTGTGGGCAAACTTAATGAGCCCCGATAACACCTGATAAGCAATGTCAACAAAAGCGCACACCGTAACCACATCTAAATGTTTTTTATGTAAATGTTAATTTTCGTTAATTTATAACAACATGGTGCTTACAGATATCATGAAATAAAATCATTAACGTGTTTACAAGATGGCGTCTTGACTATAACTCTAGTTCCATGTTCCTGACACTTGCTTGGGCATTTCGTCTACTATCCAAGTGTTATTGCCTAAGTACGAAAAAAAATTGTGTGCATGCATTAAAAAATGATGATTAACTCATCAAATGAAACACTGTACTTTGCATGAAGTGTATATATAGCCAGGATCGATCACCCATGGCAAAACATCCGCTATAAGTAAAAGGCGCGTCTTTGGTAACCGTAACTTGTTAAAGAAATATTTATTAGTTTTCTGATATTAATCGTGGCGGGTAATTGATAATGGTAACATCAATCATAACAACGAAAGCTCTTTGAGAACTCATATTTCTCCTGAGCTCGCAGAAGCGAAACACCTGTCATTCTGAAATGCTGACCCGAGATCAGGTCAACTGCATGGTGTACGTATTACCATGGCAATAGTTTAATTTTGCTGAACTATTTATGTTCGTAAAAAAGTAGCCTGATTAGAGTCTGCAGACAGGATTCATGAGGTGAACCGCGGAGCTTTCAATGTAGGTTACTATACAGACAGCCAGTTAATAGCCTAATTCAAGGCAGCAGTTTTCGAAAAAAATCACAGGGAGACAAGGTCCATAGCATATGAATTTCGAAGGGTTTAGGCCGGGCTCTATAACCTAATGGTTTGATCAGGGAACTAAGAGTTAGCAGCTCCCTGGTTTGATAGCCATGAAGACAACTGCAAACTGCAGAGCATCAAATAATTTCATTTCCATTCCTTAAATTATTTAACAGGGAGCTGCCACGAACTCCGGATTTTAATATGCAAATCACCGCATGGGAAGACACAACAGTGTTACAAGTACAGCAGCCTCGCAGTCAGGGTTGAACTAATGTACAGGGCAAAGCGTACTTGAAAATATATTAAGGGTTCCTCTGATACATTTCGGTCCGAATATACCTTATACATTTATTAGATTCTAAGATACAAATTCTTTAATCAAAGAATTGACGTAACCCCTCCCCCCGTGGACATACACAGTCAGCAAGTCACTCTTAACTTATTTTGAGAAAAATAGGCAAATCCCAGGTTATCTTTATGTCTTTTGGTGCCATTCATACTAGGACTAGATATTCAAGGTAAACTAAGCAGTTATTCCTTGTTCATGAGAAGGTTGCAAGGACGGCGTCGTACACCGACAAATATAATTCCAGGTATATAGACTTAACTAGGAGTTGTCACTCCAAAATATCACAGTTCGACACCAATTGAGCTTAGGTTTAAGTTAGCTAGCTAGTTAGATGAGGTTTAACGGTTCAGTTTTCAAACAATTGGCCAGTCAAGTCGAGGTGCCCACGGACTTTTTCCAGCCGTGGCTCACTGGCTTGTTCCCCATACTTCATTGCATTTCGCACAAGGAAAGTAGTTTCCATTATTTTTTAAGTCCCAACCTTTTTCAAGAAGGTTTCAGAGGTCCAAAGGAAATACAAACAGGGGGTTTGGTTTAGGTGCACGTGTAGAACAAAAATTTTTAGTGAGTCCTATACATCATTGGAAAGGTCACATTTCGAGGATTCTATACAGCTTAGGCCCATTGTTTTGACAAATTATGGTAATTAGTAATGCAAATATATGCATATTTACTAATGAATTTGGTCATGAAACCGGCCTGGAATTGAACCCGAGACCTCACCGTGCGAAGGGAATGCTAGGTTGAAAGGCCTGAACTGAATGCATAGTATGGGTTGGGACGATCTCTGTGAATCACTATAAGAAGCACACTCCGAAGCTGAGTAAATAAAATATCGAAACAGTATTTAAAAAACAGTATTAAAAAATGAAAAAGAATTCGGTTCATCACAGGTGCTTTCTTTATTCCTCAGGCTGAAACTGAGGTCAAAGGTGCTGTACGGTAACGAGATTTGCAGGAACGATGATCACACCTACGTTAAAACTGTTTGGAAATTTTACTGTATCTAAACGGGGGGGGGGGCTCCAGGATTTCCTCAACAGGGGAGGGGGGAAGCTCCCCGACAGGAGAAAAACAACGTACCAAATAATGAAGTAGTTTGCCTCTGCCTTAATTACTGGTGAACACCGATCTAGTGAAAGCCTTAATTGTACTTGAGAGTACCTTTCCCAAGGTACACAAATGTCACCCAATCAACTTTCTGTAGTTTCGCTTGCAGAGAGACGCCATTTTCACTGATATTTTTGGAAAAATTTAACGTAGAGAAATGATTTTGACGCAATTACAACATAAAAACACCTTTTCCAGTTGAAGATGGATGAAAATGGCAAAATTACAATAAATGTCATTTTTCTTTTTAACGTCCGTTACAAATTCCCGCCAATGTGAACTTTTCATCCCAATGTCTCCTCGGCTTCCTTGCTTTCGTCAGTTTTTAGGCTAAGCAAAGCAGACAGGCAGGGGTTGACCTCAAACACGTCTATAAATAACTCACCATAACGATATTGACAGTTTGTGTTGCATGCAATACCGGTACTTTTTGTGCACAGTACGTGGGATATGTTTATAACTTTATACTGTTATGGAATTATCACTTGTTATGGAATTATCACTTCTGGGGTGCCGGCAAGTACGGCTGAAACTTGTATTATCAAGGAAGTTGAAGCTGTTTAGTATTATTCTTTACTGCTTAAAATGTTTGTCATTGTTTTGTGGCCCCATATATGTCCCGCCAGCTCCCTTGTCCATGTTTGTGATGCACAAGCCTGTGCAGGATATTGCCTTTTTTAGTATATTAGAACTCATTTGTCAGTTTAGCATAAATTAAGTATTATTACGTCACTAGTTTGAAGCAAGAGGCTGGGCGCCGCCATACCGGCAACTTGACCGTCGGGCCGCTATCTCTCACCCCTCCGTCCTTGAATTGGCCCAATTTCGTCGGGGAGCCTTAACTTGCGCTAACGATAAAAGATGCGATTAACTTCAATCTGTCTTGATTTTGATTTTACGAAAAGAGCAGACTCTGCAAGGAAACCATCAAAATTCCAATTTTTCAACAAAAATGCAAAATTTTCAATAAACTCCTACAATATTAGCTCCCGGTTTTGTAAAAATTGTGAAAAGAAAGCCCCAAAGTTTTCCAATGTCCTTTGAAGAGCGTTTCTACGTACGACAAAATATGAAACCTCACCAACCTTCAGTTTTTCCTTTATTCTTCAATTAAGACCCCATATTTTTTAATTCTTCTTTACAAATAAACCCATTTTTAACACATTTTATGCCATATAATTTCATAGTTTCGTTAATAAAAATTTCAAAATTTTCAAATTAAAAGGAAGTCAAAAAATTGGGGGGAAAATTCCAAAAGTATCAATTCAGTCAATTATGGAGTAACATTTTGAAAATAAAAGAACCACGAGCATTCATATGCTCCCGCTAAATCTTGAATCTTAACTTGTTTAATATAACCACTGAATGGAATGCCGCCGGGTATTCTAATTCCGAAGCTACGAAGTAATACAACATTCATTCCTATACCCCTGCGACTCAACCTGTGGCCTGTATGTGCGGCCTTAAGTTACAAAGCGAAGTCATTTTTGAATGCTATGTTCACCACAGGGTGAGCATAAACATTCGTTTTCCAGGCAGACAATAATTGTAAATACTCAGGAACACGCGCTTAGTATTCACAAAGCTGGCTACTGATTCTTCGATCTTTCTGAAAGATACTTCCAAATATTGTTGCAGGATTCGTTTTACATAGTCCTCCTTTAGAAGCAAGAGAAATCCATTCGATGACAATAATCTAGTGACTCATTTGTTTCCTCTTTTACAGGCGGGAAAATCCAATTTTTGACAGCTCTAATTGAACCTTAGTGAAAATAGGAAAGGTCGCACGGGCGCATACCACTTGTGAAAAATTGCTCCCTAAGTCAATAGAAGGTAACAGGTCAGGGCAGTCACTAACAACATTTCAAGAGGTCTGTGCATGGAGAAATAAACGGATCTAATAGAACACGAACGAATTCGACTTACTGCGTGCAACCTATAGGTAGTGGGCTATAGTTTTAGAGTTACTGTAACTTTCACTGAGGTCCGTGGAACCAGGCGGTCACAGAGAACGGATTCAACAGAATCCAGTTTCAGCGTCGGAGCTACGGGAGAAGAGAGGGGTCGAAAGGATTTGCCCGGCGGATTTTTTTCCTTCCTCCCCGCCCAGGTTAGATGATTCTGGAGTTAGGTTAACCAAAACGATGAGAATGAGCTAGGCCTATACCACTCTTGAAACGTAATTTTTCATCCAGAGAAATGCTAAAATCGCAGAGCTTCCGGGACTTTGCTTTGGATCCCCATCTGCAGGAGTTGTGGCTACAAGTTAAGGCTCGGTCGCGCACTGTGCACGAAAAAATTTGCCGGAATATCTTTCTTTGCTCCATCCCCCCCCACCCGACCTAATCGTCACTTTCTGACCCCGCTATACTGCTTTTAAACCATATTAGTTGAAAGGAATCACTCTGATATGAAAGGCACAAGAAAATAATACCCGTATGGACCTAAAATTTCTGATACAGAATGGGGTTGTGTTCACCAAAGACGACAGAAACTCGAAACCGTGGTATATGCTACAGGGGAAAGGCATAAACGGACTCGACGCCGTGACTTTGAGACTGTCGGCATGTCGTGTGTCGCGCCAAGGGAGCATGTACGATGCCGCGTCTTCCCAAACTCCTTACCTTTGAGAAATTTTTGTTCAGTTAAGGAGGCGAAATCGGACGTGCTTTGGGTGTAAAAACTTTGTAACTTAAATGATGTTTCAGAGATGGAGTGCAAACTATGACGAATTCGCGCGTAAAATACTGAACTTGCATTACCTGTGATTTCCGTGACAAAACTTGCATTGTGTAAGGAAAATTTCTGCATACAATTTTTCCATTATACTAAGGCGTTTGAGACGGGGAGGAGTCGCGGTGACCAGACTCCCGCCCCCAACAAATTTTGGCAAACTTTAAAATTCGGAAAGGAATGTGGGACAATTTCGGACAGACATTGAGATATAAAAACTGAATTCTGATATTATTTTAGTTACAAGAATAACTTCCAAGCGTGCTCGGAATCGTAAAAAACGATTTGCTCGAAAAAGGGGGAAAACACATTCAGGGTAAAATTTTCATGAAAAGTTACCAAGATTACAAGACTTGGCTACACTCTAAAAACATCCTGGTTAAGTCCTGGTTAATTTAACCAGGACGGGGTCAACGATTACCCATACACTTCCTGGTTAAAAAGAAAGAAAAAAAAGGAACTGTATGTAAAATTATTGCCCTCCGTCGATTCTGGTTAAATTTAACCAGGATATTTTTAGAGTGTACACAGTCGGCAGGCAAAGGAAAAGAGTTATTATTCGTGAGTTTTTCTTCAGAGTCAACACAATGCCCAATTTGGTCAATCCAAATCCTTTCAGACATTTATTCAAATAAATAAAAAGAATTCTTTTTAACATTTTCATGAAAAACACTAAAGATAATATAATAAAGCGACGCCCTAGGGAAGTCAATGGCCTAAAAGAAACAATGATTCCTAAGCCATCTCAGGCAGGTTTTCAGTCTTGCGCGACACTATGCCCAAAGTGACCATTAAATCTGAATTGCCCTTGTGACGTTTGGCTAATATGGTTTACAGGTCTATTGATGGCTAAGCAAAATTTTCAAAAAAAAAAAAATAAAGAATTGCGAAGATTTGTGACAAATTCAGGCGGCTTACTCTAAAATCTTCCCTCAGTTCTACTTCATAAGTATTGAAAGCAGTCTTAAAAATCGTCCGCCGAAATTGTAAAATATTTCTCCGAAAACTCCTATACTCTAAAAACTTCGGGTTGAATTTGAACTGGACAAGGATCAAATGGGCACTACACCTAAAAAGGTTTAAATATTTGACTATTTTGAAACCGAGCCTATACGAGTGTCTCAATCCTTTCAAAACATTTTCTGAAAAATAACAGCGCATTATTGTGAAATTTTCGTGGAAAATTAACACGATTTAAAACACCGAGACTCGTTGGGAAAGCTTGTAAAACCGCTATTTGTCAGCGTCACTTCATAGTCTTGGTCAACACTTTGCCGGAAATTGTACGGGAAGACAGGAGTGGACAGGTGTAGGCCTATGTATGTACTAAACATTTTGCCCCCCAAATATGGTAGAGGTACATTTTATGTGGTAATTTTCTACTTTCAATGCTAATCTGCCCATTTTTGTTAAAGTGAGCACGTTATTGCAACAGAAAATTCAAAGGAAAAACTAATAAGATGTATTCACAAAGCTAAAGGGAATGCCATTTCCGGCCATCTGAGGTGTCACAGTTTTTCAAAAATTTCAAAAACTCATGGTGACTCTGTGGCCTACCTTTACGCAGGTTTCTTATAACAAATAACCCTCGGCCTCTGATGTACCATGTGAAACCTTTGCGAACGAGAGTGGGGTGGGGAGGAAGGGGAATTTTCATTGAGTAAATGTGGTCATTTGCCCCCTCTTCCCGATAAGTGACCCCCAGATATTGGCCACTGATGAGGGCAGTACGTAGACTTACAATAAAATGAGTACCCCAACGAATTTCAGTATCCAATAGTACTTTTCTAATTTTGCTCATATGTACTGCAGATTCTTCAATAAACACAGACCTTACAATAAGCTAACGAATTTCTACCAAAATTCTCAAGTTTTCTTCAAAACAAGCCCCGTTGTGTTAAATATTTGTAGAAAAGAAGCCCAAAGTATCGGGGCACTACACTTGAAATTCTACCACTAGTCGCGTCCAACCAGGACTGCCTTATCACCTTTACGGGGCTTTGAAATGCTGCCCCCCCGGCACCGTGCGGACCCTGGCGTAACCCATGGCTTGTTGGACTCAACAACAGCACTGAATATGTAACAGAGTCATTACTATCTCTTTATGTTCGAACAGATATGGAGTTTGTCGTTATGGATAATATAACTAATTCGAATCATTTTGAATCATTATTTGTGAAAATTAAAACGGCGGTTTGTAAAACAATTATTACTGGAGTTATTTACCGACCTCCAAGGGAAGATGTTGATGAATTTATTCTTGAATTTAATAGTATTTTAAATACCTTAAATAATAATCGCAGTGTTTGTTTTATTGCAGGGGATTTCAATGTTAATCTACTGTCTGGACAAAAGGCGGACTTACTTAAAAATACATTATTATCATTCTCATTCTATCCTGTAATTGATAAACCCACTAGGGTGACAAAAGTATCGGAAACACTTATTGATAACATATTTACATATATTAATTTCGCAACTAGATCTACCATCATTAGAACTGATTTATCTGACCATTATCCCATTGCTATTATTTGTGAACATTTAAGTCCGTGTAGAAGGAATTTCACTAGGCCTGTTATTTTTAAGCGTGATACTAGTACTTCTAAAATATTGAATATGAAACTGGAATTAGATTCTACTGATTGACATGATATTTTGTGTAACAATAACGCTCAGTCTGCTTTTACTAAATTTAATAATAAACTTTGTGATATTTTCCAAAGAAACTGTCCTATGCGTCAAATTAAGTGTAAGAAAAATTTACAGAAGTCACCTTGGATTACCTCTGGTATTTTAAAGTCCATTCGCAAGAAAAATGTATTGTATTGTGCGTATAAGCGAAGCCCCACAGAACAGAATTTACTGCATTATCGCAATTTTAAGAACAGATTAACTGCGGTAATTCGAAATGCCAAGAAATCGTATTACTATGAGTACTTTAGTAAAAATAAAAATAACAGTAAGAAGATTTGGTCTGGTATTAATGGGATACTGAACAGAGGGGGTGGCAACACTAATGCGACTGGAATCAAGTTGAGAATTTAGATACAAATGATGATTCGAATAACCTGCAAAATTTTGCTAATGATTTTAATAATTTCTTCACATCTGTAGGCGAAAATCTAGCTTCTAAAATAGATGTAACGTACTATAACTGCAATTGTTATCTCAATGATATTAGTGTTTTAGATGCCTTTATTTTACACCCAGTGAGTCATGAGGAAGTGGTTAGTACTATATTGAAACTTCAAAGTGGGAAATCCCCAGGGTATGATGGCCTTACCAATGATATTTTAAAACAGATACATGGCCATATTATTGATCCTCTTACTCATATTTTGAATTTCATATTTTGAAATTCATACTCACGTTTCTTGTAAATATTATTACGTATTGTATCATAATAATAATGATAATGAATGTACGTTTGCATGTAGTACAGTTGAAAAAATAAACAATAAAACAATATATATATAAATATATATATATAAATATATATATATATATATATGGCATTACTTTTCACGCTGTTTATATGCTTTTGGCCTATTTTCAAATAATCACAACTTGCGTTATGTATGTTGAGATGTATATTGCAAATTACAAAAAATCGACATAAACATCCCGCTTTGCCATTTCTTAGCCCCTTCCCCTACCCTCATTCTTCTTTAGTCTTTCTTCTTTTTTAAATTTCACAACTTTTTACGGACTGCCCGCTTTTCAACTCTACCTTCAGGACTGGAAATTATACATGGCTGTATGGTGAACCTCAATCCCGACTCTGGTTCAAGTCCTTGAGCCTCCTGCAACCCATCGTCACACAGGCCTAATATTACATAAATAAAAAGTCCGACTATTTGGTTAGGTTTTGTTACTGCATCTCTGTTTCAAAACACGTGCTTGCACCCCCGACCACTAACATAATCCCTATTCTAACACTTTTTCATTTGTTTAAAGTTCAGACCTCGAACAGAACAGACGCCATCTCCCGTTTTCTTTTAGCTAATCGTATATGTAGCTCAGACAGTCAGAGACTGATCAAATTTTCATAGTTTTATAGTTCTATGTGAATGGTTCCAACTCTTCCACCTGGTAGAGGATCTCTCGCCCTTTTCTTAGTAAAACAAATTAAGGAAACAATAACTTTGATGCCTAAAACGGCTAATTTCAACATTCTCCGGGGCTCTTCGGACCCAGTCGCGGATTAAATATTGCAAAAGTTGCAATTAACTAGCATGTTTGAAATCGCTTCACGATTAATCAGTGGTATCACTAAGGGACATAATGGACATTAGCAGTTTTCCGTCAGTCATAACATTCCAATGCCCCCTTCCTAACCCCCTCCATCATTTCCTAACCTTGATTTTAAGTGTGAAGCGTACATACTTAGGCATAAAATTATTCATAAAACGTTAGTTACAAAGATCTCGAGACTTGGGTAACCATAAGGAAGCTGGAACATTTGGAATTGGGTGCATAGACATAAAGCTGACAAAATAATTTTAGCAAGCAGGACTATATGAAATTGACTTATAGCCTATACCAAACACAGTACCAACCATGAATACATGTCAAGGACCCTCCCTCCCATCGTCATTGTTATGGTTATGGACTACCACTTGAGTGTTTAAAATTACTTCGAGCAGTGATCACAACAAATCTTCAAAATGATTTCGGTATTCTAGCTATCCACTATTAAAGTGAGAACGATATGTTCGTGAATTTACAGGCAACACGCTGACATAAATATGCACCACACGGGCTTCCTTACAGATGCACTTTCTTCCGTATCTTGAAGTACTCTTTTTCACTAGCGAAGGTTTTAGTAGCTAGCTCATTGCTGCCACAGGCATGCGTAGTGGACTACGGAGCTTTTAAGGTGTAATGTAATAGACCTTATATCTGAACTAATTTGTCTATCTTGTGAAGTAACGTAGGTCTATCGTCCTTTTTAACATTGGCTCCCAGATACTTTAATGCGTTAGTGTAGTATATTAGAAGAACTGTATATTAAGTGTCTTTATATTTTAGCATTTTTATGAGAAGGATATTGATATTGAAATTTTGATGATGACGACGACGACGACGACGACGACGATGATGATGATGATGAAGATGATAATGTTTGATATTTCAACAAATATCTCAGTTAGAGAAAAATATCTAAATTTCCACTAGCAAATACATTATTTCGGGGTGTAAATACTGCCACTGCCACAACGAGCTGGGGAGGGGTAAATATTTTAAATGTGGTCCTGTGAGCATCCTGATATGTCAATTTCTAGACCATAGTACTTATATATGCAGTCCACGTCGATTGAAAATGTTAGGATGGTAATGGAAACGTTTGTATGTTTAAAAGCGTAAGCAATAAAGAGATAAGGTTTACACGAATTTGGCAGAAGGGATCGCAGTGCTTGAGACCTCACATTTTTCATATACTTCGGGGAGCCTCTTTGTTCTCATCCCTCTATTATGTTAGGACAGAATTCACCGCAGCTGTTATTATTTTCCATGTTTAGGAAGACGCAGTGTAGTTCAAACGATTATTTTAAACGGACAAGAAGTTGTGCTGAAGTCCGTCAATAACCTCAACAAGGAAAAGAAGAAAAGTTTCAAATAGTTCTTTAAGCTAAACATTTTTTAAAACAAGTTTTAGCAAATTCAGTATAGTTAAACAAGTTTTGAAATATTTTAGTATTCAGTGATCAACAAATACACTTCAGCAGGATAGGTTTCTACTGCTGTTATCAATACAACAAATAACCATCGGTAACGTCTCAAACTTCCTTCCAATAATTGGGTGTTTGAAATGCAACTTTGTAACAAGCTTAACTTCTTTAACTAGTACATGCACTCTAAAAAGAAGAGAGTGAGATTGAATCTAGTCACTCTCTAACAGAGTGAAAAGTGTAGAAATTCACTATATTAGAATGTTAGTTCTCCAAGAAGAGTGACATTTACTTTAAAAAGAAAGTGTCAAATTTTTTCAATCTTCTTGGAGTGAAATTTTTGCTGTTTTGGCTTTTTTGGCGTGAGATTTTTATTTTTAGAGTTAGAGCAGAGTATGGGTCAAACTGATGCATGAATGCAGACCTGTGGACTGTCTAGGATATGCACGACATGGCACCCCATGTTGAGCACCGTGTCCCCATTTACATGTGAACACCCCAAAATAGCATGCATGCCGATGTTTTACCAAAATTAAGAAGTATCTAAAAGGCGCTTACTGATGAAAACGATTGGTTTCACATCTTTCATGGCTTCGGGTTCAGTGCACATTAAGTACAAAATAACCAAGTGGTGTCTGAGTTGACTAACCACGCCAGCCACTAATATTTGAGTAATTTGTTTATTTCTTAGTAAAGGACTAAAGGATATCAGTTTTAATCAAACTTAATACTTAATAATATTTTTCAGGGACTTATTCAATTGGGTCAAATATTAGTCCATATTGTTGACTACGTGATTGGTCGATTCAGGCACTGTTTCAGACTAATTTGTGGGCAGTGTTCTGCATGTCTCCACCGGGAGGCCAACCCTCCAACCTCTGGAAAATCCTAGAATGGCACCATCCCTGACTAAGCCTGCTTGCTGGATTTATAACCATACATCATTACAAATCATTTATGCACACCCTGGCGGCTTTGAAAAAATTGAAGAATTCAGAAATTTGCCATTTTTGTGGAACCAGTCTACTGTGTGGTTTTGACAACTTATGAAATTCCGAACTTCCAATTTCTCTCCAAAAAAGCGCCATATATTGGACATGTTTTGCTTCAAAAGAGCAACATTTTTCGCCCGTGCAAATTGCAATTCTTAAGCAGAGGTGCTCGCTTATACCTTCAATTTGGTAAACTTATCCGAGCTCTGGAGGTGAGAAAATCCGAAACCAGATCATCAAGTAGCACCAGTAACTACAGTGCTATTTTTATAAATTTTCTTCATAAAACTCCAAAATTTCTCCAACCCTCTTGACTTAAAAAAATATTCGCCAGAGAGCCTCATTCTGTAGGCGTTGGAAAACATTATGAAGCAACAACGATGTTTGGTTGCCGCTCAGTCTCAGATATTCCAATAGGATATGTCCTTCAGTAAACCCCATCTTTTCAAATTTCCTTACAAGAAACTCAGAATCCACACTTTTCTTCAATACAAGCTCCATATTTTCAAATATCTGAAGAAAGAAAATAATTTCAGCGCCCTTTGAGCGCCACAAGTTACATCCCTAGTACCGTGCTGCTCGCACTTAAAATCGTAAAATTTAAATGTCTACCCACCCCTCCCCCTTCCCGTAGGAATGTGTAGCTACTCCGCTGTGGACACCTTACCAGGGCATGAGAAAAAATTTAGGCCAGATGTCTTCTACACTTTGAAAATCAATTCGACGTTCCTACCTGCATGGGTAGAACTACACTGAGATGCGATAAGCCTGTTTCGGATGTCAATATTTCATTTGAACAAAATTATTAGTCTTATGTGAATACGATGCAAGAATGTCAATAACTTTATCGATCTCTTCATGACACCTTAAAAACTCCGTAGAAGTCAAACGTACACTAATAACCTGCTTGCTGCTTGTTTCATATTTCTCCCATGCTCATTGTCTGCTCAACCGTCTAGGGTAGTACAGTACAGTTGTTTGGCCATTTTGGAATTGGAGATAATGCTTACATTCATTTCAGTGATGCAGGAGGGGACGGTGAGGACTCTAATGAGTGTTTGCGTGTATGGGTAAAAAAATGCTTACTTATCATATTAGCTGTAAATAAAAACTGTTCCCACATTGTCGCAGGTTTTTAACCAGGGAAGGGGACGAGAAATGTATGCCGGCCGGGGATTTTCTATTTTCTTTGAGAACAGGCTTTAATCTGTACGATAAAATATGTAATCCCTCGGTGATGTACTTGACCTGGCTTTCAGGAAAGAAATCATTTCAAAATTACTCCAAAGAATTCTTTCTCTCAATATAAACCCCCACATTTTTAAATCTCCTACAACAGAGTCTATCAGAATTTTTATGCGTTCAATGAAGATCCAATATTTTCAACAATAACCGAAAGTGTTCCTTGAAAACAAGCCAAAAACTTTTCATTACACATTCCATTCGACATCCTTCGTCTTTATCAGGGCTTGTCTGTTCTGTCCCTGTCAGGGAACTTGGCTCCTGTCGGACAAAGCCTGCTTTGCCATGCAAGGGCTGCATGTACAACATCGCTGTGTATTAATTTTACCAGGCTGGCGAAGAAGGGGCTATGCCAATGTTCCCCAAGGTTCGATGTTCCCGAGAATTTTAGGAACATCCTCACTTCTGGGAATATCGAACCTCGTGAATAACGAACCTTGTAATCATCTCCAAGTCATCGAGATATCATGAAAACGGGGAACATCGAACCTTGGGAACACTGGACCCAGGCAACACCGGGTAGACCCCTGTGAAGAAGGCTGCTTTCGGTATTAACATGTTATGAAGTCATGATTGCAAAGTACTTTTTTCCAACTTGTAGTATTGCTCTACTATTGCTGGACTGTCTTTCTATAACAGGGAAAACTGAATGAAATCACCAAAACTTGTTGGTAAACTAAAACGTGTTTAAAGCAGAAAAATACGAAGAGACAAAAACACGTGAGATATCCTTTGTTCTGGAACCCACCCCGTTCCATGCCATTGTTCCTTGGCATATCAATAAATCCAGTTTTTCCCTCCCTTCATCCTCACGATAACATGTAGAATAACAACAACCCCTGTCGTCAGTCGACAATGATACTCAATTTTTCTCTTAAGAAAGACAGGTTTTTTTGTAATAAAAGAAACCAGAATTTGCAGGCTAAAACAACCCTTAATTTTTCATCGAAAATTTTGCCTTCCTTACCATTAAGGAACTCACCGCCTCTGTCAGAGGTTTTGTGTTATTACCCCCACCGGTACCCTGTCGGGGAGCTTGGTCCACTGTCGGTAACTCTGGTCTTACAAGACTGTCTACAAGTCTGTCTACAAGTCTACACTATTTTTACAGGTACAGAAACGAATCACAAATCTGTCTACCGTTAAGTGATGGTACATGTTCGAGAAAATTCGCATAGTCATATGCTCGGAGATATGGTCAAAATAACTTATGCCTCTTAATCCAAATGGTAACCGACATAATCGTTCACTCTACTTAATGAAGATAAAAGCCTTAACAACTAGGACGTGGTTTTTTCTTCTGTTGGAAACTGTAATGACCTGTGTATGTTTGAATGTGTTTTGCACATTAAAACTCAGTTAAAGAGATTTCTGAAATTTATGGGGATGTTGTAACTTCTTCTCATCAAATTAATGACACATTAACCATTGCCCCCGGAAAGCGAAATGATAAAAATTAACCTATTTCATTGCTGAGGGCACCAAAAATGTGACAGCCAACTGCTGTACAACGTGAAAGTAAGAAAAATATAAAAAGCTTATGATCAATCTTTATTTTTCTCTCTATCAATTCAACTTGAAAGTGCCTTCTTTCACTAAGTTAATTAAAAGCTTACAATATCAATGTAGAAGGTTTCAGTATCCAATAATTTGTCTGAAAAGGCGTATTCCCCAAAAGAGAATAGCCTTCAAGTGCAGTGGACAGCACCCTTAGTTTGGGCCAACCAAAAAGGATATCACAAGGGACTTAAAAAGGGACTTGACGAGTGTATAACTACTTTGTTCGAAGCTGTCCCAAAGATTACACCATTTGGGGTTTTAACCAGGTTTGTAGAACGAGTAACCCTTTTTGGGGCACACCCATACAAGAGTTTCAATGGCCCAGGAAGGGTGTCCAGTCCTCTTATCCTTTGCAAATTTTAGGCCTTTCTTGAGAGCCTAGATGCAAAATGGTGCGAAATTTTTGAGACTGGGAGAACTAATTTTGAACTCGAAGGTTTAGTTTAGTGGCGGAGCTGCCATATGGTCATATTATGCCCCCCCCCCCCGACGGCCCAAGATCGTCTGCAGGCGCCCTTTTTAGGTTTTTTAAAGTACTTTACTCTTGCACCGTTATTGGCAAAAGATATAATTTAATAGCGTTGTTTTAAGGCACCGATAACAAAAAAATACTCAAACAGCCACCAGTAAAACGTACCTTCATGCTTTATACGCACTAATGAATGTTGTCGCTGTGCCAAGTTAATTCTTTCCACACCAAGCGTGTTTAAAGCTTACAAAATGCACAGACTGACATTAAATTAACCCCCCAGGCCAATAAAAGATGTTGCAAAGGGCGCAACAATAATTGTAGCGCAAATAGGCCTCTTGCTGCCAGGGATAATTGTTAACATAGACAATAAAAAAGTTTATAAAGATACCAAAATAGCTTCCACAACATTTTTCAAAATCATTTGAAGAGAGCATTCAGATTAAAATAAAATAAAATAAATCTGTTATCAGAGTGATAATGGTTTAAGAGTTTTAATAAGCAGTTTTCATTTTGTTTTTCTTCAAGTGACCATTCTCATGATAAATGGCAAATGCTGACAATGCACGATAATCCCATGAAAATGATTGTTTCTGTACTTTCGTAGTCCCAAAAGCCAGAAAATCGCATCTAATAAACCTAATAGGTGTAGGGTACTATTATTTTTTTTATGAATTCGGTATCTAGAAGGCCAAGCAGACCTTTTGTCTTGGGCTATTTCTTGCAATGTACTTTATTAATGGCTATTTCAAAAAGGTCACAGGATGTAACTTACGTTACTTAATGTTTCTTCGTGTACTTATCTTGATTTCCAGATGCCAAAATTGTACATTTAACGGTGATTAATTACCAAAACTCCCTCCCCCCGCCGTAAGATTGCTTGCTATTTAGCTCTAGCAGGTTTGTTTAGTCTTTTTCTTCACAAAGAAGCCCATTATTACATTAAAATCTTAAATCTACACCTGACAATAACACAAAATGTAATTACCGCCTTCATACTAGAATGTGAAAGAGAGGGATAGAAACATGGGCGTCCGCAGGTTGGGGCGGGGGACTTGTGGTCCCTTGAAAAATAAAAAACCTGAAAAAACGAAGGAAACAAAGAAAAAGACGAAGAAAAAATTAGCATCAACAATTTTTTAACAGTTCACTCAGTGTTCCCCCTGTTTATATGCCGTAAACAGGCTTTAGAAATACCATTTCCAGCGATCTTAGTGGAATTTTGTACCTCCCCCTTCCCCCCACCCGATTGATCTTCTGCGGAGGCCCATGGATAGAAAATTTAAACATGTTTTAATAGAAAACTTGCTGAAGAGAAATGGCAAAGTGTCTTCTACCAGGTGCGGAAAATCAAATGGAAGTCTGAAATGCCATGGCTTCGATCGTGCTAAGGCTCAGGGTATTCACTCCTTCGAAGCGCCCCTGTAGACCATTTTCGCCCCCTCTGACCAAAATCCCTAGCTCCGCCACTGGTTTAGTTGTGGTGTTTTGGTGTAATATTTTTTATTCTTTAATGCAAAACATTTTTTACTCCCACATTCCCCACTCCTAGTGGTTACAGGTCTGGTGACTTAGTGAGAAATCTTGATGAATAGCTGTGTAGAGAAGTATCGTACTTTACAACTTCGCTTTTTCACTTCTTGGTGTTTCACCTATCAGCGAAGCCCTGCATATGGTTCCATAGGAAATTCTCTTCAAAGTAATAAGACAAATGTCATCAACCACGTGTTGGAAATTTTATTCGTGGCGAAGATATTTTTGTACAGATACTATATATGATCAGATTGACTATTCGGAGTCAAAACACATCTTTTTTATCTGTTTATTACGGATGCATATTTCTCCCAAGCTGTTCTTGGCCACCAACACTTTTGAAACGCCAATTTTACACATGTGCACCACGACGGAGATTGTCCTTACAAATAGGGTATGTCTTTTGATCCAATCCAATCAACTATAGCATGCAGCCGACCTCAGTAGTGTCTTAAGGTTTTTCTTTTTGTTTAATTTAAGATATGCATGATGATGCAAGCTGCACAGGTTTATAGGATCATTACTTTATCATCACTGGTTACGGACACTATATATAAGTCGAGGTTGCTTATGTGGACAAAATTCTATACCTTGAAGGCTTGACAGCCAAGACCTGCGGGGTCTTCGGTCGTGGAATGGCAGAGTGGTCTTTTCCAGTGACTGAGCCATAATGTGATTCACATGATCATTGGTTCAAATCCCGTGGGGATGTTCATGCAGGGGTTTCCTCAGGGTATCCTGTCTTTCACTGGCAACCCACTTGGCATTATGTTTGCCACTAAAATCAGTTGCCCACTTGACGAGGTTGTCGGACAAGAGCACCGTCGGGTGGTGCAGTTAACTAGTAGTCCACTTTTTCCTCCAGGCTTGTTTTGGTCTAGCCATCCAGTGAAAATTATGGGGCGGAAGTAAGTTAAATTCCTCAACACTCGGTTAAAAACCACTCTTTCATTTCTTGATTAAATTTTCCTCAATTCCTTTCCATTTTCTTTGCGGAAAATTGCGTATGCTAGAGTGCCCCAAATTGCGTTTTACAATTATCTTTTGAAATTGCAAACTTTTATTAAGGAGACACCACCCATCCGCCTGGCTAGCGATACCACTTCAGACCCTCTTCTGGAAAACCCTTGATCCGCCACTTCGATATGCTGTTTAAATTCTCCTAACACCCGTTAAAAATCCCGCCAAAGTGAACTTTTCAACACAATTTTCCCTTGGCACCCTCGCGTTCTTTTAGCGTCGGAGCAGTTGACTTTACAACCTTTCGTATTGGGATTTGTTCCTTTTGTTTATGCTTTCTGCTTCTGTATGGTGGTAAACCAGGGATGTTATAGCTCCCTGGTAAAACATACTAGAATAAAGAGCTTATCTGGCTAGATGTGCCAAAATTGTTTTGTTCACCCACCTTTGACACGTACTGCAGTCCTTAATGGAAAATTGCTTTAATTACTACTCGCCTCTTTTGTCAGTTTATATCAGTTGATGTGTAATTTAGACCTATAATCTCGTGGATAGGGTGGAAAAGATACATAGATACTGTAGCTAGCGAAACTTGCGTGACTCGATCTGACCCCAGTAACAATTTCAACCCCAGAGAGTTAGTTGATGGATAGTGCAGTGAATGGTACAGAAAAGTCCTCCAATATGGTTGCAAAATATGCAGACTGAACTCATAATAGGATACAAATGGATGTTACCAGGACGGGCACTATGGATGGAAGATCCTTTCTTTTTCAGTTTTAAAGAATTAGAAAGGGGAGAAAAGGAAATTATGCTTATGGATACGTGGTGGTTGGAAACATTTTACAAAGTGAAGCTAGGGTCACCCCACCCCTTTGGTCCCTCCTTATAAAAACAGCGATTCGCACTAATAATTAAAACAGTAATCCACCGACCAACTTTGGGAGATACATCCACGCCAATAAATAACGCACACACGTGTGTAAATGCTTACGTCCTCATGCATTGACCCTTGCTCGGAGGAGCGAGGGGCAATGCACCCGCTTCTTAACCTCGTTCGTTTGCCAAGGTCGACGTTCGGCAGGCGGTGGGGTCCGCTTGTCTCGGTGCGGGGTGGTCAGGTGATAGTTAACCTGTAAATGTTTAATAAGCTGTACATAATGTTGTGTAAATAGCTCGAGTGTGGGATGTCGGGAGGGGATTAGGGTGTGGGGGTCGGGAGGGGATTGGCATGTGGGTGGTGTACATGTATGCCGCGAAGTTTCGTTTCCCAGCCCTTGTAAATCGGTATGTAAATAGTTAATAGTTCTGTTCTTGTTCTGACCATAAATTTGTGTTTGATTTAGCAGTTTGTAGGCCTAAATAGTTTTTCCGTTTATGTTTCTGCCCGGTCCGGTTTCAGTTGTTTTTGTCCGTATGTGCCTTGTTTTGGTTCTAGTTTTTGTTTCTCCGTGCCCCTTTCTGTGTACGTAAAAGAACTCTTGCTCGAGCGGTATCCTCCACTTTATGAACTTTCCATGTTCAAGGATGTGCAATGTGACTCCAGGGACAGGTAGGAAGTAATATCCCTTTGAAGATTGGTGCCGCCTTGAGTGGAGGAAATTTTTCGATTCCGTCGGCAGCCTAAATCCGTAGGATAACATATTATCGCAATCGCTGGTTGCCCAGACAATTATATGCATGATTTTGCTCATAGAAAGGGCGACTCTTTTGACACAGGAGCCATTCTTCTATTAAAATAGAACTATTCCCCTCATTTTTGTCATTTCCCTCATTTTTGTCATAAAAGTTTATTTTTTGAAGATTCATTCAATAAAACTCGAAGTTTCATTTTTTTAACTAGATATGAAACAACCCAAAATTCCACAAGGCTCATCTTTGTCACAACTAAAAGCCTTGGTCGTGGCATCGGGTCATTGGTCCCCTGTAGGGCATTTGGAACTTTGCTTCCTGCTGTCGGGCAAATCTTGACACCGCTCTTCTGATTAAACTTCTGATATTTCAGTCACACACCTCCTTTCCTAGATGAAATAGTTGTATTCTGACCTCCTTGAGGAACTGATATTACGGTAGGGATGGGAGTGGGAGGTAAGTTTTACTTCAAGAATGTTTAACTTTAAATGGGGAAAACAAAAAGGGAGCAGCTTTATAACATAATAAAGCAAAACCTCTGTATTTGCATTGAAGTAGACCTATATGGAACATTTACTGACCGTCCTTGAGCATGTGCATAAAACTGCCAACAATTTTAAATAGATCAACTGGGGAAAGAGGAGGTAATTTCCTCTTTATAAGTGTACAAGGATTTAGGTTGTCGGATGTGATGGAAGGTGCAGCAGAAGGTACAGTAGAAACAGTGAAATGGTGGGACTATACTGTGTTTGATACAAAACCCACCGATCTACTGCATTTGGAGTACTCAAAATAACACAACTTAGACAAACCATTACCTATATAGTAGTCCATAACAGCTCCTCAATCAAACATAGTTGTTGGACGTTAACCTGAATTGACTGTTCATTAAGAAAACGAACTTGCATTTTTCAGAACAATTTTCGGGTACCTATTACCTACATCAGTGACTTGCATGAAATGTTTGAAACAATGAACCCTGATGTTCGAAAAATATTCCAACAAGTTGATAAGGTACTCAGACTAATTCTTGTTACTCCAGCAAGTTAAACTATAGGGCCTATAAGCCAATTTGTCTCCGTGGTGACTCACTTTGGGTAAGTAAGTCTCTACGGGACAGGGCTTGTTTTAGGCTAGTATGACTCACTTTTTATTTTCTGTGGGCCCTTTAGGAATTACCATGAAGCAATCAAGGCTTAACCATCTGCTGCTGCGCGATGTCCAAAGAAATGTTTTGAGAAATATGCCTGCCCAGTTTTTCAGAAACGGGCCTTTTTATGGCTTATAAGGAAATTCATAAAGCCGTATATGTATAGCCTATTTTAAAGTAATTCGCTCGACCTTCTAACCTTTGTCGAAACGTGTACGGGGAACTGAAATATAAGCCTACAGAACTGTCATCTTATTAAAAAAAAACTGAAAGTTCATTGAGAAATTTCTCTCCTTCTTTGGTAGTCTACGGTATGCTACTATTCTACTGAGTTGAATATGCATGAGTAGTATAAATGTTAAAAAAGTCTAAATATTTGCCGGAATTACCGAACCCCACCGTGCCCACCATACGCCACTTAGAGATGCGTTGATTATTTCCGCAATTGTAAAACTGTCCCCTCCTCACAAAAATCCACTGGGCTTCGCTTCTTTTTTTCCCAGAGCCAAAATAGTCTCTTAAGACCAGTCCCTAGTCATCTCCTGCCACTCTGAATGAGGACTTAACTATAATTCTAAAAAATAATAAGTGGTCTTGGATTCATTGCGCATTTTAATAATAAGTACTGAGATTGTAAAACATAGAAATTGGGAAATTAAAAAACAACAAAGCAACGGTACTGGAATATGTCCGTTCGTTCAGGGATCTGTCACTTTTGGGCATGACCTTCAAGAAGAGAAGCCTACATCTGGGTCAAACTGCCCGTGTCTGGTCGATAAACTAAACCCATATATAGCTACAAGTCAAAGTACTGGGACCGGCGTACGTGCACTTCAAACCTGAAGGGAGCTGCCCTTAGTAACACTGTCAGCTGCTGGTTTTCCTCAAATCGTCTTCGCGGTGAGATATGAAAGAATTATTACTTTATTTAGATTACAGACAAGGGAGTTGCTAACCGAACGTGACCTCCGTGAAAGGTCTAGTAATTCGTGTTTGAGAGTGAAAGTACTACATACAGTAGGCCCAGCTAGTTATCGTCGTTTGTTTTATAACAGAAGGATTAGTAACTCAGAGGAAAGAAGTTGAAACTGTATAGTTTTGTGACAACTACGAACCTATACATATGTGTTTATCTATTATAGCGGAATCGACAAGTTGAAGTTTAAATGGTAAGCAGGCAGTGTCCATAGACAGTTCTTCGGTGCGCCGTATGAAAGAGAAAATCTACAGGAAATAATTCTCTGGTTGGATGTCTTCTTTTTTATTTTCACACCAGCTTGTCATGGAAATATCGTTGTTTGGAACTGGTTTTTCAGTGATGAACAAAAAGCCTGAATAGGCCTAAAGATCATAACATAGGCTCTTTGCCGGATCTTAACAACTTTAGAGAGGAACAATTGGTAAAAAATAAATGCCGTAAAGAAGTGTTTCACCAACTTATGCGAATCATGATATTCTTCATAGTTCGGCAACCGCCAGTTTACTCTGTGTTAGATCTAGATCGATAAAGCCAACCTGTCATGGACGATGATTTGATTTAGCCGGCAATAGGCAACCAGGTCTACAAGGGCCCGCAAGAGTGAACTATCACGCAAGAGTCGGCACAACGACATTATAAATTTGAATTACTTTCAACTTCGAAGGTTAGCTCATATCTCTGATCTGGTTAACATGTTTCTCATCGATCAACAGAGACCGATGAAAGTATCTTGAGTGAGACGTTGTGTGTACAAATACGGGTTTATCTTCATTATTTCATTGACTATATAGCTGTATAGTGACTGTGCTATTTACGTGCTGAAAAACGGACACGGCCAGACGGTGAAAAGATTCATAATCCATGGCCGAAATCCCAAAAGACTGAATACCAACATTACCCTCATAAACGGAAACCAGTGGAACTATAATACCACTCCCGAAGAGCCACGTCAGTCCCTAAAAATTCTAAGTAAGCTGAACTCGCCAATCGAAAAACGAAACACCACCTTCCCATAGAAAACCACGAACACTGCTCACGAAGAGCCACAACCACCAAACAAGTAGCTGCCTCGAAGGGCCACCATCCGAAAGGCTCGCGAGGGGTCGGTGTCCACTTTTGCCATTTTTACAGTATAATGACTAGTATGACAATCGAGAGACTTCAGTCAGTACAGTAGTTTCTGTATTCTGAAGATTCCTATGATGAGATACGCTTGGGAGCAACGTACAGCGCTGAAAAAGGCCGGTAGGCTTAAATAATTTCATTTTTATTTGCCGAATGGAGGAATGACATTCTGCATTCGCCACCGTTCTAAATACAATCCGGAAGTTCAAAATTGTTATCACCATACATAGTCCAGCAAGGAAAAATAAAATGTTTTCTAAAAGGAAAAGTTATGAGAAGTGTGGTTTAGGACTGGGTAATAAAACTGAGCTAAAACAAGGAAATGAAAAGCGACATCAGAGCACATGAATTCAGGGTTCTAGCCAGGAAAAATGCCCAACCGAGTGGGAGTTCATTGACATTATGTCATTCTCACGTAATGCTGGCCATATCTCAAGATCTAAATGACATAGTCTGTGGTCAGTTACATGATTTTTCGTTATTGACAATACCAGTACAATCATTCAATTGGATGTTATGTATCTGATACTGTGTATCCTAATGTAAATTACACTATGAGTGTGATGAAAATCAAACTGGGCAATGACGTTCAAACTGGGTGTTGAAATTTCAAACTGGGTGCTGACTCAAAGTAAATTCAAACTGGGTGCAGCACCCAGTTTGAATGGCCTGGCTAGAACCCTGTCAGAATACTAGCATTATTTCCTACTTCGATTTGGAATTGGTTGATACGATACTCAAGTACACTAGGTCCGGCCTGCCAACGGATACTCAGCATGAAAACTGTCTTATCGGGGTCACAGCCTCGGGTAGAAAAGCATAACGTTATGAACATTTTAAGCCTAAGATTTCGCCAATTCATCGCACAAAGGTAAGCAACGCAAACATGTTTACTTGCCTATTTGTACTCAAATGATATACTGTTTACCGTATCCTTCCTACCAGTCTGTATTGGGAGGAAATTTCACATCCCGCACCCGTGAGCTGGTTTTCAATTCGTATGATGGGAACGGATGTATCCCCCTTTTAAATGAATTTGGTTCAAAATCATTGTTTTGATTAGAATATGGGGTGAAACGGGGCTATGGACCGTTCTTTTCCATCCTTTCCTAATTACGATAAAAGTGTAGGGAAGGTTTTATTGTGGATCCAAGCCAATTTAAAAAAAAAAAGCTGATTGGTCCACTGGCCCAATTCTTTCATATCCATCCCAAGAGACCCAAGAAGCCCTCTGTGGGCTGGGGTGTAGGATATGCATACGGTATTTCCTGCCTGTCTCAAGAGGCGAGTAAAGGGAAGGACTTGTACGGTTTCTAACGGGTTGTACCATTTTTGAAACCGCATTTAAACTTAAGTTTTATCTAATTGACACTGTATAACACATTCGTGTGGTTTGTCGATAAATCTCATCTAACTCCATCCTACGAGTTCGAAAAAGAGAGAAAAAAGGACCCGCCACCTGCACAGCACTGCAGTTTTGTCACAAAGTATAAGATCGACATTTCAGCAGTGATCAACATTATAGGGAATTATAACACTATGCCTCCTGCAACTTTACTAAGCTGATCATAAGGACGTGATTTTGTATACATATATCCGATGTATTTCTAAAACAGGCTATAAAGTTTCTTTAAAAATTAAATTATTCACTATAACTTTTTCAAAAGTCCCCCGACACTCTGGCAAAATGTCAGGGGCGAAACCAAAATAATACTCCCGACGGAGCCCTGCTCTCTAAAAGAGTTACATACGCTTCCTAAAGGAGCTATATGTCCCTGAAGGACACAAACTTGACCAACCTCTCAACCTTCTGTCAGATCTCTATTTATATCATGGGTCTGTTATGAGCGGTCCCGTTCTACAATGACTGAAAATTAAGTTAACGCAGAATGTCAAATAGGGTTTCGCTCCTGGCATTTCGCCAGATTGTTGTGGACATTGGTTAAAGCACCTTTATAGATGTCAACGCTTTATATGGAAAAGGAGCGAATTATTCAGGACTGGGCTATGGATTATCGAGCTGGTACCAGTACAACCTTTGTAGTTGCAACCCCTATGTATGTTCGCGATTTGACAAATGCGCGCTATTTCAAGACTACTGGTTACCGGGCTTGTACCAGTACAACCGTTACAGTTGCACTCTCTTTTTATGACAAAGAAGTATTTTTCAAGAATAGGCTATGGATTATCGGTTTTCAGTACAGCTTTTACAGCTGCAGCCTATATGTAGGCCCGTGATTTGACAAATGAGTGCATTATTCACTGCATGGTTACTGGGCTTGTACCAGTACAACCTTTATAGGTGCAACCGATGTAAGCTGATAAGCCCTTGGTGTGGCACATGAACGCATTATTCAAGACTACCTGTAGAACATGAACAAAAGCTTAGATGATCTGAGAGCGCGTTATTACAGATTAGCGGTAATGGTATGGGCTTTGTACCAGTACAACCTTGATAACTTCGTACTTGTGTAATGAATTTCCATCTCGGTATATCCATGGCAAGTATCGCACTGTTACAAAATGGAGACTTGTCCAAAATAAAAAGTTGTGTGTTGTTGTTATATTCTTAACAATGTATATCCAGCTTTTTGCTGTTTTCTATAATAAATTTGTTTTTTCAAAGTCACATTACTGTTTCTTGTTGAAGTCATATTTTACGCTTCTAAAATTGAAAAATGTTCATGTGTGCTTTTAAAGTTAGATATTTAATGATGAAACAGAGACTTTATTAACTGCTTCCAAACAAAAGTCAATTTTTCCCTCTGAAAGTCGTTATTCTAAGGAATCATAAATAAAGTGAAATATTTTACTGGAAAAAATTAAACGTTAATTTTTAAATCGATTTTTTTAAAGTAAAAACACCAATAACCCTATTTCCTATTTTTTGAAAGTATTTCCTACGGCCTTATTATTACACTGAGACAAGTATCTACTTTTCAGATTACTTCATCTAAGTTTTACATGATCAAATATTTGTCTTTGCGAAATTTCGTCACATTTATTACAGTTTTTTCATTGAAAATGACGGAAACATTGGGGACAGATTGCCTTTCACAATTAGAGTACCCAACTACTGATTCAATTCGAACTTCTTTGGGAGCAGCTTTAATTACCACTCAGGCTTTCGGTACAAAAAAAGAAGTGCAACCATTTTAGGTTTCAAATAACGACTTCCAACAAATTTTGAAACAAGTGCAGGTAACAAGGGGATGAAGTTACTTATGTTACATTGAACGGTTAGATCACATTTCAGTTTAATCTGAGATGAACTTTTGTCAAACGTCAATCTTTAGGGCTGTTAACAACTGCTAGAATGAGGTTAGGATAGGTTGGCTAAAATGGAGTTTTACGGCCGGTTTCCAACCGACTGGTTCAAGTCGAGCCGGCCAAGGACTTATTCCAGTTGTGGCTCAATGGCTTGTTCTCCCTTCTTCATTGCTTATGCTGGGCAGCAAGCACAATGACAGTAGGTTCCGTTTTAAAGCCCTCGGTATGACCCGGCCAGGATTCCAACTCCCAACCTCCTGACTCCAAGACTGCAAGTTTGATGCCATTTGACCATGCAGTCGGTCGGCTTCAGTGTGAATGTTATCAGTACTAACAACAGTTCTAGACAAGTTGAGGCATGGGATAAAATTTCGAGATAATTTTAGCAACGATTTTAAACTTATCTCACTGTCAAGGCAGAAAAGGTGCAAAAAAAAAAAAAACACAGAGCTGCTGCCTTTTATCAGTATAAACGTATATAACTGTATTTTAAGGTTTTACTTCTTCACTATGATACTAAAAGAAGAGTTGTCGAGTTCACTTTCCTACTTTGAACACCATTTTTAAATGTTAGTACACTTATCGTCCTTTAAATCATCTCAAATATTAATTTCTTATTCAGCAAAGGTTACATGATCAAGCAAAAATATATCAAACAGTTCTTGTTGAACTTTATTATCTCAAACTGCTTTTTTTTGGGGGGGGTTAATAGACGTTGACGATATATGTTGACACTTGCCTATAGTTTAACTGTTTCCTAGAAAACGTAACTATCAATACTCTAAAACATAACTACCAATGCTCTAACTCAAACGTGTCGTAGTCTTAAACATTCTTCTCAGATCACTTCACAATGTTGTCGTCATCATACGTCATTACCCTGCTATGACATTTGCTTAGAATCGATTACGGAGTTCCTGATTCGAGGGTCATTCTTACAATATCATGGTGAGGTAGCGTAAATATCGCCGTACTGCATTGTGCATTTCTTTGACGAACTTTTTTAGATCCGTCTCATCGTTTACTGTAACTACAGCATGTTTGTACGTTAGTTTTCACTGAGGCAAACTAATAAATATATTTCACATCTAAGATACGCCAGAGCACTAGCCGACTCATGTCATACTGTATACTGCAATGGGTGCGTGCGCATGTAAAAACAATTCGAGTTCGATTTCCTGGTGAGTGTAATTGCATACGCAATGTCAAATTAAATAAAACACGAGGTAACCTATAACAAATTGACTAGCTCTTGGCCAAACCCATTCTTTATGTTTTTGAAATAGTGAAAGAACAACTTGAAAATGATTAGGTTACGCAACACTAAGCTGTCGTTAAGTCTTTCTAGAAGAACGTTAAGCAGAACAAATATTAATTTGTGGTTAGATCAATGTTCCCGTGGGCTGCCTTTCACAGTTCCCAACCCCTTTCTGTTGTTAAGAGCATTTTGAGCGTCAAGAATTAAAAAAAGCTTTAATCGCAAATGTTAGCACTCAATGTGCAGAGGCCATGTAGAACTGACCTCATTTTGGAATCCTTACTATTTTGACAATAAGTTTGAAATGATGGCAACTCTGGCAGGTTTCAGTGTCTATATATGTTAACCAACAGTAGCAACCATATTTACTGCTACACAACTGTCTTAGTTATTGTCATAATTATGTCCATCTAAAGGCTTGAATCGTTTATATGTATATTCAATAATCATTTCCAGGTGGGCTTTAGTCCATTTTCACCTATTAGTTTTTTCACTGTCAATTAACGCTTTCTGATCAATTTATTGCACGTTAGTGTAACTGAGTTAAACTGAACTGTGTTCTAATATCATCATTCACTATGAAATAAACGCTGTGGTATGTAATGATCACGCTAACAGTAATAGACTATGTGTATGAATACAGTGTCGACACGTTTAATGAGGTAAGTACTGTCATTAAACAATATCATGCAGTCATGTGATTGATATTCACGGGTAAGTGAATGAAAATTACGGTCTGTAAGTAAAAGGGGTAATAGTATTCCCTAAAATAAAGACCGTTCGCTAGGTCATGGAGTGTCAGTTTAGGGACTGAATGTTCACGTAAAATCTAACACGAGGTTTTCCTGAAAGTCATAAATTGTTATAAAAACCAGCATCAGACATTTCTCTGCCTGTTGCATTTTGATGAATTTGATGGCAACTTAACCAAACTCTATACCGAGCAAATTTCGAGACTTTTTCACTACAATCCCTACTAGCCAATTCCGATTCTACTTCCCAAACTTCTGGACCAGTTCCGAGTCAACTTCATTTTACGTCCGACCAAATACTCATTCCGGATGCAGGCACCAATTCTGATCCGGTCATTTGAAAGCTTAAAAATAAATTTTGTATTGTTTCATATAGGGGTCACTTCAGAAACACTGGCTGAACATAAAACTCAGTTTCCAATATTCATTTTGGGGATTTTGCACCAGTGGAAAAATCGAGCCCTAAGTAATATTTATCAAACTTTCATGTCGCCTGTTACAGAGTGAACCGCTAGGTTTAAATCGGATGTTCATTAAATGAAGTCTATGTCCCCAACAAACAACCAACCCATTCGGGTCAATATGCGGTCGGAGTGAGTCACGACTCGGATGATACCGTGACTGAAATAATTGTAGAGTACATTTATATCTATAATCTCATTTGTCTTCGTTCAAAAACGATGAAAGGTTGACAAAAGTTTGAAAGAATAAAACATCTTTAAAATAATAACAATATTCATTGCCAGTAATCACGTTGTGGAGTTTATAATGTTAAAATCAGCATTACGGAATGCAGACACCATCGCGACAGGGAATGTGTCATTCGATGTTTTTTCACAGTTTATGTCTGTCAAAGTAGTACAAGGTTATTATTTGCATGTTCATTATTCCTTATTTTCCAATGTTTTGACAGACGACGGTCCTGCATCTGTTATCCTAAATAGATCTGATCAACAGATGGAATTATTCACTTAGTAAAAATAAATCGATGCGTTCCAGGACGTGCCGTAACTTTAGATCAAAAAACAAAAGCTCCGAAGTGACAAGGCACTTTTGTACTGATGCGTACATGTACTATTGCCCGTTCGTTTAACACAACCAAGGAGATAATTAGCAAGGCCGTAAAAATGAATAATACTCTTCATCACTAGTTTGGTATTCCCCAGAGCCGTTGTAAAATCATATACCGTCATACATTAAAAATACAATACACGACTTGTATATCATGGTCTTTTTATAGTAAAAAATAACTGAAAAAGAGGAATTAAGACTTAGTACAAAGTTTTATTAATTTACAAAGCATAATCATACACCAAAGATAAGTGCAGTCTTTGTATTTGATTTTGCCAGCTTGATTAACAATACTTGAGCAAAGATTTCATTAAAACTGCATAATCTTTTCCAATTGCGTATTAAATTTCACAATTAAGATAAAACTCATTTCCTATCGGCGTAATGTATATTTTATGCTATATTTTGTATCAGAAATTACGAGAAACACGAAACCCATTTATACGAAATGAAGGACTTTTTAATAAGAATGAGCCTACGTATATTGTTATATTTATCCATAGTTTCTTCATAGATACTTAATCCAGCACTGTTTCCAGTTGGTACAAAGTGTTAATTAGATTAACGACGTTCAAATCAAATTTCAACTATCACATTCCATACGTGGGGACTGCTAGCTACAAACACTTGTGAAAACGTGCATCTTTCTTCTTCCGCTTTTGTTTTAAAATTTATGCAGCCTATGTTAGTCCATGCATGCAGTGTAAAACTGGTCAATATGTTTAACTTGTAAAATGTCGTCAATGTTCCTTAAGCACTATTTTACCATCTTTTACAAAATACAAAGTTCTTGTTATTAACAAAGTGATATCCTGTGATGGCAAGTAGCCAGGATCTTCCTGGGCTAAATTCCCCAACACAGGCTTGAAAAGACAAAATAGTATAAAATGGCTAAGAAAAATTACTGTTCACTATTAAGTTTGTGTACGAAAAAATAACTGTGTCTGATGAGGGAGGGGGCAGCCCGTCCCCGTAGGCCTACTCTCATATGACATTCTAAAAAGTCTCTTATGATACAATCCTGTGAACGCGCCTGATATAATGTTCACAATTTATTGGCAAACATGAGTATGGGTAAATCCATCTATTGAACAGTTAAAGAAAACATCAAACAGGAACTGTTAACCACGAAAGCTTGGGAAAGGCATAAGTAATTAAAAATTTATGAATTTCTTGTTGTAAAACTCACATTACCTGCTTTGTTGTTTTTTTTTTTAATTGAAAATGTTTGTATGACCTTGAATTTGCATAGCATGTTGTATAGAGAGGGCCAAATGAATTACATTACCCCATAATAGTAAAAATACTCACATATTGGCACAAGCTGTAGTAGCTTTCAGAAAAACACAAAAAATACAAAGACTATAACTTGAGTAGTACAACAATGACATAACGAGTTAGTGTGCATTGTAGCCTACCATTTTTAGTTGAGTGAATAAACTTCAACATTTTAAATTCCAGCTCAGGAATATCTTATGAAGACGAGAATTGGCCTGTTTGAATTCATTTCTCGCGCTTTTTATAGTATACATTTGAAAGTTAAGACTTGGGGTACTTTCTAATCTTGAAACCGTGATAAGAAGTAACTTTGATAAAATAGAACACAAATATTTTGGAGAGTTCTTATCATACTCAAGTTAACGCTTGTCACAACCGGAAAACCCCATATTTCTATAGGACCTAGTTGCTAATGTACAAAGACATCACTGTACTAGTAATGGGCAGTAACTCAAGGGATACGCGATACTATCTCCTCTTTCAATAAAAACCTCAGTTTTTTCTCTTGACCATATACCATACAAGTAAGATGCAATTGCCACGGTTCTTGTTTTGTTTAAGAATTAAGTCTAATCTTTGTTGTTTGTTTTCTCTTCTATCATACAGATATAGTACTACATTTCTACATATGACCGATTAAACAGACCAATTAACATGAGATAATATTTTGTTGTGTATGAATCTACGAAAGATTTTCTTATCTATGTATCTTCAGCCGGCTGATAATCGTGCGTGTTGCGGCAGCTCTCGTATGCACATTTAAACTATTATATTCTTTCTTTAAAAATGTCATATTTTAAGGCATTTTTTTATGTACCTCCTCGTCGTGCATGTATTAGTATTGTCACTGTTTGGAAGATCTTTGACCGCAAAATGACTTATGTAATATATTCATTATTAATATATAATATATATGTTCATTTCTCTATTCACCACAACAGTGACCGCGTGTTTGGTCTAACGGTAAGAGCAACCGCCTCCCACGCAGAAGGTCTGGGTTCTATTCCCAGATCGAGTCATACCAAAGACTCTTAAATGGAACGTACTGCCATTGTGCGTGATGCTTCGCATAAGCAATGGGGAAGGGAAAACAAGCCAGTGAGCCACAACTGGTACATAGAAAGACCGTGGTCGGCTCGCCTCGACTTGAACCAATAGGTTGGAAACTGGACAGTATAACCCCAACTTACTAACCAACTAACTTCACCACACAATGCAATTCATATTTCAAGTAAGCATGCCTAAAATAACGTGAGCAAACAGCCCGTATGTCTCACTTTTGATTGGCAAATAAGACATGTCGCGTTATCGTAATTCTCGAGATAGGAAAATTCTTGCCCGAAGGTTTCTAAACTACTATGAACGCATCTGTCACTTAACGTGATGAACACCACACTTCGTGCTAGAGCTCAGACAGTGTCATTTAACACCTTATGCACGAAAGAGAATGGTACTTAGAAAGTTGCTCCTCCTGGGAACATTTATACAATCTCTGTATGATGCTTCGATTGTGCCGGCTTGTTATACTACCCCTACTCAGCTTCCATGTACTGAAGCATTCGACATTAATGTAAGAAAACGTAACCGGAAGTTTGCTAATGTGTTGTTTGTGTATTTGTGTGCACGAAGGGAGTGGTACTTGTCAACAAAATGACATCATGTACTGTCATTTTGAAGAGCAGATGATGTTGAAGATGTTCATTTGTTTAAAATGTTGGCAATGTTGGAGATGATGTTGTACATGATAATGTTGGTGGAATGATGTTTGCATTGTTGACAGTGACTATATGTCGACGGTGACTACGTTAAATTTCAATTATGGTAATGGTGGATGTTGTTCAGCATGACATTAGGAAAACGATGTGAAACCCCTTGAATTGAAAGCCTGAAGTCTGAGACGTTTTGTGAGAAATGGCAAATGATAAGACTTAAGGTCTAAGCATTTAATTTATTTCGGAATTTGAGTACTTTTGGGGGAAAATAGTACTGCTCACTCTCACAAAAAAGTGACTTAGTTTTATATAGTTTCATATACTTAGTGTTTTACAAGCGGTGGTGTTTTTGTTTTGAACTACTTTTTTAGACCTATAGTGATCATTTTTTTTATTACAGAGGTTAGGTTAGATGGAGTTTTAAAACCCAGTTTCTGACCAATCGTTTTAAGCTAGGGTGGCCATGCAGTCGATCTGCTAATGATCACATGAACTGAATCAGTAGAGATCAAGTCCATAGCTGTACTAGTTGATGATGGTGGGGAAAATGCTGCAAGGGAGGGGATTAAATTTTCAAGTTGAGAAACACTTTAAATTGTGCTATTTCATCTTATAATAGGCACAAAATACAGGTCTCAAAACTAAAAAAACAGGGTGCTTCGCCCTTGCTCGCCTTTTCCCTGCAATACATATTGAAGAGAAGCTAGGAAGAATATCGAAATGGAGCAAAGTGATAGCACAAGTCTCATTTGCGCAAGGGACGTTTCTGAGCAGCGTTTCATTAATGCAAGGAGCATGTTTAACAAGAAATTAGGATCACTGCACCATAATCTATGGTTTAAATCAGAACAAAAGGCATGCCAAAATGATAGAAAGCTTGAAAACTTAACTGTCCTGTATATTTAGGAGAAATGGCCATATTGATTATGAGGTGTGGCCATATTGATTATAACAAATAATGAAAGATTTATCAATTGCAGTACATTTTACTTTTCGCTTGTCTGCCTTTTGGTTAAGATCAAGTGTAGTGTCTGTTCTTTTCATCCAGTCTAGAATGGAGCCATAAATGACAAATCAGTGATGTAAATGGTCTGTGGGCCGTGAGGTTGGTCAAGTGTTGTCCTTCAGTGGACGATATAGCTTCCTCGGGAAGCAGTTTCAAGTTTGGTGTCACCGGGCGGCTCCTTGCGAGAAAGTCGGGAGGACTTCAGAAAAGTTTTTGCCTTTTAATACTGTCTTGTAAAGAGGAACATTGTGGTCCCAAGCAGTTATTTCTAATTATCTTCACAGTTAACCAGATAGTGCATATTTTGGCTAGTTTGAAGGAAATAGTTTAGTAAAGAACTAGCTCCACGAATTTCACAATAAAAAAAATTCAAAATTATCCCTTCGTTATTGAAGGGCATTAATTTCAATGCTTTATTTACTCAATTGAATTACTTAACTTTTTAAATGAGTTGAATTACCTTTCAGCAATAATGATAAAAACTATTTCTTTTAAAATAAATGTAAAATACTTTCGGTGAATCGGCAAGCTATCAACCAAAAAAGAAAAAATAATACAAACCTTTTATTGGGAAGGTACCGCCAAAACCCTATGTATGGCATCAACCACCCCAGACTGGGCGACAGACCTGCTTATAAGGTGTGACGATTGCTTTAATTGGTACTGAAATAAAACTGTAACATGACATTGAAGGTGTTTTTTCCTCTCTTCAATACTCTAAAAATTAAATCGCGTTCAATAAATCATTTCCATAAAGTCGTTCAATTGTTCCTTATTTTGCGGAGCGTGTCCTTCGTCAATATAAAAAATGACAAAATGTTGCCAGAAGTGACAGTCAGCGATTAGGTACCTACGGCACTGATAAATGCTTCAAAGAAAATGAAAACAACCGTTTAAGGTTAAGTAACCTCACTTCCTTGAAAGGTAACCCGTAAATAGAATGACAACACCGCTGGCTTCGACTTAATGATAAACAGCCTGCGCAGGTAACTTTATTTTTCTGATCTCATGTGATTACTTTGGGGCATATGTAAAGTCGATTGCCTGTTGTGCAGTAGATGAGAGGAGCCGCGTTTTCTGCAAGATGTTTGCACTCCGACGCACCGTGGTGAAAAGGCAATTTCAGTTTTAAGATGGTTGCTTCATTCATTAAGACTTCTTCTATCTAAATCTAAGGTTTGGACTATGAAGGAACCCTTTTCGGGCTGAAACTGATAATTAAATTCAGCCATTTTCCTTCCGAGTGTGATCTACCACCGTTTTTACTTCCAAAATGAGACATGTTGGCCGCAGTCTCGACTATTAAACCACACGGTATGTTGAGAGTGAGCTCAACAGAGCAGAAGTAAGTGACAATTTAGTGATTGTGGTGTTCTCCTTGGAAGCTATGAATCGATAAAGACGGCCTGGGGGCCATTTCTCACAATGCATGTTTTAACTGACACCTACAAACGCTGTTTCAAACAGTGATCATTAAATATAGGTCGAGAATTTTTAAATGAAATCCGCCTTTTCAGCGATATTCTTTCCTCTTCCAGTCGTTTCATTAATACATATTCGGATAACCATTTCTTGTCAGATTACGACATCCGTTGCATCGATTTCACAACAAATCAATCACAAAACTTTTGATGTGGATTAGCAAGACTATATTTGACTCGGTAACCTACTAAAACGTGTACAACACAATACTATAAGTTTATCCAAAAAAGGTTTAGAGATAGGCCCTACTGCAAAAAATGCGCAGACAATGGCAGTGACAGCTAGTTATGTTTTGTTTATATTATTAAGGAAATGGCCAATTTCAGGGAACGGATATTGTCAGTTGTTTCCCTGAGCGTTTTAAACAGAAAATTGTACGGTGACTCAATAAGAACTCATAACGTTGGCTAAACTAAGGGAAAACTACACTGACGTATACTCAGAAACTTTCAATAAAAGGGTAGTAACTTCATTAATCGCTGTCGGCAGGATTGTTGAGAGGATTTTCTCCATCTCCTTAGAAAAATGTTTGCTTTTGGGAGAGGTCTGAGATGTATCGACCCCCGCTGACGTGTATTCATTTTCAGGCTCGCCAGGCAATTTCTCATTCTCGGTCGTGCGGACCTGTTCTCATGTACACCTTTAATTATCTTATCTTTGACAGCTAGTAGGATGACGTCTGTTGCTCCTCGCCTAGATCTTCTGCTGTTTCCTAGATGTACGTTTTTATCGTATTACTCAGATCAAGAATGGTAATTTTTTACATATGCTTGTTTTAGTACATGGATATAAAGACAACAATAACAGTGGTAATGAAAGTGGAAAGTTGTGTCCGAATTCGTCTTTCTCATACCATCAGCTTGCACCATCAGCTGAAGGGCTTTTACCCCTTCTTTCAGGAGGATTTCATTTGAAGAAGAAGTCCGGGCTAGATTGTACCATGCAAATGCTACATTAACTATTATTATCTTCTGAGGCCTTCCTCTCTTCTTATAAAGAAAAAGTATCCCCCAATTTTGTTGACGAAATTATATGGCTAAGAATCATTTTTAAGTTATTTACAATTTACTAAGTTAACTGCGGCTAATATTTTGAAATGGAAACTATATGGATATCATTCGGAAAAATGATCTTGAATATTGTGATATCGTAGGCCTAATTCATGTTTGCGTATAGCTTTATGATCACTTTATATGACAGTTTTAAAAGAGATAGGTGTGATGGTGCCCAGAAGTTGACTTTCAATTTCGTTTTGTCATAAGTCATGGAAAGGGTCGAGGCACTTAAACTCTGTAGGCCTATTTTAGTTGAAGAATACGTCTTTCTTTATCAGTTTATACCAGTAAAATTTGGAACGAGTGTCGGGAAATGACACACCTCGAATTTATCACGTTCATTTTTCAAGAAAGCCAAATTATCGTATCCAGCCTAAATTTTTTTACAGACTTCATAGAGGTTTAATACACGTTACGGTTGTTAACTCTCGATATTTTATATTTTTTATTCTTCTTTGCGTTTAACGTACTCAACCATTTATGCCATATAAAAGAAGCATGTACTTGGAAAAAAACACTCAACCATTAAAATACATGTGAGCCAACGTACGAGAAGTAGATAAAAGCTTCTTGATTAAAAAGCTCCCTTAATTAACAGATTAGCCCTTGGGACATGTAGTCAAAGTAAAACGTAAGAGTCATTACGTCAATATAAAAGACAATGAAGCATGTCAAACTCCCGCTAAAAGTAAATGCTTTATTAAGGTACCCTCAGCGTTCTGACGAAAAGTCAACAAACAAAAAAGGTACTGATTAACTTCTAAAACTTCAGACTTCATGGGTCTGTCATGGGTGGTCTGGACTGACTGAAATGATTAGATGCTACACATAACTCCGTTCGAAGTTACACTAAGCTCTACTGTATTATTCCCTTACATGCAACAAATGACTTATCTCTTTATAATTAAAATGTTCACAGGCAATGCATCTTGGGAATGGGTCAAGGTGAAGTGTTGTACAGTTGTCCGCATGTGAAACATCTCAGATTTTCATACTGTTACTACAAATGCAGCAGGTGAAGGAACTGAACACCTTAGCGAGCGGACAAGTGTGTCTATACTCATGTACACACATGCAAAACGATTGTTTTGGAACATGTGACTTTGTGGTCCACCTCAAAGCGTTGAATTTCCCAAATGGTCTATTTATATCTCTGGGGAGTAAATAACTTTATCCCTGGGATTTTATGACTACAATATATGCTTTGGACGAATCATGGAACTGCCCTTGTTAATAGATTGGCCAAAATTACAATATTACATTTCTATTAACACGAAGGAATGAGTACTGTATACAAACATAATTGCCACTTCTGAGCTTTCTACAAGTCAAGATATCGCCCGGTTCCGGGTTCTTTATTGGGACTTACTCGTAGTTACCATTACCGCAATAGATCGTGAAATCTCGGTTGGAACCATGCTTTATGCAGAAGCAAAATTTCAGCAATGTACATAATTCTTATCTTAATTCGTTGTAATCATTCTAAATAGCTTTTACCACAGGAAGTGGGCAAAATAAATCGTCTGAGGCGATTGACAACAACTTAAAATGTTCTTTGAATGAATTCCATTAATTGCATGAAAACCTCCAAAACAAAATATTCGACTTAGAATCTTTCAGGGTGCTCGGCATGGAACACGATTTGGAATTTAGATCGACTCGGTTGCGTCATTAACAAAGGAAAATTACTCTTAGGTGACTTACTCACTTGAATCATAGGAAGTTGCTTTGTTTAACTGCATCTTATGCAGATAGTTGGTACGAAGCTCAAAATAAATACATTGTCAAATGAGTATTGATATGTCAAAATGGCTGATTTTATAAAATTCTAAATTTGTTGAAAATTGTTGTGCGCTAGGAGTGTGAAAAGGGAATGAGCTCTCGTTTTCTGACTATCTTCAGAACAAATTTATATCATATTTTAAAAGAAAATAGAAATCGGTTTTATGTAATCAGGTGCATAGTATTTAATGATTCCTACAGCTAAAAGGACCGCGTGTGTTTGGTCTAACGGTAAGACCATCCCCCTCTCACGCGAAGGACCCGGGTTCTATTCCCCATGTCGAGTCATACCAAAGACTCTTAAAATGGAACCTACTGCCGTTGGGCGTGATGCATAAGCAATGGGGCAGGGAAAACAACCCAGCGAACCACAACTGGAAAAAGGCCGTGGCCGGTTCGACTTGAACTAGTAGGTTGGAAACTGGGCTGTAAAACTTTATCTTAGTAACTAACTAACTCCTACAACTAAAATTGTATCAAAAGAGGTTTCGAGTGACATCATTCCATATCATCGCCGTTGTTGTACTTTTGCCCCACCTTGATATAAAATGTCTTCAAAACTCTAGGATTTACAACCTTGAAGAAATAGAAAATGAGTTTTGCATGGGGTATGAATAAAACAAATCTACAAGTGTGGCGGACTCTTTGAACCCAACGTTTGTTACCGGTAATTTTGTTTTTATCGCAGAATCATTATTTTAATGAGTTGATAAACTTGTAATTTATTCCAACATCTTACGTTTCTCTCGTTAGCTTTTCATTGCAAGCCGTTATGCAAAGAGAAAAGTTTAACCTTTGGTAGTTATGCGTGACATTCGACACAGTTATAAGTCAGCAATGAATTCCTTAGGCAAGATTTATTTTCATAAATATTTGATGCGGGAATTGTTAAAATGAAGATTATGTTTAAATTTGAACAATGTCTCGAGGGAATGACGTTTTTAACCTCATGGACATGATTAAAGTACACGATGTATCATGTTATTGAAAATCCTGATTACAAGGTACTTTACTGCTGGAATTGAAGTATACCATAAAGAATGTTCAAACTGACTTTTGTCTCAGACTGACCTTTGTCTTGGAAGGGAAGATGAACATCACCATTTAAAGGCATATTCTGGAGACAAAATTCGTTAACTTAAAAATAAGCAGAAAAATTCTCTCTTTCAGAAGGTGTAAAGCTGTGTCTCAATAGCTTTTAGCATTCAGCTGATACAAATTTTCAAAGTATTGCAAATTTTTCTTGTGATTTGATGCATTTTAAAATTGTAAATATACAATATTCTTACAACACAAATTAGTAGTAGTATTAGTATTAGTATTAGTAGTATTTCAACCTGCAGTGTAGTTTTGTAACTATGAGAATAAATGGGCTTTAGAGTATATTTTAGGCAGCTATCACAAACGGATATACTTGCCCTTGAGATGATAATCAGTTTCAAATCATGAATGTGTGTTGTCAAAATATGTGACCATGGTAACAACTAAATTAAATTCATTTAACAAGAGTGAAATATACGTGATGAAGTTAAACTTTGGAAGAGAGGATGTTTTACTCTGTTAACAGTTTGAAATGTTCTCATAATTTCGTTATGACATAAAACCTTGACTAGTATAGCAAAGTGCTTGAGCATCAGACAACAACGGATTAGACTACTCATATGACGCACTATGATACTTATGATAGTGTAATAAAATCATAAAAATAATTATATAATAACCATAACATATTATTTATCATGTAATATTTTTAAAAGTGTTCAAACTGGAGTTAATTCAGAGAACATTAGCCAGAAACCACTAGAAATTTGGAAATTATTTGAACAAATATCTTTCATAAAAATGTCCATTCAAATCATATTCCAATAATGTGTAAAATTAAACTTTACCACTTTGATCCAGAGAGATGCTAGGAAGGAGATATTACACACACATTTGTCAGACAGTTTGTACCTGAAAATGAATAAATTCCTTTAATGCATTGTCATTTGATTGACAGATCTCTATTTGTTGACTTTTAAAAGCATGTTCTGGTGGGTTTTAACCTCTGTCTTGTAAGAAAAACAAAAATATTCCATACCATGTCCTTCAAACCCGATCACAATACCATTTTCCTAACTCAAGATATTTCACTTTAAAGATTGGTTATTTTTGTTAAAAAATACCGGTACCTATGCTTTTCAACAACGCCACATAGAGTTATGTAATGTGAGCACTTTGCTTCAAAATCCCTTTGTATGTCAATCAACGTGCTTCTCTTCTTTAGAATTCTATAGCCCCAAACCTTAAATGTATTTAGGTTGATAAATACGTGCATTCAAATTCACAAAAGGGAAATCTTGGCTTTATTTCTGGGTGACATTCGCTGTCGCTGAAGATATGGCAAACAGGTCATATCCTCTGCCCCACTTTTGCCCCCTTAAAATCCCCTAGAGAAAAAAATATGCTATCAGTAGGGAGTTTAGGCTTAGAAAAGTCTTGACGCACTCCACGAAGCTGTTACCTATTCAGTCTTAGCATCAAAATAACAATGACACATTTTAATAGTCTAGATCCAGAAAACTCTAAACTATCATTCATGAAGGAATCTCCATTACGTGCTATTTAGGTAATTTCAAAATCAACTTCGAACTATACATTCGAGGTACAACTTGTGTTCAATTGCCTCATACAGATATATAATATTCTGACGTTGCTCTTAAACTGGATAAAGGCTTTCAACGTCAAAACATAAAAATTGTTCTCTGTTTCCGGGAAAAAAAAAACATTTTCAAATGATTCTTTGAGGGATCATCATGTCTTTTCTGCATTAGGACCTACTGTAGAAATGCCAATGACAGTTCGTTCATCTGTTAAAGGTAGTGGGACATTTCAGCAAAAAGCCCTGGATTTACTTGGTAGTCAAGGAGCAAGGTCTCCTAAGGAAGAATCCGTTGGAATTATGTCAATATCTTTCACCATTCCCAAGATATACCTCTTCAAAGTTTAAATGTTTCTCAAGCAACTTGTTGGTTATGCAAAAATAGTGATGCTGAGTGTTGCACAGTGTTGACATTTCTTTTGTTAACCCTATATTAATTATCTCTTTATTAATCATCAGATTGCTTATGGTTTGGTGGTTGATACTGACAATTTTCAAGGACACAATTTAAACTTTCAAAATAAGCCCTTCAGGAAACACTGATGTTACAACTGCCCTTGAAATGAAGATTGCAAAAACAAAGGAAAGCATTAGCATGTCCCTCCCATGACATCACAAAATTTACAAATTGAGCTCATATTTATGCATGATTTAGTGCAAATCAGAAATAAACCTGTAAAATGGCCAATTTTTAACCGATTTTATTTTGATGGAAATCGCGCAAATTTTCGTGGTTTTAATGCTTTTTGCATTAAACACCCAACTTTGTCATTTTGGTTTTACACTACCTCTAAGTCATCAGAAGATTACGCTAAGAACAGCAATTCACTTCTTCTCCAGTTCTCTGGGACAAGTATTCCAACAAGGCAGGACTGTTCCTCTGGATGCACTCATATTCGTCAGCCCCACGGACTTCCTATACATGGACAGAACATACAACACGATACATTGTTGCTACCATAGTGTGAGAAAAAAGTTTTGTTTGAAAGTTTGGACTTGCTAAAGTAAATCAACATATTTTGCAAGAAAGTTGAAATATTTTGAAATAATGCGGGGTAATTTAAAAATCACTACACGTTTTGCAGGAATATGATATTGTTTCTCGTCCAAGTTACACTTTTGCCTTGTCAAGTCATAAAAATTACGGCTTCACGACGGCCATCTTGGTTCGCCTTTTTTAGCCCCGGTCGGTGGCGACAACCTACGGATAGGACATACGCGTTACATGCTCTGTCCATGTATATAGAGAGTCCGTGCTCAGTCCCCATATGACGGCATCAGTTATATGCCCCTACGAATCTTTCAATTATTCAGGTTCGTAATGAACGAATAGAAAAGAAAGGAACGCCCACTTAGAATAACTTTGAAGATAAAATGCACTTTAGGCCAATAGGCCTACATCCTCTGAACAAGTGCAACGCTTGATACATCTCCCATATCGTGGCCCCCTTCCTCAACTCTAGTCCACTTTGCTACGAAGACAAAGTTTGTCACTTTTATTCACGAAGTTTTCAATAAAAACAACAAGGCGCCCAGTCTCACCCGAAACCATCAGTTTAATGATCTTATCTAATTTTCCGTTAAATTCCGGCTGTTTCAGAATGTAATTATTCACGTCGCATGTCGAATGTAGAAGAGAAATCAGGGTTAAAAACTTTCTACATCATTGAAAGAAGTTAGCATAAGAAATCAAAGCTACTTCAAACAATTCAAGTCTAAATTGTTGAGTCAGGTAGCTATCAAATGTGTAGGTATGATTCATAAGCAAAAGGCTTCTTTTACAATCTTTGCCACTTAACATTATTGATACAAGTGTTTGCTTTTAAATGCTTGATTTAACTATCGTATTATGATTTTTCTTCTATTATTAGTTAAAAGTATAAATATGCAAACGGCGTGACACTAATTGCCGATGTCATAAGGTTGTAAAACCTGACTCGATGACACTCCGAACACATCTGAATGATGAACTTGTTGTGAAAAAGTGTAATTGGCCACATCTTCACCAATTCGGGCGATAACCTCTTTCGGTTGAAATCAATTTTCACCCGATCGGGGGATTACGTTTCCATGGGTGGCGCCATTTTCAAATATCTCCCACGATGCATTGCGATCCTACCGCGCAAATTCAACGGAGATAACGTTCAAAACAGCTTTGCAATCTTTATCGGTTTTAGGAAAGAGAAATTCGGGCATTTTTAAAAACTCCAGAAAAGCTTCGTCATGTTTGGTTGTTCACCACGCCGATTTTGAGAAATCGAGCAATTATTCGACGTTCTTTGTCCTAAGCTTAATTTATACACTTCACGCAGCCGCAAGTTTTGTACACTATTTTTCACTTAAAGGTGTGCAAGTGGGTCGTGCCAACACACATGTTTGTAAATACGTAGTTGAAGGTCCATGGTAATTTCGTTTTTGATTTCTAAATTACTACCTCACAATTAAATTTACACACATTTATTAAACAATCGACGACTGTTAAGAGGTAGACACTAGGTATAAATATTCATACCGTTGAGACAGGCAAATTTTCCCCCTTTCGGGGTAATACTCATTTTCTCCCGAAAGCGGTTATCTCAAAACAGTTTGAAAGGAGTAATGGAGGCTCCCTTTAAATATTGCTCCTTCTCACTTAGATTTTAGATGGAGTCCAACTTCTTACTTATTTTCAAGAAACTTGTCTTCCTGAAACGTTTATTTGGTTACTGCACATTTACGAGATGAGGCACACAAACACATTAATAAAGTTGAGTCTCGTTCTTCAAATTAAAATGGATTCTCAAATATCACTTGTGGGAATTTTTCGAGGCCATTTTCAACAACGATACGACATTTTCTCCATCTAAGCTTTATGTCAGAAAAGACTTAATTTACATCTGTGGTGTATTCGATGCACACATTTAATCACATCACGCAAAGACGGGAGGTGGTTGACCCAAAAATGGTTCATAAATTTTTTGCAGTTTAGTTAGTTTTAGTTAGAGTTTTTGGCCCAGTTACTAACCTAACGGTTCAATTCGAGCCAGCCACGGTTTTTTTTTTTTTTTTAGAAATGGCTCACAAGCTCATTACCCTACTCCATTTATGATGCCGAGCATCACCTTCAACGACAGTCGGTTTTTTTAAGTGTCTTTGGTATGACTCGACCTGGGCATTGAACCCGGACCCTTCGCGTGAGAGGCGGCTGCCCTTACCGTTATAGAAAAAGTTTAATCCTTCTTAATAATGGTACAGTTTGCGTATTATAAACAGATATGGGCCATGATTAATGACGTAATCAATTATACTTTGGTATATTCTTATTTTCTATTGGTCAATTCATGACCAAAGCGAGGGTCTCGTGTTTGAAGGTGTCAAGGTCTAAAATTTCGACTGGCCAAATGTTTTCCAACTAAGGGGAGGAACACAAAGCTAGTTCCCGACACTAATAATACGTAATAAATAATCATCACTAAGAAAACGTAATAAACATATCATATCAGTTTAAAAAACAACGTGATCCAGATATCGGAGTCTCACTTCTACCTCTAATAATAATTCGGGTGAGCTATCACGTCGGTTTTCTTATGTGCTTCCTCATACGTTTCATGTCATTCATGTCACATCAAGGAAGTTTAAAAAGGGAAGAACGGATTTTTTAAATACTGTCGTAGGAAAAGGGGTAAGGAAGGAGATGTTTTGAAAATTTTTGCATTTTGCAAAAAAAAGCACGCAAAATGGTGTTTTATTTGACACATTTTAAACTAAGCATACATTATTTCGTTTCACTTATCATATTGTCACTTTAACACACATACAAACAGGAAAAGTTTAGACACTAGATTTTAGCTGCATAGGAAATACCGTACATTATTAGGGAGCGGGTATGCAGTATATAAGTCGTGTGATCGCCCAAACGACTATTCAATCTGAGCACTACCATCAGCTGCCACAGAGTGTACAGTGTTGTGAACAATCGTCACCCGTCGGATAGCCGGAAATTTTCCAGGCTTGTAAAAATGGTTCTCTAGTCGTTAAAGACACCTCACTCTACACCGGTAGACAGGGGACGAAAACGTACCCTAAACCTTCGGAGAAGTATCATAGCTGTCAGCACTTTCATGTAATTTATTCGCTTAAAAATGGTTATAAATGCTAGTTAAAACTAATGTGCTCTAAGCTTCCTGATATGTTGCATTAGAAATCGTTTTTCCCATAAGTATACGTTGTATTGAAGATTCAATTTCCTAGATAGTTGTTTACCAATTATTAAGGGAATACCCTGATTATGAGATAAAGCCTTCATAAAGTATGGCTTTACAAAAGGAGAGAAAGGCAATGGCACTGCGAACGCTGAATTCCCTTTAAAGTAACATCCGCCAGTCTATCACAATACAATCAACCTAATCAGCCTGATCTGCTCAGTCATACTTTAGATCTGCCTGAGATGTTATCCATAATTACGCTCCCTGAACGCCCAAAGCTTTGGAAAACTTATAAAGGGGTGCGCAGAAATGGGCTCTTGAATACATCCGAAAAGTTAATGATGACGGGAAGATCTACTTGGAAAATAAAAACGTAGTCGACATAGGCTCAATCGAAAAACACTCTATATGCCCAAGTCTCAGAAAATTACAACAGAAACTCCAGATTTTCCAACTTCCGCGGCTCTGATGAACTTGAGTGGGGGGGGGGGGGGGGGAGGGGGGTAAGACACCGAACATAAAACTAGAGTTATAATTCTATCAGGATAAAGCGATATTTGGGTCCTTATTTTTGGCCAGCGGGTCAAGGTTGTAGTGTTTTAAAGGGCGTGAAAATAACACGATTGGGCATTCTATGTATAGAAAATATTAAAAACCAAGAAAAAGGCGCAATTCCGATCAAAATCTGTCAAAAATCGACCACTTTAGAGGGCAATTTCTCCTTTCCCTCACTTATTAATAGACGTGAGCCCAAACCTTAGTATGCCATGGGAGGGGGCATGCAACATACGGCAAATATTATCCTTTGTTTTTACGATCTTCTTTTCAAGGGCATTGTAACATTAGTATGTCATGGGGGTACTTATTTGGAAGTTAAAATTGTGTCCTTGAAATCATCAGTATCAATTATCAAACCATAAAACCATCTCATGAGCAATTAACGAATACTTATTACACGGTTGAAAAAGAAATGGCAACACTTTGCAACACTACACACCATTATTTTTGCATAGACAACACATTGCTTCAGGAGCATTCAAACTTTGAAGAGGAATATCTTAAGAACCATAAAAGATATTGACATAATTCCTACGGGTTTTTCCTTAGGAAAGTTCACTCCCTAACTGCCAAGTGAAGTCAGGGCATTTTATTGACATGTCAAGTGGTTATTTTCAAGGGATATTCTTGTGGTCAGTGCACTGAAGCTGTGCCCTCGTGCATCGTTTTCATAAGCTTTCGGATAGTGCATGATCTGTAATGTATGATTCATCTTTATTTGACCCTCAGTTGTGGCCAGTCTTAGGTTTGATTTCAATAGATCATATGAAATGACGTTGCTATGTCATTTCGTCCAACAAATTCAGCTCCTTGCATTTTTCGGTTAAGTTACAATGATATGCTCCTGCCCCGAATTTTAGGTTCTGGTTCTGAACTTTGACGTCACACTGCATGGTGAATCAAATATTAATAATACTTATTCTGAAATACGATAATATTCTGTCGGAGTTGCTGCAACTCTCTGCAAGGTAGCTGAGAACCCCCCCAAAGATCCTACTCCATATGAATATTATGTATGTGGATAAAACGAATACACGAATCTGGATCATTTATTTGATCAAACCTGGAAAGGTTTCTAAACCAGATGTGATCAAATAAATGATCCGGATTTAGTCAAGTCCCTCTGTTTCGAATTGGATTAAATTTAAAAGAACATTTTACAGTTTGCATAATCTGATCGTCTTGACGAATTTAAACTATGTCTGTCCCTTAGTAAGCATATGTACTACATTTCTCTGGGTGTCCCAAGCCACGAACATAGTGTATACCTTAGCGCTTCTGTTAGATGACAAGTTTAATCTTACTCGTTTGATTACAGAAAGACGTGACGGGTGACTGAATACATTTAGCACGGAGAGCTTCCAAGGGAAATCTCTTTTAAGCTTAAAATAACGAAAGACCATGCACCTTAAGATACTAAAACCTCTTCGTCGGTTAAGTGTATTATGCTTCTGACTCGTGAAATAGCCTTGGCAGGCCTATAATTGTTACATGGCAACGTCTTGAAATTTTCGAAATTAATAAGGAACATTGCGGTACGGTCAGTTTTCAACGTTCAAGGTTTCGGATGACCCAATAACCATCTCGGGCGGTGAAAAGGCCTGTGATTATGATCTCACAACGATTATTGGGCTTTTTATTTTCCCTGCTTCGTGCAGGGAACTGGAGGAGAGCTTCGAGTAAATTTACCGAAAAGAAAAACCCGATGCTAAGCCAGAGGTTTTAATCTTCTTCTTTTAGTCGAGCCTACTAACCAGCTAACGAAATCAAAACACGGATGGAATCACCATTAAGCTACAAGTTTCCCCGCACAATATGTTTAACTAGCTAAGTTGATCACCCTTAAGGACATTCAATTAAAAATTGTAGACCTTGCTACACCTTTCTCAATACGTGAATAAAATACCCATACAAGGAAATCGATAGAAAGACGTGAAATTCTGTTTGGCATTGAAAATCGTTTCTTTATAATTGTGAAACATGATTCGCAATGGATTTTATCCTGGTAAACTCATAGAGTGCAAAGTTTGCAAACACAAGCTGATACCACAAAGGAAGCTAAACCTCCCACACTTATGAATCAAAATATCATCTTCTTTTTTATCCTTAGAGGGGAAAAGAAATAATTTACAATCATGACCATTTTTTGAGAGTCTTATAGTTCATGTCTCAATTAAAAATACACGCCAATGTTCCCTTTTTACAGACCTGATTTAAAAACAGATTTATCTGGCATGTTATAAAATTAACTTGTAAATTCTAAAACAAAATAAGTAATACTGAACGTTGTTAAAATGTGTTATTATTCCAAACAATATCTGTATACAATCACCTTTTACTAAGCTCGAGTAAACCATACAAAGGTTGCATCCCGTTAGGGAAGATGGAACTTGATGAGGTCTTCCCAAACTTTCTTAGTGATTTGAAAAAAACGTATGTCATTTCATTTTAGGAAACGTTGCTCATATGTGAAGTTTGTTTAACGGATTAAAGAACCTGGATAACAGCTTTTATATTTATCATTAAAAGTTCTTTTCCTGGCAGGCTTTCTCGAGACAAGCAAGACGTTAGATAATTTGTAAGGTACTGTGGATATTTAATTTTTAAAACAATGATTTGTAAGGAAATTCGAAGCCCATGATAGTACAAATTATCACATATAAACAGCTATCCATACGGAGCACTTAACGCACCAACATGAAAACTTCGTCTATAGATTATGTCATTTTCTATCAGTGCACATATTGTATCTTCTTTTTCCAAACTTAAATACTACAACACAAATGAAATGAGAACAGTGTTGGAAGAATATGAACGTCCTTCAAATCTAATTTACTGCGCACAGTGTACGAAAGTAAACTATATTCAACTATCAAAGCAATTTAGCAAGATGGGGACTCAGATTTGAGTCCAATTGAATACTTCTTAACATTCACCGCTTAAACCCAACGCCCAAAGTGTATCGCCCATTTCTTGTGTCAAATGTGATAGACTTGGTACACCCTTCATGTGTTTGACATTCCACCTCTAAATAAACCACAGATCTACCTACCACTCTGTTGTTCATTTGAGAGGAATAAAAGTAGTTTTATGTCGAACACATGTTATAAAACATTAAAAGAGCCCATAACATTTCAATCACGCCGCGAACACAACTCTGTCTAAACATTGATAAAAAACAGTAAGCGTTTGGAACACAAAACCTACCTTTTGCTTGTGTTATCAACACCCACGTGCCTACTGCAATTAACAGGACAAATATTAAATTCTTCATCTTATCCCAACTTTTGGTGTCACCGCTAAGCTTTCAGCAACGACGAACATTCACATCCGACAAAGGTGTTTCAAGGCAAAGTAGCGGTCGCCTTGTCGTCATCTGTAGAATAACTTAGGCAGATGGGAAGTAAATGACCGAATCGAAAGCCTTCTAAATAATTTTTTCCTTTGGAAAGCTGGCCTCCTTATATCGTCATATTTTATATCTTGATGCTAGGTATTTGTTTCGATCCTGTACTTGTGTGATCCTGTTAATAAAGCGTTATTAGCTGATTTATAAATAGCATCCAAATCAAACAGGATTTATAAACCCACAGTAGAAGAATAGCGTACGTACGAGCGAGTAATACGAACGCTACATTTACATTTGTGTGAAAACAAATGGATTTAATCCATTTATCCTTGTAAGCGCTGTTCAATCATTGACTGTACGAAATTGATCCATCACATTGCTAATATCATTTTGGGAAAACTGAGGTAAAATTTCTCATGCAATGTTTCCTTCGTTGATGTTACACTTCCGAAACGTCTTAACGTTCAACGGTTGAGGATATTTTTTCCACAATCAAAAGGCTTTGGTACAAATGATGCCAAACGGTTGGTTCGATCAGGTCAAATCCGCTGGAAGGGGAACAGCTTTGGTGCACATATCCATCCATTGGAGATGAATCGAAGATAGGTGGACGATTGACACCGGATGGTTCACGTCAGTCTGACACGACAACAGTCAAATTCGTTCCATGCAAAGTCTGCAGACATTTTTGTACAATCAAACGCATCGATGTTATCTCTTCGGCAAATATTTGAGTTGTCAGGCTGAGATGAAGTGAGAGCCCTCTCACCAAGAGTGTCTCCGCACAAATATGATGAAGACATAAGACGTCGAAAATTGATTAAACTGTTCTTCTCCCAGACCAGTGTCATTTTAATATCACCCCAGCAATAAAAAAGCAAGAAAATATAACTGGATTTATTTTCCTCTATAATTTCTTTGATCCTTTAATGGATTCATCTGAAGATGGAGGGAAATTTCAAATGAGAAAAGCAAACTAAGAAAGATTTCCCCTTTCTGAAACGAGGTAGGTGAAACGAAGTACAAGACTGCACATATGCACTTGTCCTGTTGAAATTTTATAATTCGACGTCCATACCCTTCATAGGGTAGCAAGCAGTTCCTAATTAACTAGATGAAGTTGCTGAACATTCCGCATGAGCGAACGAACGACATACAAAGCAGCAAATAGGATGCAAAATTGTAGTGCGCTACGTAGATCAAATGGAAAACGTGACATACATCGACCCGTATATCTATACAAAACATGGACGAGGTTGGGTTTCCTCCAATAAACAACCCAGTTGAATCCGTCACGATCGACAGGTGTTTGTTTCCCTAACGCTCTCAAATAATTGTCACCTCGGTCTTACTAATTGGGGGCAGTGTTCACAAATTTAAAAAAAAAGTCGTTTGCGATGTGCTGCAGGACTTGGTTGATCTCTACTAAGAATTCTTTAAACTGCCCGACTGTGGAGGAAGGTTCCCTGTGGTTATTTTATGAACAATAAAGTCATTGGTTGTCTGTCTACCAAATCTACGAGGTAAAAACTGCTCTGGAAATGTTTAGATAATTAAGAGATAAGTTGATTATAGTTTGCTGTTATATTTCTGTGAGAGTCATCGCATTGCTTATGAAGAAAGTTAGGTAGCAAGTAAATCCACCAGTCTCACACTTGGCTGTGTTTATTGTATCAGTGGTATGCATATGATAAACCAAAATCACATAAAAAATTTTCACTGACTCAGTTTCAAAATTTCGGTATTATGTTCGTTGTTAAAGTTGGAAGATTTCCAGTTCTAGTTTTTCTGACTCAATTGAACATGAGGCAAATTTCGAAATGTGGGTGCCTTTAAGATTGTTAACATTTACTTTGAAAGAGATCTGCCAACATCAGTGAGAAATACCACATGTTCAACGTTTGTTTGATTCGAGCCTGCTCTTCTTCACAGTACTGAATGCAAATTAAAATGTACAATTTTATTTTCTAAATCTCAGTGTAGGTTGAGGTACATTGTTTACAAGTTCCCGTTATAATCCGGATGGACATCTATCAGACCATGGCGGTCGACATGCAACATCCTCTTTTCCCTCAGGCTAAAGTCGCGGTCACATTATAACGAATTCTGATCGGATTGCGATCGGATTAGTTTTTGTCGATATTCACTCCATCTCTGGTCGGAAAGAGCCAAAATTTTGTCAAAATTCCAGTTGGAAAAATATGATTTCCATATTTTATCTATGAAACTAAAATGCTAACGAATTTTGCGTGATCATGCCGCTAGAATTCAATAGGGTCGTTTAGCCAAACTTCCCCGGGAAAAGGCCATTTTCTCGGGTGAAATATATAGATGTCTTATGTCGCCTGATGGCTAAAACCTCCTATTGAATTCTAGCCTCATGTATCACACCGAAATGATTTTTTATCACACAGCGTAGTCTAATAAAATTTGTTTATCGGTGTGACGTCAAGAAAAAAATCAGTACAAATTTCATTTTCTTAGCAGCTTAGGGCAAGTTGAAGGTTGTTTTCGGCAAGAGCTGGAGAAGAAAACTCACAAAAATCGGATCGGAATCCGATCCGAATTCGTCGAAGTGTGACTCCGGCTTAACGGATCAGAAGGTTGTCGCCACCCTTTTGTTTATATTAAAAGTTCTAAAAACACCGTGACCTGGTGACGGATATAACTAGTGATATAAGATCAGGAAGACGCGAGTTCGATGCTTTGTGCGCATTCGCTAAAACGTCTAAATTACAGTAAACCACTTCCTCACCTACAACAAGTCTCTCAAGACTTTCAAATTGTCGGATCACTGTGCCCCTTTCAATCCATCGAAAAATAGGTAGGCTCATAAACTGTCCGTTTGGTGTAAAACCTTGCATTTTAATTTGTTTTGAAGTAGCGTTGAGAACCCATTTTCGCTCAGCAAGAAGAATAGATTGTCTTTGTGGTCTATGTCTGTACGGTGCCAAAGCATAACTAAGCGTAGTTTATACCGCCTTTATTCCAAGGAGCTGCTACCTGAACCAAGTGCCCACACTCTCATGCGGTTACGAAGCATTAAACTTGCATTTTGATCCAATGTAACATTTCTCAGTGTGGTTGAATTTACTTTATAAATCTCCGGGTTCATATTTAGTATGACCTTACAACGAACCTTTCTGTGAAATGTACATTGTTGATCGTGAAAGTGCTACAACATGAGACGCTCTCTCTATCTCTCTCCTGAGGCTACCAGCAATGTTCTAGACCTGGAGGTTGTAGTCATGAGTAATTAAAAACGCGCCCTTTTCCAACGTATCTAGAAAGTATAGTCTTACTAAGCAAAAACAGCCTCGGATATTTAAATTGTCTGTTGCTATGATATAAAGTTATATGTTCGGTCCTGTGCACTTTTAGGCCCCTGGATATAGTTTGTACTGAACCAGTTGCAACTGCTTTTGACGACGTACTCTTGATAGGACCTATGTGTTGTCGTACTTAGGTTGTGACATCATTTGTACATACTAAACACAGGCATTGACGTTTTGGTATTTCTTAAAATGTATGCGTGTACCTAGTTGTAATTGATGCAATGTGAGACAAGACGTAAAAGGACATACTTTCAGTCAGTTGTGCAGTAACCTTAAGCATTATGGGAAATTTCATGCCGGGGAGGTATTTTGAATCTCTACGTGTTTTACAAAGAAAAACGATCCACATTTCTTTAGACTGTTTCGTGCCCAAGTGTTGTCCAAATGGGGGATAGTTCCCTCTTATTCTTTGAATCCAAAAGTTAAACTTTTAAAATGGTAAGGTATACGGAGGTGGTTGCTTTCCAAGGTTATTTTGTCCTTTTCCTAATGCTCTATACACTCTTTAAATGCTAGGCAAATTTTTGACCAACTTTTAACCAACACTGCATGGGGAAATACATGTCCGACCAAATATTGGTCAAATTTTGACCAATCTCGGTTTCTTAATTACTTTACCTATTGTTGGACAATTTGCTTTACCCAAAATGTAGTAATATGAAACTTATCCAACCGACCAGAAGTTGGGTGTCGTTCATTGTTTTACCTATTATTGTGAAACGCACACTGGAATCTTTCAAAGAAGGTACCTTCTACAAGTCTAAAATGTTACGGGCACCACATTTTCCAAAGTCTTCCCACCTCTCTAGCAAAGGGCCTTTCGGCAAAACTAAACTTGAAACTGCTTCCCGAAGAAGCTTTAAGTCCACTTAAAAGTTTAACTTTTTCCAAAGTCCTCCCGTCCACTTAAACGGTTCTATTTCTTTCTTAAGCGTCCCAAATGAACAGGTAAGCCCTCTAAAGGGCAAACATGTGTAGTTCTGCTCTAGACTGGCTGAATAGAACATAAGCCACACGTTGGATGCAGTTTAACGTCATGCGTCCACTTAAGTTACGGAAATTGATAATGCTAGCAACTTTAAATAGTAGTAGGATTACAATTGGAAGTTCATGTTCTGCTATTATATATATTCAGGGACATTTGTTTGTTATTATGAAAGATTAACCCGGCGATGTTTCTTCATAATTTTTCATGTTCTCCTTCTCTATGCTGTATTGTACAATTGAGAAGCATGATTTTTTACAAGAATTCACCATCGGCAGCTTCAGTTTATTTCAATTAGACTTGCATTAGGTGATAAACACAAATTTCATTTGAGAAATCCAGAATGCTCCATTCGGATGAGAGTTATATATATCTGGTGTTCCAATTAATTTAATAGCATTTATACATCGACTTTTAACTCTTTTCGTGTTAGAAAAATTGCCACAGTGTTCATGAACATTTGTAAAATATTTACTGTGAATGTAAATGATTAAAAATAGCAGTTATATTAAAAAATAATTAATTGGCGGTACGTTCAACCAACGTTGGGTAAAGAAATTCACATAATCATTTAACCAAGATTGGTCAATAAGTTCCTGGGTTATTTTGCCCAACATTGGGCAAACTTTAACCAACCTCTACATTGCCCAGAAAATTTAACCCAACTTTTAAGAGTGTACATTTGACAACGAAAATCATATCGCTACTGCGATCAGCTTTTTGTGGACGTGGATTTTAAAAAATGGTTACAAGTGAGACATATTTGTCTGTTTGTGAACGAATTATTGATGATCTTGTACTTGTTAATCGCATGGCAACACCAGACATTTTTATTTTTAATGTCAACATGTGTAAAAGTGATAAATTACTTCAGAATTATTTTCTCCTTAAGAAATTATTTTGCGTAGCGTATATCGCACTTCCGGAAAAAGCATAAACTGGTCTTGAAGTTATGTAGATGTTTTAAACTTCGGCCGCTAGAAAGTTTCAAATTGCCAATTGTTCATTTTAACACAGTTACTACTCTGCTGAGTAAACTTGGAAGTCCCTTCGTGGCCTTTTAATGTCTTGTCTTACTTCCGGCCTGTCAACACCAAGGAAGATTATTTTTCATTTGAAGGAAGGACTAAAGCAAGCATGGATGAAAAAGTGATGGCTTATCTATTCCTTCCCTGTGAGAGACTGGCAATGAAAGTATTTTTCCAATTTCTTTGAGAAGATCCAACTCCTTTACAAAGCAATTTTTATTTTGCATAGAGATGTGGTTTGTGTTTATAAGCACAATAATCATCATTTTCATATGAGTCCTTTTAAATTCGAAATGAGTTAAAGTGAATTAGGAATATTAGCAGCCAATACCGAGATGTCGTGGACACTTATTTTGAAGGACCTGTGCTAAATATCTGAGTACCTGTATGAATACAAGTATAAAGCTATGAAATATACACTGTGAAACACATTTTTGACATGATATCAGACTGTCAAAATTTAGCTGACATGCTGCATGGATGTTTTTAGTTTTAATAAACCACGTGGGGCAGCGCTACTTTTTCCCAAGGTTCCAGTTTTTTGGATTTCTTACAGCCTGGCATCTTTATATTAGTGATGTTATTTTCGGGGACCGAAGCGAACCGAACGGTTTGGCTTCCTCTAACGAATATTTGAAAATATGGAGGCTGGTTGTAGAAAATTATGGTCTCTGGGTCTCCTGTGACTAAATTTGAAATGTTATTATTTCCACTTCCCATTAGCAAATCTTAGATTGCAAGGCGACTGAAGATTTTTGTTCGTTACCAACGTTTATCTTCGACTCCCGGATTGATGCTCTCCGACAACATTTAAAAGGTTACCGGAACTTCGTTACCTTCTTAGACAAATTATTTCACAATACAGAGCATTTAAAGGAGAGAAGTTTGAATTTTATGTAAGTGAATTTAAGGAAACAGTTCTGCGCTCGGCGGTGTCCCTTAATGATATGATATCAAATTGTCAAATTTTCATTTTTTTTTCAACATATGGGACTCTAGTTAAAGACAGTCACAAGAACTGTTACAACACTGGTTCATCAGTTTGGAAGATAACCTCTTTGTGCGGAAAGTGGTTTCCAGATTGGGGAAAATCCGTGGGTGGCGCAATTTTTAAGTTAATCCCATGATGCTTTACTATCCTACTGAACAAATTCAACGGAGACGAACGTTCAAACTACCTCATAGTTTTCATCGATCTAAGGGAAGAGAAATTATGACATATTTAGAAACTTTGTCGCCAACTTGAAGAAAAACAACAGAAAAAAAAACCAGCAGGAAAATTGTTGTTAGTTCGGACCGCCAGTTTTGTGATATCGGGCTATTTTGTCACGTTCTGTGTCCTTAGCTTAAATTATAGGTTCGACACTAGCAGCTGCAAGCTTTGTGCAGTTTTTTCTACAGAAAGTTGTGTGACTCGTGCTTGCAATTGTGTTCATGAAAACGTTGTTGAAAGTTTCTTTTGATTTCGGTGGTGAAAAAATGCCCTGTAATTGAATACATCCACATTATAAAACGAATCGACGACTGGGAAGAGGTATACACTAAGTGTTCATAAACATTTATGCTGAACATTCTCCCTGATCGGGGGATTCTCATTTTCACCTGAAAACTGTTATCTCCTGACTGTTAATTGTCAGGAAACACTACACAGACAAGGCTTGTCTATTTTACACTTAGAGAAGGAACCTGGAAGGTTTATTTCATAAAGACAGGGTCTATTCAAAGTTGTCAAAAATTGGCGAAATCATTAACATCAACATATGCAGAAACATTTTCTTTAAGAGTTGAAAACTGCATCTCAAGAGCATATAGTTCTGAAGATACAAATTTATAAAGCAACGCAATGTTTCCCTATGAGTTGGAGCATTATGGGAAATCTGTGATGTCATCGCGGCCCATTAATTTGACATTGCGTACAATTTATTTGTAATTTTGGCAATATTAAGCAACAGTGGTGATTGTACTCTACGTATGGGGAAGGGCAATTCTTTATCTACATGCAAAGATATTAAAACATTTCAACATTATAAAATATCAAGGACAAAAAGGACTTCAATTTATAAAGAAAAACAAAATGAATTAAAGACAATGTGCCAACATTACATAACTTTTTGTTGCTTTGTTGAAATGCAGCGGTATTTTTTTACCAAAAATACCCAATCTTTAAAATGAGATCTCTTGAGTTAGGAAAAGGAATCGCGACAGGGTTTGAAGGACCCCGCGTGGAATATTAAAAAAAGCTTCCAGAAGACCTTTAAATAACTGTTAAGGGAATGTCTTCCCCCAAAGTACTAATGCATATGAATTTCTTCTGTAAGCTTTTCCTCGGCTTCCATGCGTTCTAAATCTCATTTGCAACTCGATAGGTACCGGTACCTGTTACGTAACACAATGTCCACTATAGAGGTTAGAAACATTTCAAAGGAGGAAAAAATTCTCTCTCGTCAAAACCTGTTGTTCCTCGAAGTCGAAAATATGAAGGGAAAATCTAGTTAGCATAGGATGTATAAAACGAGTCGAACAAAATAAAAAGTGTTCGGTTTTTTCTTCAATTCCAAACAATACTATTTTTGTAGAAACAGAGCACACAATCGCCCACGTTAAAATGGTCTCGTCTGGCTGAGTCATCAAAACCAATTTTCAATAAAACAGGGTATTGGCTTTAGACAGTGACCAATATGTCGAGTCCATAGGTTTCCCTTCCGGGAAACCAAAGTGGAACTTGGCACTGCTTAATCATTTACCGTGAATTCTGTCAGTCTGTGAAATACGCCTGGTCAAAAATTATATTGAAAACAGCACTGACAGTATGTGATTCGGGTGAATACTACTTCATTACAAAAGTTATCTACATTTCATATGCTCTCTTTTCTTCTCGTTGCTCTTTCATTCAGTGGCGTAGCCAGGATGGGATTTTGGAGGGCCTAGGTAACACGTGGGGGGGGGGGGGCTGGTACCTCCGAGGGCTAGACACGGCAAGACTATCTAAGCGGAGCGCCACCATCAGTTGGCGCGGAACGTACAAGAAAATTTGGGGCTTTAAAACCCCTCCAGATGGCCGGAAACGGCACTTCCCATGTGTTTTAAGCTGGATGTACCCAGCCTTGAAATACAAATCTCATGTCTGCGGCTTCTCGAATAATGAGAATAAAAATTCAATCTATGAAAAATGGCAATACATACACTTTTTAGGGCCCCGAAACTAGGCACTTCTGATCTGTGGCCTGGGGGATGAGATTAAAGGGAACCGGTATCTCCCTTTCCCTTTAAAAAAATTGTAAATTTCAGAAGGACGTAGATCGCAAATGCGGCATTATTTGAATCCAAGCGGAGGGCCACCTTCAGTTGGCGTGGAGCGTACAAGAAAATTTTGGGCTTTAAAACCCCTCCAAATGGCCGGAAACGGCACTTCCCACGTGTTTTAAACTGGATGTACCCAGCCGCAAATTCGGCAATATTTGAATGGATTTCAGCTTACCAAAGGCAGTACCTTACCCGTTAACAGGAAAACCAAAAGTAGTTGTGTCTCCCTCTGAGAAACTTTCTCTCTAGATGCAAAATGGTGCTATGGTTGGCAAAACTTTGAACTGATTATAGGCTTAGGTATTTCCCTTTTTGGGAAGCATGAAAAATATCAAAATATTTTTAGTTTTTGTAGAGATTTTACAAGAGACATATATAATGCCAAAGAAACAATTTGCAAAATGGTGCAGTATTTGTTCATCGGTACATTACGTAGTAAAAATTAAAATACTACGAATAAATCTCTTAAAATATTTGAACCGCAAAGCAGAAGTACGGATCTTGTGGGAAACACATGAAATCCGGACCTTGTGGGCATTTTACGAATCCCCCGGACGCCAGTGCCAACTAGTAAAAAGAGGACTTGTCGAAAAAATCGTCCTACAGTGGCACTTGTCATGGGCAGGAGTGAGGCACGACGTAGGCCTACTTGTTAAGGATGGAAGGGAAGAATTATCCGAAGGCAATACCGTACCCTTACCTGCTTACGGTATATTTTGTGTATGATAAAGTATAGGAATGGTCGTGTAAGAGTGGTCTCCAGTGTACGATTGCCTTATTTTCAGTAAATCAATCAGCAATCCGAAAGGCAGTAAGGGTCTTAACTTAACAAAGTCATATTAAAGTTTGTCGTCGAGACTTTCGTTTCATCTTCGAAGTGAAATGCAACAAGAGCCCAATGGGCACTGTGGTTCCTTGCTGGATATTATAAGAACTGTACAGCCAGTCTCCGAAATAGAGCTAAGCAAAAGCTCATACTGAATGTTTGTAACATCTTCACAAGGGGTATTTTAGTACTAATATTACATGAAATCAATGATTAAATTTTTGTGGCCTTACTTACATTCAACATGTATAATGCTTGGTGATCCTTCAAAAACACTACCTCATTTCCATATGTATTTATGCCTGTAATCAAACTTGATACTATCACCAATAAACAATACACAATGTGGTCCGAGAGAGAAAAACACCCCTTGTATTTCTCTCATAAGTTATTTTAACCTGCTCTCAAATAAAACTTGCTATTACTTAAAAACAATCTACCATTTGTCCTGTTTGCTATCTCTACACAGAAAACAGGCTTCATTCATGCATTGCTTCCACTGGCAAAGAGACCAGTTTAATGCAGAGTGACCTCTGCTCAGTGAAATCTAGAGATTTCAGTTATTGCTCTCTTAAAACTTTGAATGATCCAAAATATGTGTACAACCCGAAGGAATCATTTATACTGAAAGAACGTAAAGGCAAAATTTCTAAGGTGTTTGGGGGTGTGAGCATGCAAAACCAGGTGAGATAAAAAATCTATTGAACCTATCTTTATCCAGCTTACAAGATTTTCTAAATAACATTTCCAGCGATTGACCTCCAGTGACCTTGATGACCTTTGACCTTAACCAAACACAGATTGATTTGAAATCTGTCCTTTCTACCTTAAAATACTGTGTTAAAACGTTTTTCAATGTTTGACCCCTGGTGACCCCAGATGACCCCTTGACCTTCACCAAACATATCCAATCTCATCCTTACACCATAACACATCCACACACCCAAGTATGACATCTATCCAAGTTTCCTACCCAGAAATATCGTGTTGAGAAGGTTTTTAGTTTTTGACCTCTGGTGACCCCATATGACCTTTGACCTCCACCAAAAACAATAGGGCACACCTTCTTCCTATGACGAATCTATGTACTAAATCCAAGTTCCATCCAACCTTCCCTTATTGAGTTAGAGCGTACCGAAGCAAGTGTCACACACACACACACACACACACACACACACCCTCACACATACACACACACACGCCAACCTGATTACATAGGTTCCTTTTGCTACCGCAAGGAACCAATAAACGACAGTGCAGATCGCAAACGGTATCCAATTTAGTGAAAGTAGGCATTTTGAAGTTATTACTTGATTTCATACGTGCACACAAAATGTGTTTTACACACATTCATCCATGTTTTTTTTTTAATTTTTAAATATTTTATTTATTTACTGTTTTGAAGGATATACTTCAAAGTTTATTTCCGTTCAAACATTTTATTTTTTTTTTCAATTACTTTATCAGGACGCAAAAAATCTGGGGGGCCTGAAGAAAATCTGGGGGTCTAGGCCCCCAGGTCAGCCCGTGGCTACGCCACTGCTTTCATTTGAGTTTGTTTTTTAGTCGAGGATTCCATATGGTTGCTGGAGATGATAGTTGACGAAAGAGGGCATGAGCTTCCCCTCTTGGTTTGACAACTACCCGGTAGGTGGAGGTGGAAAAATCTTTCTGCTCAAACTAAAATCTATTTTGCTTTTCTTCTGAAAGCTCATGCATTAAGTAAAGAGACAACAGTGCTGCCAGTGCAAGATGCATGACGCGATCTGAAAAATTCATTTACTTTACTTACTGGTTTTCTAAGAGGTATCAATTGTTTACTAAATGATTACAACAATACCGAACGTTCTAATTTGCCAAAAAAAAAAAAATAGTAAGGACATGTAAGAGGAAATCCTCGTTCCCTAATCTCTATCTTGGTACGAAAGAATATAAAAAGTTGCCTTGCGTGTTTGCCAAGCCTTCTAAAATGTAATTTGATAGATTTTGCAGTAAATATGGACAGCAGATGATGCATATATAAGACACAAATTTGTAACAGAAATTATTAACTTTCGCAAGCACGGTATCCAATGACCGTCTCTTACTTTCTCCTTAAACTGCCTAAATACCTTCAAGAAACTTCTCTGTATTATATAAAAAGCAAATTTCAGTCTGGACCATTGGTGAAAGTAACATGACGAATTCCCTGGTCGCCGTTTGAGCTGTATCAAATTGACGAGACTCGTTGTTAACGAATCGGGGTGACTTATCGAAGAGAGCACCCCTACCTGTTTTGGTCTTGGAGTATACGCCACCATGCCACCTGACACGCTTCCTTTCGGGTGGCGGGACTTTGCTTTAGGAGACCTTTGCAGCGATAGACGTAAACAGTGTCTCGTTTGTAAACAAAGCTCCACCAAACATTGGCACGTAGCTTACAAAATTCTTAAACCTAAGTTCAAGATTGAAGAGATAATCCATCCTACAATTTCAAACCACGACTTAGGATTACCGATGAAGCATTGATTTGACTTGTACAATGTCCCATATAAAGGGATGTCATAATTGAAGAAAGAGACTGGTAAGAAAAGAGATAAACTGATGACAGATAATACAATAGGTTAGTTACTTAGTAGAATTTTACGGCCTAGTTTCCAACCTATTGGTTCAAGTCGAGCCGGCTACGGCCTTTTTTCCAGTTGTGGCTCACTGGCTTGTTTTTCCTACTCCATTGCTCATGCGGAGCATCACGTACAACGACATTAGGTACCATTTTTGGAGTCTTTGGTATGACTCGACCTGGGAATAGAACCCGGGCCTTCCGCGTGAGAGGCGAATGCTCTTACCGTTAGACCAAACACGCGGTCGGAAATATGCCTTCCCTTCCCGTAAAAAGTCCTTTAAAACACCGATTTAGGTTCGTTTACACCAAATCTGACATCTGCTTCATTTTGAGAACGGTTTGGTTACCTATGTAGTTTTACGGCTCAGTTTCTAACCAATTGGGCCAACCACGGTCATTTTCCAATTGAGGCTTTCGGCTTTGTTTTCCATTGATTATGCTGGGTTTCGAGCACAATGGTAGTAGGTTTTAAAGTCCTAGGTATGATCCGCCTAGTCATCGAACTTCAGACCTCTAGGCCGCAGTACAGAAAATAAAAAGTGAGTCAATGTCGCAAAGTCGAGTCAATTTGTCTCTGTAGTGACTCACTTTAAATAAAGTAGGTCATTACAGGGAAAATTGACACAGTTTTAGGATAGTGACTCACTGTTTATTTCATTGGAGGTATGATGTTCTAACCCCTTAGCCATGCAGACGGTTTTTGCGACCAAGAAACAGAACTGTGTTATCCCAGAACAAACGAGATGATTTCCCGCCATGATTTACATCCAAATTTGTCCTATCTTCCGTGAAAAAACATTTTGTATTGCGCCAGTAAAAAGCAGCAAATATCGGTGTTGTTGTGGAAGCCCCATAAAAGCTTTTGATAAAAGTGAAAAAACCAGAGAAGCAATTCAGACTTGCGACCCCTAATTTGCCAGAGTGTCAGCAGATAGTTGAACCATTGAGCTATTAGTTAGAGAGACCAGTATAATATAGTCTCATCAACTAACCTTCACCCGTCCTTGCGGAATCTTTTTGCGAATTGTAATTCTGCAAAGGTATACAAATTGAGAAATAATTGTTTCCATCATAAGCAAATCATTTTCACACCTTAATATTTGCCCCAGTTCCCCAGGCTGGACCCCGCTAGCCCCTTTGTCTCTGCAGTTTGTCAAATCCTTCCATTAATTAAACTTTCAAAAAGCTAAAATGCCTAGATTGTTCTGCAAACGAGAGTGTTATAGCGCTCACGGCCATTTCGAATTGCGTACAATTTTAAGCGGCAACAGGCTGTTCCTCTAAGTTTGTTTGTTCATGTCGGCTATAATTCGTATTTTATTTACCATTTTTAAAAGTATGGTATGAAGACATTTTTGCATAAGACAAACAAACATGTTTAATGAAGTGAGCATCGTGCCGCGATGTGAGGACTATGGAGAAAGCCCTAAAGATTTGGGGAGACATCTTTAACCTTGTCTAGCAAAATCAATAGCTGAGTTGGAAACTGGGACGATTTTGTAACGGCGATCGTATTAAGAAACATCCAAGGAAAATCTTGGCGAGTAGTTTTTGGAATATGTGTTTTACATTTTGACAAATCTGAAAGATCGTCTGCCGCATCCTGTATCGGGCATTAAAGGCTTACTCTCCCTCCTGGAAACCTGCAAATAAACTAGGCTCTCGTTTTAACACTTTTACGCTTGCTATGACAATGTGAATGAATCAGTAGTAAATATATCCCAATGAAATGCGAGAAGCCGTAGAAAAATTATAAGTAGCATCGATTTATGTAAAACAAGAATGTAAACACTTAGTATAGTTAAGTGTCACTCTATTTAAAGGAATATGCAGTGAAGAGTCTTTAATACAGCATAGATGTTTACCCCGGAAGTGGTGACAAGTTTGCTTTCTAATAACTGTATTCAAAGTGGGACATATTTCAATAAAGTCAAGCAGGTTTTCTCTCACAAAGTTTCCGTTGTGGCGGCCATTACAAAGAAAAGTGAAGACACTTGGAATTATTAACATCCCGACAAACTCTTCACTAGACGTGGAAGAGTCGACTGTTTTCCGTCCAATAGGTAATCCAGAACGTCTTTTAGTTAAACAAATATTTCGGTGACAATATGCAAGAGTTTAATTAAATTGGGAAAATTCACTGTTTATACATGTAAATCCCATTTTGCGCATATTAGATGTTATGAATGTTATTAATTTTTTTTAATTTTGTTCTCAAAAATGCAATCCTTCTTATGGATGGGAAATCTTTTATGTGGACAGGCAAACTAACTAAATATCTTTTGCATTTCTTTTCATACTTAATGTAAAATTAATATGCAGATGCCCTTAAAGTTAAACTTTTATTGTTGCAATGTTAGTGCAGTCTACAACGAAAGCCCTGAAACAGCTGGGTGCCTTTTTTGCCAGGTATAATCTGTTAGCAGTAATATCTTAACTTGAGTTCTAGACCTAATGCGTATATTGTCTCAGAATGGAAAGTGTTTTTGGAAAAAACCTCATGTCATTACAAGTTACACCACCAATGAAATACAGACAGCTGATTCGTCCAACCAATCGGATACGAACTAATACAGGCACGGAGCGGTGTCTAGTGTTTGTTGCCACTTCCTTCATTATGTTCTTCCAAAATGATGTTGGCGTGACGTCAATGTATATTAGGTTTATTAACAACCGGTGGATGTGAGGTTTGAAAAGGCATGTGATGAAAATTTCATTTGAGATCTTCCTAAATATAGTCGTTGGCAGGTAGAGTCTCATTGTCAAAAACATGGTTGTATTACTTTGTTATTGTAGCATGCATATGAGGCGGATGTCTGGTCCCCCTGAACCTAAGGAAAACGACATCGATTTATGGGACATGAATGTTTGCTTACAGAACACGGTACCTTGTTTTATATAAGTCAGAAGTTTGTTGAAACAACTCTGGACATACACCTTCCGTCTTAGCCAATTACGAAGTTGTTCAGCCAATCAATTCGTATCATTACATGAAATGCAAATGCACGTATGTACCGGTACTGTCTACGATCTCCTCTATACCGTATTTTATTCTCTGTATCTGCTCTCCACGTCAAATCTCGTACACCGACCCCGCAATTCTGTTACAGACAGCGATAGCCCTCATTACCTCAGTCAAAGCTTCTGAAGGCCAGGGGCGTAACCGGTGGGGTGGCAAGGGGCGGCTTCCCCCCCCCCCCAAACGCCTAAAAAACGGGAAGGAGCAAAATAATCTGAAAGGGAGAAAATTATACCTCAGAATATCAAAATCGTCAACACCATTGCAGGCCTGAGAATTAACTTAATCTTCATATCTCATAACGTACAGAATTAATGCGCCCTTTTAAAATATTCAAACCTCTTTCAATATTTTTTCTATCATGCAATTATTAAATGTCACTCAAGGCGATAAAACAATCGTAAATGACAACGTTTAGGTTCCGTTTTACATATGTCGGGCCTCTTTTAAAGATCTTCTAAATATCCTTCTTCTACGAAGTCTGGTGAATAACCTGATGTTAACACAAGAAACTACATGACTCAAACATCTTGGCATCCCATATGATAACCCGATACTTGCCCCATGTAACAACCGTAAGTTTGTCGCACGATTTAATAGACATGGTAACCCCATCTTTAATTTGCGTATTTTTCTTGTATTAGCTAAACGTAGCATGGGAAAGAGTTCTGAAGTATAAAAAAGTCATCAGGCAGTTGTGTTTATGACAGAAGTAGAACTTATCAAGCTACAAACTAAATCTTTGCGTGAGAAATTCCCTCCAAGTAGACAGGACGAATATGACATTGAATACAGTGTTTTCTCAATGACACAAAAGACTTTTAAAGGATGGAAGGGTTAAAGCAAAAACACATCACGTGTAAAAGAAGAGCTGAATATTAGTATTAAACATTATTCCTAATTACATGGAATTATGAAAATAATCGTTGCAAATGTTTCAGGAATCAGAAATCCCAAAGATGATTCCATGCACACAATTAAACTACTGCCAGTACCATTATGGTGTGGTGTAATTAGGAAAGCACATCAGCAGTTCAGCGCATGGACATGATTAGGTAATTCGTATTCTACTACCGTATTACTTTATTAGATATGAATGTGACAAGGAAATTTTGTCTCGTTATATGATGCTGTCTTTAAAATTATGAGTACAAAAACTCATCCCTTCCTTTTCCTTGGCCATATTTAAAAAACAGAGTACAATTTGGAGGTTCAGCTTGTTCTCTAGTAATTTCACCTCCGAGCCTGAACTAAGATGACCTTCAACTGTTCAAGTTCAAGCAAACTCAAAGTGTTTTCTTCCCCTTGAGCAGAATCCCTTTGAGTGGATTCCATAATCTTTATGTTAATGCCATAATCCAGTTCAAAGGCGTTGACGGGTTCTTTTTTATTTTATTATTTCAATTTTTACTTTTTAAAAGTTTTGGTGGTTTTCAGAATGGCTTCTTTACATTAGGATGTGAACATACAATACATAAGGGAAATATCATGTTTTGAAGAAATATCATTAGTCTTAAAAGTTTCCCTATAGTAATATCCTAGTTTAATCAAAATTACTCATGAAACACTAAATATAACACAGGTCGACGACTCTTCACGGTACCTCATACCATACAGATATTTTCCGAAGTTGAGAACATGCAATATCACGATTGCTACGCAAATATTCACTTATCGTGCCTACATTAACAACCCTTTGCGTGATACTTTTAGTACTGATTTTCTCATCAATGTTTCCATGGAAACCATGCCGAATAACTTCTACAGTTTCCTAACCCCTTTCGGCGCTTTCAAATGAATTAGTCTCTAGACCGATGTGAAGATGGTAAAGGGAAAACGGAAATCCTTATCTTAAGTAGTCACACCTTCACACTAAAAGTAAAATGATTTAGCTTTCTATTTTTGTAATGATTTGCGTCGCGCGTGATCACATTTGAATTGCGGCCTTCAAAGTTGTTTTATTGATTTGGAAGAAATTGCGCATACACTTCAACCAAATCGAGAAGATGTCAAATAAAATCTCACAGACTCTGTATCCAATCACATGTCGGTCTCGTCCGGCGACATTTTTAATGAATACCAGAACTCTCACCTATTAAGTGTTAACCCTACATGGAACCAATGCTTCCTATACGAGTGGCAGGTAAATGAATTCGACCTCTTCTCCAAAAATAGCTCTGCTAAAACGTCACTACTCATTTAAGGTTTCATAAGATTTCAGTTTCATTAGAGTGACAGCAATGGGTCTTCCGTAAAGGAACTGATTTAGGGGGAAATCCCATTAACAAGAGATGATGAGGAACAGGTGATATATCCAAATCGATCTGGGAAAAGAACGTTCAACTGCAAAAAGTAATTCCATTAAACGACTGAGTGCCTAGGAAATCCTAATCAGTGGGGGGATACATGGTTAAACGCAAAAAGATTATTCTCTGAATGTTAGTTCAGGAATACATTAGATGGATTTCACAAAAACATATTTAGTATTTCTGAAATTCTTTCCTTTTTTTCCTTCAGCCCCCAAAAGAAGGGTCTAGCTTCAGTTGATGTTTAAGTTGATAAGATGTACTCATAATTTTAGCATCTTGGAAAATTTTCAAAGTACTCAAAACCAGATCTGTAATTCTCAAAGTTTCAAAGTTTCCTGATCACTCTTCAACCCCCAAAAAACTTGAAGCAAGCACATATCACATCATAACGTTACATAAATGAGAACCCTTTTGTTAATTTTTAAACAATACCTAACCGAATTTTCTCCACTGCCTCATCTTTTTTTGAATAAGAGCATGACAGTTGTATCCGTGAAATTTTTAAAAGTTGAAATTCGCCTTTGGCTCATATTCCTAAAAAGTCCCAGGTCAACACATCACACTAAATGACAAAAACATTGCTCATTAATGTGAGACATGACATAACCTATGCTTGCTTCATGATCACTTTGCGTCACTTATGTAGTATCATGTCAGGTGTAAATGACAAATTTTCTAAGGAGTTCGTCAGATTCAGTTCTCTTTTAAATATTGATATTATTTTACCTGTTTACCTTAAACCTTTCTTTACTGCAGAAAATCCGCTGCATTCATTCGTTTTAAAGCCAATTATATGTTGAATGCAATTATTTTTCCTAGTCTTTCTGATCTCTTACCAGAGAGTCACAGTTAACCGCCTGGGCACAAATGCGTCCCAAAAGCTTCCTTTTAAGGGTTATCTTATGATGTAATCTTTGTGTTAGAACTGAAATCCCAAATTGAGAATGTGTATTCATTGTAAGAATCTTGGTTTAGTCAGTAACTAGTAAATCTACTACATCTGAACAAAGGTTGAGAGAAGCTACTAATTCATTGCAGTAAAGGCATTACTTACTTTCTAATATTTGTTGGTACAGGGGGTTTTACTATGTTTGTTTTTCTCGGCGCCTAGCATTTATTTCAAGCCTATTGAATTTATAGGAGCAATGAGAAGTTCATGTCTCTGAAGTCCTAGTGATGCATGCGTTCTTTTACATTCATACTGTACAAAGATGTAACAATTGCAAAGCGCCCTCCAAGCTACCAGAGTGTCGCGATTTTCAATGCCACCCAGAATTCAATGATATTTCTATCAATATTTTGGGAATCTGAAACGGATAAATGGTAAATGAGCCCCTTCCGAAGTTGATATGTCTAATGTAATGGAATTAAATATGTACTTGGTAGCTGGTTTGTCATGTCTAGTAAGGAAACCTTGATATCAAAGGTCTTCTGAGGTCTTTATCATTCCTAATCTGTTCTATGGTATGCTCGCAAGGTTATATGCTACTTTGCACAAAATTTATCTACATTTCGAAAACATTGCGAGAATTTGCATTGACTGATAAACATGACAAATGTACCTTTGGTCAAGTCCATTTGCATGGACTAACATCAACCACGCTTGTGCAAGTTCCGGCAGCAAAGAACTCGTTTATCATCTATTATTACGTGTTGGCTGCATCAACTTTTTATGACAGGTTTGTGCTCAACTTTGGTGCACTTTGTGAAACTAAGTTGGTAATATACGTTAAAGGGAATAGTCTGTAAAATAGTACTCCTAACCTAAAGATAGGCGGGTAGCAAAAAGTTTGTCAAGGAAAGGGCCAGGTACGTCGTGCCCATTGGGTTACGGTACACCTAGCATGATAATTTGTTCCGTGTACTGGGTAAGGGTAATCTCGGTGCTGCCAGTTGTAGGTTCAGTCTTTCAAATTGAGAGTTATGCATTTCTGCTCAAGCTCGTAAGATGAAAAATCAGTTTTTTCACGCAATGTCTCCATCTTATAAATCAAGCCATATGTTATACAGATGTGGATTTCTTGCATATGAGCAAGTGACAATTACGGCCGTTGTCTATACCTGAAATATTAAACCAATTCTTTCTTGGACAGAGTTTGAACAACGTTCTCATAATTTAATCATTCACGCAATACAATCTGCCAGTGCTGTCAGACCTGTCATATGGTCAGCAATGGTTTTGTTGCAGGGTTCAAAAAGAGCCTAGAGGTAATCATAAGTTATGTTCGTTCACTATTGGATGGTAACTTGCTAATAAGTAGCAACATAACCATAGGCCCAGGAACAAAATCGTTCCCTCATCGACATTGTAATTGGTTTCCATTCCACCTCTTATTCCACCTGATCTGATATATAATGTAAATAATCTATATTTACTTTTAACCTAATAGCAGTGTATTGCTGGTAGGTCTCGAAGTGTGTCCTTCAAAGTTCCTGGGGCATGAAAGGTCTGAATATGGCAGTCGTGTAGGTTAGGTAAGAGGAAGTTTTACCGCCCAGTTTCCAACCAATAGGTTCAAGTCGAGGATCTCCATTTCTTATGCTGAGCACCAAGCACAATGGCAGTAGGATCCTTTTTTAAAGTCTTAGGTATGATACGGCCAGAACTCAAACTCACGACCTTCCGACTGCACGTCTGGTGCTCTAACCATTTGACCATGCAGGCCCTAGATTTGTAATGCCCAGTCGAGGCTTTTAGCAAAACAATTACTCTGTCGGGACACTCTACCAACAGAGAAGTCCTCGTCTGTTGTCTCCCAGCGCAACTCACTCTTGAGGAAAGGTCCAATGTTGTTAAAGAAAACCTCGAATCAAAATATTTAAAAATATATATTAAGCAGCATAAAATATGAATTTTTAAGTCTTACTTTCATCTTTATAGGACGTTCCTGATCTGAGATACAAAATGTTAAAGTTTCTTCACTCAAATTAAATTGGTACGTCTCGCAATAATTTGTGAGGTCGTTACATCACTAAAATTACAATCTTTGTATTTCTTTGCTTTTCTGAAAGTTACTGCACCTTGTACTTGGATATGAAAGCACTCTTACGCTTTTGGGGTGATGAAGTTTTTTAAGCCCTCTCTATAAAACATACTATGCAAGCAAACAGGAAGTGTTCAAGGTCATAAAACCCGGCATTTTTAATATTGAAAGGAACCAAAGCAAGGAAGATCATTTGTACAACAAGACAGTCACAAATTATTGCGCAATGGACTAGTTTATTTAAGTTAATAAATTTCAGCATTTTACATATTCGCTCAAGAATGTTCTATCAAAATGTGAATTGGACTGTTAGAATTCATTTTTCATGCTTTTTAATATATATTTTTTTAATTTTTCACTTACGACACGACCTCATAGGCAAGATGATTTCCCTATGTTTTGTTTACCATTTCATCCATATTTCCAATGGGAGAGGTAGATATTTTCTGGTAGACGTAATTTTCTGTTCACTTTGCAATATCTCCACTTTTAAATTGAAGTGAAAATTTAAAAACAAAATACGCCTCAAATCTATTAGTAGGCCTGGAAATGCCATTTCCGACAGTCAGTGGGTCACGATTTTTCAAATTTTGCTGTACGCCTCTCGTCAGTTAATGGTGGCGCTCCCCTTACCGAGTCTTACAGTCAGCCATCACTTCCAACGCAAATAACATTTTGTACAGGATTTCCCTTGAAAGGGTGAAACCTGCAAGAAAGCGTGAAGAAATCTTTTGTCTTTTTTCTAAAAGTCCCCACGACTCTCTGGCGAAGAGCCAAGGGGCGAAAACCAAACGATTACTCCCGGAGGAGTTCTGCTCCCTTAAGGAGGTTAACGTCCCAAATGGACAAGTACGCCCTCCAAAGGGCAAACACTGAGTGGTCCTGCCTAAGCGTGAAGAAATCTTTGCCAGGAGATACAATCCCAGATCGCTTGAACTCTTCCCGGGACTATTGACCGCATAGAAAAAGGAGGAATGCTAGGAATAAGTTGCACATCAATAAAAAATACCAGTTAAGCATATTTAAGGGGTGTCCTCATGACCACCTTATGAGATTACAATTGCTGTAGACAAGGGACTATAGAAGTTCAAGAAAATTGCAACTCCGTGCAGTCAAAAGTGTACAGTTCAGTATAGTGTTATATATTGAAGCAGCCTAGATGAGTCTTTACGCTGTAAATAAATGACGTGACAGCAGTGGGTAACACTTTGTCATTAAAGGCCGCTACTACCAAAAACGTTTGACGTTTTGTTTGTGAACAAGCTATCACGATTTTGCATTTTCTTTCATTTCCTTTTTCCTGGAATGGGGATCATTTCATTAACATTGAGTTAATCACGCAATTGCGAAAGTACAATCAGAAGGTGTCAATTGTAGGCTGGAATAGTCAGACTGCTCACTTAATCAATTGATTACAAATTTGTGTACGGTCTAATACTATAGAGTGAGGGCAAGGCCAATTAGTTTATGAACGGCGACTGTTGTATAGATATTGCCTAGATATATTGGAGACAAGATTTTATTAGACGCAAAATGTGAGCTAGGTCTAGAGATATATTTACAGAAAGGTTCACAACAAAGACGGATTAGTTAATCGAAGCTCTGTCGAAGTCTACAGCCTCGATTGTTGGAATTACTCAGTTTGTCACGTAATTTGTGCTTTCTGTTCTGGCTTTGCGTATGATTTTTCAGTGCGATACTTAACCATGCAAACACATTCTTTTCGAACAAGCCACATAATCGGCATGAGAGTACCACGGAAATAAAATGTAAACTATATTGTGACGTCACATTAACATATAGCTTTTATCCGTCTACGCGCATCCGATAAAAGCTGTCTGCGGATGTGACGTCACGAAATAATTGGTATAACTTAGAATTTCTCCTCCTGCATAACATTTCATATATCTACACAGGTTGGTAAATTTCTTTTCGAACAAAGATGGATCAGATATCAATTACGCAAAAATCGGAACGAAATCCGTTCCGATATCGTTGTAGTGTGGCCTGGCCTTTATAATACCGAGGAATGAGAAGAAATTTAGAAACGGACCTGTCAGAAACTGGAATATTGTCTCACAATTTGACAACCAACCAACTTTGATGGTACAGTATAATGACTAACATATAATACCAAAGTATGTAGTGACTATACAAAAGAATAAATCATTGTATTAATGTTTTTAGTAAACCATAGTCTAATCGTACCGGTTACCTGAACAGAATATTCAGATTAAGACAAAATATTTTGCCTAAACGTTTGGTAGAATGTTCATACCTGATGCATTGAATACCTCCCTATGCCTGCGTTTGACGAGGACTGAATGACTGCATGTTTGGTCTAACGGTAAGAGCATCCGCCTCTCACGCGGAAGGCCCGGAATCTATTCCCAGGTCGAGTCATACCAAAGACTCTAAAAAGGAACCCACTTCCGTTTTGCGTGAATGCTCGGCATAAGCAATGGAGTAGGGAAAACAAGCCAGTCAACCACAACTGGAAAAAAGGCGGTGGCCGGCTCGGCTTGAACCAAAAGGATAGAAACTGGGCCGTAAAACGCTGTCTAACTAATTAACTAACTAACCAACCAACTTGAGGAGGACTGAATGATTCCAGATGTCCTATCAAACGTCGTCCTTTTACGTTTCTTTTCTTTCGTTTTTTTTTTTTGTCGAAAAAGAAGAAATAAATTAAAAAAAAACGAAATAAGAAATTAAAACAACTGAGACGACAGTTCAACACCGTTGGAACTCTTAGAGAAGGTGGGCTGGACAGGTTAACATTGTGCAGTGGTCAGGTCAAGTAATTATTTGCAGAAAATATTATCCTTTTGTAGAATTAATAATGATCGGAATACATGACGGTAAGTATGGATCACTCCATATTTATTTAGTGTATGCTGGTGGAAAAGCACCAGCCTTTTTGCAAAGTGCTTTCTCTTACGATACGTGGAAAATATAATTTACATTTGTTCGATTTTTTTTTACATTTTTCGATGTTTTAAGTAAAATTCGGTCTAATAGCATTGATTACCTGGGCCGAGTATTCAAATTAAGAATATACATATTGCTTAAACGTTTGGTCGTATGTTGTTAACTGAAGAATAGAGTAGCTTCCTATGCCTGTGTTGAGGGAGGAATATAGAATACTTCCCGATGTCCCAACAAAACTGTTCCTGTTACGGTTTAGTTTGTTTTTTGTTTTCTTTTTTCGTAAAGAAAAACTTCCCTGCAAAATTTACAGTATCACGTAAGGTGCGGTACTGTTAAGCTAATTTTACAGTAAGAAAACTATATGGTAATTTTAACCTTTCCTCGAAAGTTATTATAAGGTGAACAATAGTCGGTTACTGTATTTTTTACAGTTGCGCCAGTTGTTCTGTTACAGTGCACTCAAGCGTGCTTCTAATGTAAACAAAGGATTCCAAATGTGAACAAAGATAGAAAGTGCCATAGCTCAGCCATTTTACAGCCGATTTAAAAAACTTTGTGTCAAATGAAAGAAAAAAATGTCTTGAACATTTTCATGCACAAAAATAACAACAACAAAAACCAGAATGCAAGGCATTCATACTCGCGAAAGGAGGTGGTCTTTACCGGTTCTAGTGATATTAACGAAAAGCTGCTAAACTTAGCAACTCCCAGACGGCAGTAGGTTCCATTTTTAGATTCTTTGGTATGATACGACCTGGAATCGAACCCAGGCCTTCCGCGTGTTAGGGGGATGCTCTACCGTTAGACCAAACACGTGATTTTTTATAATAAGGAGGTTTGCGCATTTCAGAAAAATATATCAGTGTTGAAAATTTACACAGGTGAAAAATTTATGATGGGAGGTGAGAGAAAAAGAAATTTTTATGATACAAGCCCGAGTTTTAGAAAAGTATATATGAGTGAAACGTATATATATATTTTTAAAATTGACTGAATAAAACAAGTAGTGGATGATATTATCTACTGCATCTAGAAAATAGACTTGTTTAGATTGCAGAAGGATTAATTTCCGGCCGTAGCCAAAACTGTCAGAATGTCACGCATACTGTATTATTGGAAGTTCAAAATATCAAAATTTCCTCACGAATGACAATTTCAATATTTTTAACTTCCTTAGTGTTCTCAGTATTGTTCGATGGCAGTGCTTATTACGGTTCGACAGTTCACCCGGATCACTTGTGAATGCATCGCATGATCACCAACAAAGCAAGCATATGCTTCCAGATCAGAAGAGATGTAACTTAGCTATCGTCTTGGCTAATGAGGTTTAAGGGTAGAAAGAGATAACTATGCAGTCTTTTATTTTGCTACTCCTCATCAGAGATCTCTCTTCCCATTCCTACTATAATTGTAAACAACAAAAAACAGTATAGAATTTCTCACCGGCCTTCTCTTTCTTTGGTTGGATAACAGCACAGCTTTCGGTCTTTTCCCTTACAATACGGTTGCTCAAAGGAACCGTTTTTAATTTGTCTTACAAGATTGCTAAATCTAATGATATCATACCGTCAAGTACAGCCACCAATGAAAAAAATCTAATGTGAGAATATTTACAAAATGCAGAACAAAAAACTTGGGTTGATGTTGACTAAGATATTTAGATGCGGTTAAGCATACGGGTATATAGGTCCTGCGCATGGCACATTTGAATTTCAACTGAAACACATCAAAATCTCGAAATGGCTTTTTCAAGCCACGGTTGCAATAGATATCATCAACTGTATCAAATGTCGTTCGGCTGATCATGTGGTCACCGGCAAAGCAAGCACCTATTCGTAAGGGCGATTCATGTTTCAGTTGAAACGTCTCGGTCAGAAGAAAACTACGCAGTTAATATTGCGCAATTTTCGCATCCGGGAGACTGCGTTTTCTTATCCGTTCTCTATTCCTAACCCTCTGTGACGGTCTTCAGTTCTGAACAAAATAAAATATAACTTTAGTTTGTCGCTCTTGTTACAGTTATAAGTTGCTTCATTATGAAAAGAAATCACCCGTTCAATGTTTTTCTTAAAACAACGCCTGAACTTTTAAGTCAACAGGTTGCTCTAATGTTTCAAACTGTAAGAAAAGAAGGGTAACGACCATGTCATAAAGAACGGCAGTTGACAAAAACTATAGAAAGGGCTTCTGAGAACCCTATACAGTCGTTCCAAGAACCATGTGATTGAAATATCCCTCAAGTAATATGCCTCAACGAGGAATGAAACCAGAGACATTCTTAAGTAAATTATCTGTTTTGATGGTTAACTCCTTTTAATTTACAAAGCTTACAAAGTAACAAAACCAACAAGGTACAGATTGAAAACACTGTAACAAGTCCATAAAGCGACTGCTATACTTCGCATTCGCTCGTAAAAAAAGATAAAAACGGGTTGTGTTTTTTGGGAAAAACAAAACACTAAATTTTCACCTTATTTGCATACATAATGAACTAAAATATTTCCAAAAAATATACATTCAAATTTCCTATCTGTGCTCTTTGTTTTTGATGTAGGGTTCTCACAGAGATTATTCTTATAAGTCTAGCAATAAAACATTGACAATCTTCACTCTCATTAAAAAAAATTACTGTCAGCGGAATAGAGTTAAACAAGGAGGTATGCCATTGTAACAAAATGTGCTTTTGTTTTCGGGGATCCGACTCTTGTTTACCTCGATCGGAAGGGAAACACTAATTTTAAGCTTCAAAGGCGGAATTCATCGCCTTCCAGCATCCTAATAGATAAGAGGTTTCGTTTGACTCGTGAGACCGGACATACGTAATTTAAGTGCTTTAAGAAAAGTTAGGAAAGAATCCAGTGAGCATTAGGCCACTGGTTGAATTGGTAACTGCAGGGTCAAGCAGTGCTGGGATAAGCTATTATTTTAGCAAGGGGTTGGAAATGTGTTATTGCTACATTTTGAGTTGATCGCTAATTGGGAAGTTATATGTTAATTGTATGTGGTACCTGTTTGGCTTTCGATCAGTCCTAGTAATGCAGGGCTGTGAGTGGCTAATGGAAGTTTACGTCATTACCAAGGGGACCGTTATGTGATGTGTGAAGTGGGCTACCGTAGAGATTTCGTAGTGGTTTATAAGGTGAAACACGAGGGAAGAGGGGAAGAGAAGCGCTTCTGTCGTCTACCTCGGGTTACGCTTCATCGGTTGTGGTTGGGTTGGTTGGGCAAATCAAACAAATTAGGGTAGATTTCTCACTTAGACATTTTTCCGGAAAACTTGAAGCAGAAAGTTGCTTGAAGCCACCTAAATTGCGCAGTACGTGTGTAGACCTATTTAGCCAGTCAATAATTGGTACGCCGTGCGCTGGCGAGCTGTAGCCGGCGTCAGCGAAATTTAGCAAGTGAAACCTCTCTACGCCGTGCGCCGTGCGTCGTCGTCGTGCTCTACGCCGGCGCCAGCGCCATTTAGCCGACGCCAGCGCCATTCAGCCGGCGTCCGCGCAATCTAGCAGGCTAGCCCCTTAGTGCGCCAGGTACTCAGTCCTGTATCACTGTATGTGTCAATTACTTCTATTGGTTGGGGGTTTTGTATGAGGCTTTGTGATTTACCCATTGTATATATTCCATTCATAATGTAAATAGTTTTAATACGAATTCAGAAAACTCCAGAAACCGTGTCCTTCTAGTCTTTCCCTCCTCTGTTTATTTACTCTGTCGCGCCTGCGTCTCGGAGTTTGCGCATTCTACAATTTGTACGGGCTTATTCTAGGCTCAATCCTTACCATTGCCGGTTTCTCAACATCTGGACTTGCAACGAAGTAAGAAGCACACCTTCAGGTAGCCTGACCGAGCGGACGTTACATCATACTACTGCGAGAGAGCCATGAAAGAGATACCGGATAAAGTGAAGTTTAAGGTTCATTCGTTCCTGTTTTTTATTTGTTAGTGCAATCAAATAAGAACTGAGCAAACCCCGGTTGATTAAAAGTAACGTCACCCTTTCAACAGGCTAGTGTTTCATTGTGATTGCACCTCCCTGATACAACAGCTTAAATACTTTTAACAGTAAGCATCCCGGTTGTATAGAATCAAAACAATCAGTGTTTGAAAAAAAAATAATGAAAGCTTATACATTCTACGATCAAACAATAGAAAAACACCGTGCGATGGAATTACGTAAACAACTTAACACTAGATAATTAACTGTTTGACCTATCAGAAACTGAATATTCATGAGCGCTAAATATTCTTCGCGCCGAAATGTATTATGTGTACCTGTAGGACACGTGTACAGGAGAAAAATGTACGCGTTTAACGTACAGTAAAGTAAAGTAACATGATTGAAGAAAATGCGAAATAAATCCGTATGCTGTTGCTCATGGTTTACAGTAAATTACTGTACAAAATGGACTACTGTACCGTATCTTACTGTAAAGGGAGCCGTAAATTACTGTAGAATGCCAACAGAAGACCTTAAAAAGTTGAGGTAGGTGGGCTGGACAGGTACACATTCTGTATCAGTGCGGCTCAGAAGCCGTTTCCCAGAAAAAATGGCTGTATTCGACACCCAGTTCCTGACTATTCCGGGACATGCTGAGAACATGGGAAACCCTTCTCTAGTGTCGAACACATTCAGGTTTAGTTACCAAGGGTATACGTCACTCTGTTCATGTTGGCCTACGTGCCGCCATACCGTGTCTTGCTTTCACCACCTCTTAGCAACTTTCATGATAAGTCCTAAAAACTGTTACACTAGTAATTTATTCCTTTCAGATACATGTCCTGCTCAAGATCAGTCATTTTGCTGCTGATAATTCCTTAAATTGCTTCCACGAGAAGCTATCTCCGCCATCTTACTTACTGTTCGTTCTTTCTGCACCACCGGCGAGGTGGTGTGAAATTTGGGTGCAAGAACATGTTCGTGAACGTATTCTTTCATGTTCGACTCGTATAACACTGTTTTCAGTTCCCGAACAGGGAGTCAAATACAGCCTATATTTCTTTGTGAAGAATAAATAATGACGATATTTGTGTCCCTATCACTCCCAGTTTAGTTATTTATTCATCTTCTGTTTTCTCGCATTTCGTTTTAATGCATGAACAGGTTTATAAGCATTTCACACTGTCTACTGTATGGGCCGTATCTAATATCTGCGTTTTGTGAAAATGTTTTTCTCCTTGCTGGTTCAAAATGTTGAGATATTATACCTTTATGTGTATCATTTGTCATCAGCTTTGATAGGAGTAAGATATATAAAATATATATAACTAATCTGGAAGCAATAAATGTGGATTTACGGTAAAATTGTACCTGCAACTTTCAACAATCAGATAAGAAATCATAGATGGTGGTCAGGTGGTAAACCAAAGAAGACAGTAAAAGTAATACTGCAGCTAGACTTGATGAAAATTTCTCCGGGAAGGCATCTAGTCATCTAAAAGGAAATGAGAAATTGAGTGATAACATGCATACACACGGCGTTTGAAGCCATGTATATGCCTACGCTTCCCCGTACATCTATCATTATGGCTTACGTTAAACATTGTTGAAGGGGGTAAAGGGGTGAAAACAGCATTAGTTTTACATCGACCATTGTCAGACGCATTGTTTACCGACGTTAAGTTAAAACCCACAGACCTTATGCATGTGATGTCACATGGCAAAAATTACGCCCTCCTTTAGGGTTAAAACAAACCAACGCCGAAAAATGCACACAGCTGATTTCTCGGCCAGTCGAACAGACCCATAGTCAGATAGTCTGCTGCACGTGCTGGGGGAAATTTTATGCGTTTGGCAATGTGTTCCGTTGTTTTGTTCCAAGGTTGACGTCAGTGCATAAGGTCCACAGAAATAGATATAATCGTCTTACTGAGGTTACTTTGACTATTGAAAATGCTATATTAGCCATAATTTACATCAAAATTTGATTTAACTTTCAGTGCAACATTTATCCTTCTGCAATAACGACTGTTATGACTGCACCGAAAAGTGGTCCTGGAGCCACACCGGTGCATTTCAAAGTGGGAATGTTAAATTGTCAATTCTATCGCCTTAAAACTTTTTAGTTACTCTTAAAAACATTTTCTCACTCCGCACATTGATCAGGACGAGGTCTCAATTTGTCCAGTATTATCATCAACGGTAATGCAACACTCAACACTAAAGGAATCATATACTGCGGATAGCAAATTCCTATAGAGTGTTTTTTGTACAATTGCAAATATGAGGATCTTTAAATATGCATTTCTATGAAAGTGGTTTGTGACAATTTCAGGTCTCTCATGAGATCCTGTATCATCTTAATGTATTACATGTTATAGGTTGGTCAAACTGTTGTTTGCTCTCGAGTGCAATAGCTGCTACTGACAGGGAATCGTTTTAAAGGATGCTCCTTCCTTATTGTAATAAACTTCAAGTTTAAATAAACTAACAGTATCGGTATTGCTTAAATGTTAGCTGCGAAACAAAAAATAATACCCTTCAATTCAATGTCTGTTTCTTGTTATGGTTAAACCATGTAATAAAAAAGAATACAACAATGTCATTTCATCTTGGTCTTCCATACATCATGTAAGTAACATGCTCATCACATTGTGTGAATCTCCGTGACTGTTCGAAGTTATGAACTAAATGAATTAAACTAACCTTTGCTTTCGTGATATATCTCCAATATGTATATATCTTATATCCATATCGAAAGTCTATTGGGATTTCGTCTTTTCATATGCATCATAAAAAATTGTGTTATGAATTTCAAGGACAGCCGAGTAGGACCAACAACAAGAAATATAATAATTTGGATCTTTTTACACACTCCCATCAAATGCAGAGACCTTAATTAAATTATAGTTCATTGTTCAATAGACTCATGAGTTACTTAAGTCTATCCGACTGTAAAAATTTGATTCATTGTGAGAATTATTGCGAAGCCTTAGAATTCATTAGGGCCAATGACAGTCCACCCACAGCATTGGTTGGGATCATGGAAAGCTTTAATTGCATTACACACCAGGATAAATCAAGTAACCCTCATCCTTACTGCCATCATTTCTTGACTTTTGCGATTCTCTCAAATAGCTCTTTCAGTCGTCATGAAAGTGATTGAACAACGCAAAGCCATATGTTGAAGATGAAACACAACTGCAACATTTTCACCTAAAGGATTTAATTTAACATGTGCTCCTGCACTGCAGAGTCATCACTCAAAAATAGAAGTGGGGAACTCCATCAAATTTTAAGGTATCAAGGGTATTTCACAAGAGATTTGCCTACCTCCACTTTTATCCATGAAGATAAAATGCAAGGGGGGGGGGGGAGATAAAAAGATGATTAATATCCATTCAGAAAATAAAGAAAACGGACGCTGTTGGAAAGAGGGGTGGTTTTGCCAGTTACGTGTCACCTACGTTGGAATTACCTACAATGTGCGAGATTTATGCGTGCCGATTGCGGGCATATTAACATGTCAGAGGTATTCGTCGAATGCCAGCAACTTGCCCGCAGCAAGTCCTCGGGTTACAAGTAAGGAGGCAGTAACTTGCCCGCAACATGCCCTCACTTTCCTTGCTCCATACCCACAGAATTGACATTGACACCTTGAACGCAAGTTGGCAGTACCAACACCGTGCCTTGCACGCAAAATGCACATTCCATGCCCACACCTGACACAGGCGCTCGGCACGAAATTGTGACAGCTCCGTGGCCAACCTACGTTCTTCAAGTGGGTTAACTGCTGGTGACTTGGGGCCGCTACGAGCCTCATGCGAGTGTTCTGCGGGAACCTCTGAGCGCAAGCACCTGCAGTTAACCCGGAACAAGTTTTGAGCATGTTCAAAACTTGGCTGCGGGCAAATTTCACTTTCGTGCGCAACTGCAGGTAAGTACGGGCAAGATACGTGCGAGATACGGTTAGGTCCGTGCTATCTGCGGGGAGCTGCGGGCAGCAAAAATTGTCACCCGCAAGTCGCACGCAGTGCTTGCCTGGAATAGTGTGACAGGGGCTTGATGACAACATGTTTCTGTAGTCAAGTGGTTAGCGACAAACCATAACAAACATGTTTATTTTTCCTTTATTGATACTACTTTTTGTTCTTTCCCAACCACTCTCTGGTCAATGAAGGCCTCTAAGCAGAATTGGTAAAAAATAGAATAAGATCTTTTTAACTAGTTCTGATGTTAACATAAGAAGTTGATCTCACAGAAATAAAACACATTTTGATGGTACAATCAAATCATCTAGCTAGTTTTAGATATAACCAAACATGAGTAAAGTAATTTTTATCTATCTCTCTCTTGCTTATTTTCCTACCATTTATAATGTTCTGGAGGTTTGATGTTGACAAAAGCAGCATTCTGAAGAAACTCATGGTTCACTGTACACCCATTAACAGTCAACCTAGTTGGAAATAAAGCAACAGGGAAGAACGAATCTTCCACTTCATTGTCAGACTTTACCAATTCATTGCCAGACTTTCCCAATTCATTGCCAGACTTTCCCAATTCATTGCCAGACTTTCCCAACAGCCCAATGCATTTCCAACCCCGGTTTCAATCGTCAGTTCTGTGGCATCGTTTTGGTATGAAACCTGTTAAGGAGCATGTGCGTGGTTAGTACAGTCAGTTAATATTCAACAAAAAGTCCTAAGTCTTACAACAAATGTTCTTCTTTGCTATATCCTGCTTTTCACTTGCTACAAATTCCAACTAGTCTTCGTCTTCGGTCATAACTATGATCCTCGACGACTTTGCGCTTGGATCAGTTCACTCAGAGTTCCGACTGGGTTTAAAGAATTGTATAGTCTACGTATGTCTACAGCAGTACATTTACTAAGATCCCCTTTTCTCATAAAGCTTTCACAAAAGCAATTGACGTCGTCATGTCCTATTCATCAAGATGAACAGGGAATATTATTTAGGGTAAACTAGTATTATTGAAAGGAACACCTTTCTCCCAGAACTCGTTTTGAGCATGATTAACCCTCGTATTGATAACAGGGGTGCACTTTTCAAAATAGTATGAGAGAGAAATTTCTTCATATCAATGAGAGGAAGGTCATTTAACGTTATTGAGAGATGCGATTGAATTGTTATATAGACTTTGATAGAAAATGCAAAAACACATCTTCAAGAGCATGATTGAAGAAGTGATCGTCCTGTGATTTCACGACTGTCCTAAATAAATAGATATGGGAAATTTAAAACCAGAAAGGTCATGACTGCGAGTAAATTCAGCGATGAATGGCAGAATTCTGTACAATAGGGAACTTAATCCTTTGCATGTAACCAAAGCCACTCATGTCCTACCATAGGACCATTTATAATAAATGTTAATTTTCAGGTTAACCAAGCGAAAGTACCGGCTGGAGAGAAATCAAATTCGGTCATTTCCATGCTAACTTACATCTGAAAGTGACGAATATTCTCTGTTCATTGCCATGGAAAGCGTGTTAACATTCTTCTCTCTCGTGCTCGGCGAGTGTTTGTGTTTACTCTTCTGACCAATTAGTTCTGTAAAGGCAATGTTAAACAATGTGAACAAGAACAAGTGCAGTCTTGTCCTTTAAATTGACAGTGTCAGCAGTTAGGATAAAATTATTTTGCAGTCGAAAACTTGTTTTTCGGTTACGATGTAATTTCTTGAAACTAATGAATTTTGTTATACCGTCGTTGCAAAATCTAACGAAACGGAATTTGTTCAAATTTGAAATAAATCTGAACAGCAGCAGTGCAAGATATCTGTCAATTATTTTGCTGATATTTTTAAATGAATGGATTTGACTCATTGTTAACGGAATCTGGTGTACAGGTTTAGTCCTAAGTTGGTTCATCAGAAAGTTTTCAAATGTACTAACTATACTTCCATTTAAACACACAATATCGTTCAGCATTTTTATCATCAACAATTTTGCACAGTGATATCTATGAAAAATCAGACCATTTTAGCCAGACCAGCACATCCGGTTAGCAATCATAGGCGTTTATATTTTTATAACCAAATGAATTTACTTCAGCCGAGGATAGTAAACTGTTATTAGTAAAATATGTAGTCTATGTAAATATTATCTAGGTATTCTGTTTTAAATGAATTAACCATGTCATAGGAGCTCATGTATCTCGAAAAAAATACAGAAGGGACATGATTTAGAATCAATAGTTGTCAGATTAAGAAATGTGCGGCATGCATGGGCGTCCGCAAGGGGGGGGGGTCAAGAGGTCACTTGTCCCCCCCCCCCCGGAAAATCAGGCTTTTGAAAAAAATTAGAAAATTAAAATAACAAAAATAAAAATAAATCATCAAAATATCTTCACTCACAGCGTCAGTTTCTACAGAAATATGCGGACATTTGACCAGGAATAGCAAAAGAGAAGATGGTATGCTGAATAGTGAAATCGTTACTTGGGGACCATCATTCGTGATATTTCTTGATAATTTGTAATTGTAAAAACTATGCCAAAATTGTACTGGTTGTCAGGTATGTAGTGTGCATATGGCATCCGACTATTGATGAATACGTTGGTCTTGGTTTGGTCCCGTGCTGATCTCAAGTGGCGACGGGGGATGTAACAAGGATATACAAGGTGAATGTAGGGGGGTATGATTCATAATTGGGTAACAGATATAGGCCTATATAGGCTGTTTGACAGTTGTAAGTTTTATCGTGCACAGGTGTGCGAGGCCGTGACCGAGAGGCAGATTTCCCTTCAACAATTTTTTACATTGAAAGTTCTAAAAATCTAAAAATTACAGACATGAAGTTCCTGTTTCAGGGCTGGGTACATGCAGCTTATAACACTCGCCAAGTTTTTGTTATCGACTTTTCCTTCCGAATAACATCATTTCGAAGTTATTTCGAACTCTTTTGTTGGCTGTTACAATACATTACATCCACTTATAATACACTTACTTCATTCATTCTCTACTTGTGTCCAACAAGATCTGCACAACTATGTGACACGTTTTTCTTGCGATATCAACTAAAACAGAAATGCTGTTGTGAAGCTCACACAACCTGTTTTGTCTGTTAAAAAGAGAAACTCAAAGTGAAACCAAATTTTATCTGTTATCTGTTTCCTAAACCTCCTTACATTACAAAATTAAATGCAAGGAAGTAAAGAAGAGTGAAGACAAAACATTTGTGATTTTGCAAGTAGATCTACATCTGATATAGCTTTATGTGTAGATGTGTAGTCATGAAAGCCTTGACTGTGTATTCTTAAAGGCAATAGGCAGTAGGAAAAAATTAATAACTTATGTATGGTGTACCTGTAAACTGTTCAGGTATAGCAAAGTACATTCAGTTGCACCTACAAATCCACAAGTAAACTCTGCATGGCTCTGTACTGATTAAAATAAAACACAGATACTCAAGAAGCTCTTACTGTACTGTGCTACTAACTCGAACAGTTATGTTGGTATTACTTGGCTTGGCCAATTCATGATAAATTTAACAGAACACAATGAAAGGTATCTCCACAACAGATAAGCAGGGAGGTTTTATTAACACCTCCCTGAGATAAGTTACCAGTTCCCTGGTTACAGCTTATTCTCTCCACACTAGCTGACCACAGCTGTTTATGAGACCACCTCACAAGCCTACAGTGAGAGTACTGTGGATGCTTTGTTCAACCAGCTGTAACGTAAAGAACCAGGTTCAATAGCCAGCATATATATGCAAGATAAGAACTGAACACACAACCAAGCAAACTGCTATTACAGTAATGCAATAAATAAACAACTAACCGCTCAGCAAATGAACTCCCCGCCTAAAAAACAGCTGTAAAATACATGTTAGATATCCTATATTAGAATGCAAGTAGATGGGTATGAATGCTCTCCTTCAAAGCAATCAAAGGCCAAAATTTCAGCCCCAAATCTCCAAAAATGAGGAAGAAGAAGACATTTGTTAAAAAGTTGACGCCATCTGTGTGCATGTGTGAGCTAACAAGGCGGTAAGTATGTTCCATCGTGACTTTAGATTAAGTTAGGCGAGGTTAGATGGAGTTTTGCGGTCTAGTTTCCAACCGACTGGTTCAAGTCGAGCCTGCCACCGCCTTTCTCCCAGTTGTGGTTCACTGGCTGGATGAGGCCAGCAGACGATATATGCCAGTTCCTCACATTGAAAAGGAATCATTTTCTACTTGTTGTGCTTACAATCTATTCTGCTGACCTTGAAATTAATAGGGATAGGATTTTTCGTAAATACTGCAAAGTTTGTAGGATTTTCCTTTTTTGTAATTGCACACTAATAACATAAGGCTGTTGAATAGAAAATTGTTTGAAAATATAATATCATATATAAATGTGCTTGCTTCGTGTTCAATTTTAGTTGAAAATGTGACAAATTTTTCTGCTCATTTATTGATATATCACATTTCAATGGAAATTCCAGCAGAATGTTTAATGAGTACTCCTTTAACATGTCATCACTTGATTTGACGCCCGCCTTTTTTGAAAAGAAATACCATGATTAAAAGGACGTTCGGTAATCAGATAACTTCTTCCTTCCGGGTTTCAAATTTCAAGGGGTATTTGATGAGGAAGTTTGGCGTTCGAATGTATTAGCTGTCTTCGGTCTTCAGATTCCCACTTAAAATATAAGAGCATGTAAAGTACTTACTGACCTGCTATAGCATGTGCTACTTTCGTAATATACACACATTGAGAACAGACTGAAGTTAGCAAATACTTCACCAAGTAAGCGTTATGAAATCTTCATTGGTTTTTAGTTTAGTTGGACTAAACTGATAAAAGGCCCCCTTTCATGTATTGGTGGAAAATTTGTCCTCATGGCTACCCATTACCTGTTTGTGACTAATGCTTATTCTTTAGAACGTGTTTTCAGATATTTTTTTTCTTTCCCAGCTAATTCTTACTCTCCTCCTTTGTTGTTGGTTCTCTGAGTAAAAGTAGTTCCTTAATTTATTCACGTGGGTCGGATTTAATCAAGTATATCGTGTAAATTCAACTTTAAAGCTTCCTGGTTGGCAACTAACACTGCGTAACAAGCATTTTTTTCGGCATTTTGACTAAGATCATGCGTAGTAATTGTTCTTTTCATCCAGTCTAGAATAGAGCCATACGTGACAGACCAGTGATATAAATGGTCTGAGGGCCGAGAGGTTGGTCAGGTAAATGTTGTCCTTTAGTAGACGTAGCTTCCTTGGGAGGTAGTTTCCTAGTTTGGTTTTTGCCGAACGGCTCTTTGCCAGAGAGTCCGGAGGGTTTTAGAAAAAGCATGTTGAGTTATTCATACACCATGAAAAGATATTTTTGCTGATACAAATCAAAACGGTTTGCTGAGGATTCTCCCAAAGAAAACAGAGAGTGAAATTTCGCAAAGTTAAATTAGTCTTTTTGCTGTATGAATGGAGTAGCAACGTTTTGAGAAGTCTAAATTTTGAAGTACGAGTCATTGGTCAAACATGGAAGAGCAAATAAAGAACGTTGTTTAGATCATATCTTGTTATTTCGTGATTTCAGAAACACTCTGTGTGTCTCTATTCCCGTCATCCTGATACAACATTAGTGACTTTCAGCATCCACGAATGCTGGGTTCTCGAGGGTGAAACAGGGAAAATTATCACATCTCTGCAACGATTGAATTTCCCTACCGTCATTCGCAATTATAAATAACTATGTAGGGGATACACTATAGTGCAGTTATGTCAACTTTTCCTTATTGAAAACCTATTGCCAAGGAGAGTATAGCTATCGTCCAGTCCCACTACATCAAGCAACGATAACGATAAGATAAAGTAACGATATTAGCATAACAAATTAATTGTCATGCAATTTTAATGTAGCGGCCAACGACTATAATATATTCCGTTAAAATACAGGTGTGACCACGACTTTTCAGTACATGGTTACTTGTATTGTTTTTATACTAAAATCCTTCTTACCAAATTTAATTTCGTTGTTTGGTGTGACTGGACATTACGTGCTCTACAACCTCGAGAGTGCAACCATGCATGAAAAGACAAGTGTGTTAGGGAATATTAATGTATCAACCATCTTCCACTAACCTCTTCCCCGTTTCCTTCTTTTAACTGTGTCCAATTCAATCTCTGCCCATTAAAGCTTTGATTTTTTTTTTGTCATCGTCTAAAGATGAAGAGGTCCTTGTCTTCCTTTGTGAAAGTCTATTTATAGGTCTACTGTGCATTCGATTTTGATTACTTCTTGCAATTTTCGTTCCTTATCATTACAAAAGATAGTTAACAGGAATCTTTCCTATTGCAGAGGTTTCTATTTTTCATTTTGAGCAAAAGAAAGAGCAAATGGGACGGGTCAAAATTTCGTTGAATTCTTTGTAAAATTCATTCAAAGTAAATTAGAATGAAATAATTGTTCACAAACGAAAGATAAAATTAGTTCTTCCATCACATTCATAACAATATCTTATCTTCCTTATTTCACGTAATCTCTGGAGACTTGCAATTTACGTTAAGTTTAACATTCGCTGGCCCTAGAAAGGAATTACATGTTTGAACTACTCTACAGACAAATCAGCTTGTCATCGTGTTCAAATAATGATTTGTGAATTTATTTTAAGTTTCTTGTTACTCCGTTTTTAAGGCAAAGATGTGACCGCAAAAAGGTAGATAATGTTTTCATATTGTTTACAGAAAACAAAGACAAGAATGGGACAATAGTTTAGTAAAAAGAAATAGTTCCATAGTAGAAATAAATAAATGTCCAGTTTTGTTTGTGATAATTCACGACATGAATTGTTTCAGGAGATATTATTTCACGATAGGTATTTATATATTAGTCTTTCTTCGAGCTGAGTGAACCCTTTTCTGAACAAAAAATTACCATTGGTTTTATGATATAAAACAGTGACGTAACCAGGAGAGACTCGGGGGACGGGTACCGTTAGTCAAATCCCTCGCCGTCTCACGCCCGCCCCTAAATGAAACTTGAGGGTAAAAAATTGTGGGTAAAACGTGCGACAGAATAAAACTTAACAAACACTATTTCAAGGAATGCACTTCAGTTGAAAAGGAACCGTTGGCCTAAGTAATATTTTCAGGCAATCTGAGAGGCATTTTTAGCGAAACGTTTTTTGTGCGCTACGCATCAATCAACGTTGAAGTTTTTGCTTCCCCCTCTGTCCGTGCCCCGAAAATCTGGTTGCGCCACTAAAATAAAGCCTAACAATCACCTGTTCGAAATTGGCAATAACATTTTGAAAATTCAGGAATCGAAAGATATAACTACCCTAATGAAGTTTGCCAGTTTGCCAGTTTAGAGTTACAATGATTTTATAATCTTGCAATGAAACATCACATTCAACATTTACTACTCCATATGTTCATACCTGTACAAACCTAAGAGTAGGAATCAGAAGCTGTTAATATATACAAACTAGACATAATTGTTTGACGGAACAGTGCTGTTTTGTTTCACAAATTACACACATCCGAAGTGTGAATGCTCTGATGGGCTTTACACTGTGGTAAATATGGCCTTCGTAACTGTGAATTACTTCACACTTCCTTTCTAGGGCACTGTTCAATGCAGTAGTTCTATTACTGGAGACATTTTGGGAGCTTTTTAGCAAAACTAGATGGTCAAAATATTAAGAATGCAACCCTGAAATCACCACCAGCGTATCAACTACCCAGTGAGACGCAGGTAGTATCATCAAGAGAGCTGTCAAGTTACAACTCTCTGACTTAGAAGTGCGGTGAGCATGGTGAGGTGAGCCCAACAGTTACTTCAACATGCTGTCGTGGGAAGGAACCTTAGGAAAATTTCGCCATCGAAAATGGCTAAACGCAAAACGGCCTCCTATCGACCAATATGAAGGGATATGGTGTACTGGAATATCAAGAACCATTTTTCGTGTTGCTTAACACTTGAAAATATCCCGAGACGTTTTCATACAGGGATTGCAAGGTTGAAGTTTTCGTTGTCTTGGTGGGGGATCTGAAATGTGGGTGTTCTTTCCAGACTTTTTAGACTAAGATGCAAAATTGTGCTTTGGTTGAAACATACCCATGAAGGTCAATCGGGGTTAAATCCTGTTACTCAGTAAGACTCTGTCAGATTACTTCATAGTTATTCCCCGATCAGCTGATTTACCCCGACTAATTCCGCAAGTGGAGCCAACAGAGTGAAACCCACGATAATTTTACCCGATACAGTCTATCAAAGAGCTCCATGTTGATGCCCCGTTTTCCTGACTAAAAACAGCTGAAACCTAAAAATCTTAGGCCTATAGCTAATAAAATGGTTATACTACACGTCTTCGTACTGAAAGGTAAAGAGCAGTCCTACCAAAGTTATTTTGAAAAAAAAAAGCTCAATAACACAATTTTTTTCGTCTTATCTCGCTTCAAAGCACCTTTCATTACTTTTTATGACGTTACTATTGCATATTCGAGGTACACCAAGCATTTATTTCCAGTAAATTTCAAATTTGAAGAGACGAAATGTGGTCACATGACTCCCAACAGCCAATCATGAAACTGGACAGTCTACTTCACTACTTCAATTTGGGATGACTGATCCTGCCCTTTAAGCGTTCCATCCATTATGCTCTGCTATACAAGTGACAAAAAACAATGATCCTTTTGACACGTGTGACATTATTAAAGCTAAATTATTGGATGGTTAACTCGTTCACAATGTGAACATAGTTGCAACATAATTTTCGGGAGTACTCTATTTGTCAAGCGTAGTCAGGTTGCCCCAATAATAACTCTAGTCAAACGTAGTGAAACTTGTGTACGTGGCCTCAATTGACGCAATGACATTTACTCGTATCTTTCTACTTCATGTCCCGAGAAAAACGTCAAAGTTTATGAAGTTGGACTGCCTTAGACTTTGCTCTTGTGAAAGACATTCAATTATTCGAATGCACCCATGCAACCCTACAACGTCCAAAATGTGTTGTTCATATCATTCTACAGGGTTAACAACCACAAAATGCAGTGGCTTACTGATGATTGCCCGTAACAGATAATTACTGGCGCGTTAATCTTGCCTTTAACGAGTCCACAATCCCAGGTGATTCCCCGGAGTTCCAGTCGGTATAAAAAGTAACATTTATAACGGGATATATACAATACATCCGCGGGTGCAAAGAACTAATTCAGCGTACACTTATGCTGCATGTAATTTGACCTTACAACACATTGAATAAGGACATCTCAAGTGTCACGTGCCTGAGGTGTAATGATATGGACTTATGTTCATAACGGAACAGTAGCTAGGGAAATGATTTTTAAAGTGCATCGGCCGAGCTTGGGTTTCCTTCAGCTTTTGCCAACATATCAAGGAGCGAAGATATGAAAAATATGCTAAGAATTGGGTCCATGATGATAATTTTTGACAATCTGCCAGACAAGAATGAATAATCACGTTTTAATCGGCTTCATTATGACATATTTTCAGATTTAATTTGTAAATTAATATCGATGTATCCATACAAAATTGTTTTAATGAAATGTTTACAATCATTTCCATGGTGTGAGATAAGATTACACGTTGCGGTCACTTGTAATGAGAAGTCCAATGGTTTGAAGAGTAAAGTAACTACGACGACAGCCTTGTTTCTAACATTATAAAGAATCGAAGGTGACTACGGCCATTTCATATGAAGGTACGTAACGAGTGAATATAAACAAAACTTTACCAAGCGAAGTTAGGGGGCTTGAATTAGAGTGCAGTGTCAAGAAGGTAAAAGGGCTATAGACAGGAACTTTTCTAAAACTTGCTGAATCGATTGCTTGAGGTATACATAGACTATAAAACATCCACGCAGTGAACAGAAGAGAAAAACTTTGTGTTCCCTCGCATGAGGACTGAAGACTTCACAGGCTCGTAACCAGGCTTGCAGAGGGGGGGGGGGGCAAACTATTTCCAAGGGGAACAAAATTTTGATAAACTGCAGGCCTGTATAGTATTTATAGTATTTCTATTGCACAGTGGTCTGACCGTATAAGACCACAGAAGATGGGGCCAAGCCGAGGAGCAGGCGTGCCTGGCCCCAGACCCCCTTGGTTACGGGCCTGAGACTACGGCAAACTATTTTTATAACTTTTTAAAGTCATCTTTTGCTCGTTGTGGGGGTTATGACTTTATGAGGCTATAAATCTTTGTTTCTGAGGGGCACAACAGACTACTCAGTAGGAAGGTGTCACACAAAAGCGACAACTATAAATCCTTTTCGATAGTATAATTTTTCATCATCTTGTTGTAAGTTATTGTATATGTTAGAAAATTTTTCTTGGATCCTATGGTAGTTTGTGGTTGGTCTACATATATTGGTTACAAATAGTCAGAAATCAAATCGTGTGGTATAAAGGCAAATTAATATGACCTATATGGGTTAAAACTGAAAAGGAATGTGGAAACTTCAAAAAAAAAAAACTTTACTCTTATAATTGAAGACAGAGATCTTTTGACGTCATTGACGTCGAAGACGTAAACATTGAGACGAAACGATAAATAAAGAACACTGTACGCACGACGTAGACTTCATACGCGATTTTATATAGCTTAAAGGAGTGTGGGACAGTGTGAAACAATTTAGAAAGATTTGATGAAACTTCATGGAATATGAAAAAGTAGCAGCGATTGCGTTTTGTATTACAAAAGGCAGTTCATGTTGCAATACTAATTAGTCAATCTAAAAATCAGACATTAATTAAATGGCAATTTTTTTTAATTACTTATAAATTATTTCTGTTTTATATTAAACGACTGTAAACAAATGTTCATGTTGAAGAAGGGTTAGGATGTACAACTAGTGTTTTGCTAAAATTGGTCCAAAATGTTGTTGGTCAGTTGGTGTAATTTATAATTACGTAATGAAGCTTGAAAACGTTAACAAAATACATTTATTGTTCCGTGCAATGTTTCGAGAAAAAAGATAAACCAATTAACTTAAAACAACATTTAACAATATCTTTGCAGACGTAAATGAAGTCGAAGTAAAACTGTTTTTTGTAGTCGGAAGTTTAGGCTAAACGTTTCCGTGTGACGTGCACATATTATTGCTTCGTTTCCAATTAAGCCCCTGTGTAATGCATCTATTTATGAACCTGGCAAACTTACCATTCAACTTTACCGTACAATTTAATTACCATATCATGTTTGTCCTATGAGACAACGACACTAATGTGTCCAAGGTTTAAGTACGTTATTCTGTGACAAAGATATAAAACAATACTCAAAAATTAATGCCTGTGGACATTGTATTTAATTTAACCATCTATCGTAGCACAAGTTTTGCCGTGACCTTCGAAAGGTACTTGTATGGAAGCAATTTGGTTTGGGGTTTTCTTTAGCAGCGTTGAAGTGTTTTGTAATGTAGATGATTCATCTTCCTGTGGAGTCTCTGATTTTAGTGCAATTGATGCACGATGAAATAGTAATTAATTCAGATATAATTATTTTGTCCTGTTTCTTTGCTCAATATTGACAAATTCAAGGTACCATTTTGAGCACGTTTTAAACTAGGTCTCTTCTCGTTAGAATTAATCTACTATGAATTGTAAAACGTTACCCATATTAATCCAACATCTATTATAATCTATTGAAAAATAAGTATTAGTATAAGATATTTCCTTTGCATCAAAAGATAACTTTGTACGAGCAAAATTAGCGACGAAAAATCCAGTTGTTGAAAATTTCCATTATCTAGGAACTAATTAAGCTTGTCGACAAATTAAAGTGTGATGGTATTTTGCGAAAAATAGGCCAGCATTCATTTATTTATTGAGAAAACCCCAATTGCATATAATGAAATAAGAATTTAGAAAGTTTAGGAGACCTTTAATACTTTATGTTGTCAATACAGCTTTGGAGTTAAATTTGTGAATTTACAACCTTTTTTTCTAAAAAAAATATTCGGCAATTACCCGTTTTTCACTTAATTTACATCCACAAAATCCCCTTACCATAAACCACCAATGCAAGATTCCTTTTAAACATACAATCTCCATTTTGAAGATTTTTGTCAGGGAAATACTGGGAATGCTGAGAGGCGAAATAACCTATAAATTACAGAATATTCGCAAACGAATGTGTTGACACGAAATACCAAAGCTTTGGGCAAGAGGCCTTTAAAGGCATTCTTTAAAAGAGGAATGTTCTATTATAACACTTTATTCTTCTTCACATTTTGCAGTGTTCGGTCTACAGGGAAGAAAACCTATGATCTATTGAATCAAGTTTGGTGAGTATTCTAAGTGTATGATCTGGCTCTTCAGCTGTTGGCACTGGCATTTGACACAAGCATAATGTTGAAGTTATGGAGAAACGACACAACACTAACCTAAGAGAAAACTATGCTACAATTTCGATGGCCATTTCATTTCTTTTGTTCCTTAAATATTCCTGACACTGTATCAGTTAGAGAAAAATCGATTAGTTTTATTAGCGGAATCAGGTGAACTTCCGAAAATCAAAATGGCTACCAAATATGTATACGTAACATACAATATCTCATACTGCTAAGAGTATTTGCGATGCACTTATTTGCCTAATCTTTGCAAAAGGTATTGATTGAAAACCTAAATTCAAACCTCCTTTTTTGAGCACGTTTGCTTGATCAAGGGCAATCAAGATGGCAGATAAAGAAAAATGGCCGTTAGTGGCATCACCGAATATTCTATAGTAAGAAGTAAAACTGCCATTGTTGACACACCTGCTCTGATATATGTTCACATTTCATGTCAACATTCAAACTCGTCTTCAAAAATTTTCTGTCTGGGATCGAGATCAGTCCACCGAATAGAAACGCTGCTAATATAATGGAATACTTATCTAGTAAGTTTGTATCTTTGTTACTTTCACAACTGTGCCAAAAATTCGGATAAATGGAAAGTGTTCGGTTTCTTATTCAGACAGTCGAGATTATAATACTATTAAAAACACTTAAATCTTCAGTTTCTCTTAGATCTTTTTAGATCAGAAAGTATCAAAACGTGTACTGCATGGTACAGCTGGCCGGTTATGCCAAACACCACCCAGTGCTGTCTCAGTACCAACCCCACTGTCTTCACCCCTTCAAAAACAGTATCTCTATCCTACGTATGGTGTAGCCAGAATTAGGTGGGACGCTTGTGGCTTACGAACATTATTTCTCGATAGAACACCTTTTAGCGTTTGCGACGCCTATCAGGGATATGCACAATTCACTAGTATAGTGGGGATATTCTGTTCCTCCTAGTCAGCCCTGGATAATCACGTGTTACACACCAGGAAACTGGGAATACCGAAAAATCTACACACATATTTACACATAAATTACAATTTAAAACATGGATTAGGACATTCCAAACCTTCCACAAAGGACCACCCGGAGATGGGGGTTTGTAGGAGGTCCTGGTGCTCGCTTTCCTCCGTACTCCTCTTAGCTAGGCCACTGCATCCAAGTCTCTTCCACACATGCAGTGATTAACAAATGTTGATACTATATTGGGAAAGGTTAATAAGTTAGTTGGTAAGATGAGGTTTGACGACTCAGCTTTTGACCAATTGGTGTAAGTTGGAGTGGACTTTTTCCAGTTGTGGCTCCATGGCTTGTTTTCGCTTCTACATTGCTTATGCTAAGTACACAACACAGTATGGCAATAGTTCCCATTTTAGAGTCTTCGATATAACTCGGAAGGTAGTCAAGTTCTAGACCTTCCGACTGCAAGTTAGATGTTCTAGCCACTTGAAGATGCGCTCTGTCACTTTTTGGGGCAAGAACCCAAAGACGTCATGTGCTTATATGTGTTTTTATACCAGCTAAAATTTGGCCTACATCTTTTACGACTGCCCTAGTTGACTGGAAATGAGAAAACGAATTAAATGGTATCAATTGGTCTAATTCAATTTCCTACGTTTGAAATAACGTCTGAAATGTAACAAACGTAGCGTAAAGGTGTTTCAAACACAAAATTTGTCCTGCAGGTTTTACAAACTAATAGCTTTGAAAATTGCATTAGGTAATTTACAAATATGGAATATAACACTTTAGCTAAAATATTTTAACGGTTAAATCTTCTTAAAAATATATTTAAGAAACAGCAAATGGAACTATACTGAAGTTCATCAATATGAAGTATTAGACTCTTATAAAGTTACATGGTTTTTACTCAATACATTTTTGTTACGTGACGAGTTTTAAACAACATATTCACAAGAATACACAGGATTGAAACTGTGTGAACTCTGAACTATTAAACGAATGAGAACAAACACACATGAGAAACAAACAAATGAGATGGTGATATCAGCAATTGGGAAATATGAATGAGTACAGACCGGATGCATATGATGTTACAGAGCAAAAAGTACGCCCTCCTTTCGGGCAAAACAAACTTACACCGACAAATGCAGACAGCTTCTTTGTCGACCACGCGCATAAGTGCTACATGTACCGGTCGAATTCGTATCTGTGTTGCACGTGTTTCATTGTTTAGCCCCAAGGATGACGTCAGTGTGTGGTCAATGTGCATAAGCCTAGATCTATGACAGAATTTAAATTGTTCATTAAAATGTAATAAACAACACTTACAGTTTTTTTCATCGTAATAAGACAATAGCTTTTTAAAAATGACAATATTTTAAAACTGTTCTCTACTATTATTTGTGGAAGTCTAGAAAGAGGAGTTGAGCATGACATTTTGACCTCTTTCTTCGAACGACACCTCATCATCTACTATCTGCAGACAGAGGACGGAGGTGTACCTCTAACTCCGGATTGAAGTATTTTATCTAGCGAACGGCCATTTAATTTAATTTCTCTGATAATGCTAAATACGAAATGGTCGAATCTTTATAGGAATGTGTGATGTTCGCGTGTCAAAATTTTGCATTAGAAAATGTGCACCGCAACATTTTCAGTTTCCTTTTTCGGTGTGTTTGCCAATTTTAGCCTGCTGCCTGGTCCTTCACTAAAGATCAAGGATTTCATTAACACAAAGTAACCGATTTTTCCTTTTCTATAAACTCCTGAATGTTGTGATCCTTCATACCCACACCTCCTTTCCTATGCACACGCACAATGAACATATAGCCTCCACAGAGACCGATGAAAATAGCAAGTTTGAGATGCAACTGATAATAAGAGCATTCATGAGACAGCAAGCGCCGGGAGCGAGCGAACATTTTGGTAGTTTACAAAGTAAGCAGGCTGGAAGAAATGCCAAACACAAGTATGGGCCGCCGCCATACAGAAAATCGATCGTAATCGGCGGAAGACACCTTGCACAACCTACATGTACAGTTTTTTTTTTTTTTTTGACAAGACCTAACTTTGAAATTTCTGGTCACAAAAAATTGGGGTGGGGGACTTTTATGTTAGTGTCCCTTCCACTCAAAAAGTGGGGGACATGTCCCCCTGCCCCCCCCCCCAACCGGTTCACGTGATTGTACCTGATGATCCGCATGAGCAATGGAGTACGGAAAGCAACCTTTATCAACTAGTAAAAATGGCTGGGGTGTCGCTTGATTAAACCATAATTTTTTAAGTTGATTTTTCAAAAGTAAACCAAACCAAATTCAAAACATGCACCAAAATGAAATTTCATTTAAAAACGTTCTCCACTAGAAGATCAGATCAACAACCACCAACTGTTAATGTGTTTATTTCACACTTTGGCGAAGATGTCACATACTTATCATCGTGAACATTAACGTAACATAGGATTGCAGAATTAGAAATGATGTGTTCAAAGCATGGACAGGATATATTTCATCACACTGTCTAATCAAACTAACTCCGTCTTCATGTTAATGTCAAGGGAGTTGTGAAATTTCTTTTTAACATAAATACTTGTCCTGAAATCGCTTCAACAGTTTCACGAAATGCTGGGGCTTAGCATGAGGTTTAAAGTGTGCTCTGCTGTGAACTATCCTCGAGGCATGAGTGGAACGTCATGAAATGTCTAATTCAAAGCCGGCGCGTTTCCAGGCGTTTAGAAATCTGAAAGTTTATGGGCAGAAATGTACTAATAATGCAAATTTGCAACGTTGAAAAATTTGAAGTGTCGTAATGTACAAATGTACTTTCACATTCATTTTTTTGCTCTCAATGTCTAAAAAGATCATTCTATATACCGAACTTGAAATTTGTGCGCAGAAATTGTATGCACTCTGTTCCTCTACATACTTGGGTTGCCTGTTGATATCTCCACAGTAATCAAAAAACGTTTTGATATACCTGTGATTCTCTTTACGAATACTTAAATTCCTATAATGTTTAGAGAAATTGTTTGGGTGTTGATGCATCTTTGAGTCTTTGATGGGGCGTCTAGAACACCTTGAATTCTGAAATAAATAAATGAGTATTCCTCTAATTTTTCATTTCTTAAAGTTCCTTTCCTTATACCGGAATATTACCTGACGTTTTGAAAGGGTATAACTTCCTTTCATAAATTTCAAGCCCACCACCTGCAAAGTTCCTTGAGTTCTCTATATACATGCGGGGATGTAAATGTTCATCTCTGCTTCAAATATTAATCAACTTGAAGAACTTGAAGGACTTGAAGGAAGGACGTGTGCTTGTACTCTCAATATCGTTAACATTCGTAAAGTCTCATGGATGCCTATACTTACTGGAAAGTAATATTTGGGTGTGTTACAATCATAAACGCACCTTTTGGGAACACCAATGAATCTGAGATCCTTCCTCATAATGAAATAGCGTTACTCTGCTGAAATACTTCTTTCAGAGATTGTTAGTCAGCTAGTTTTTATTTGGCACCACATAAAATTTCAGCTGCATTAAGCGGCTTCTTGCTCTCAATGCGTCTATAAGTGTACGGAAAGAGTGTTATTTTCTACACTAACAAACTTTTTTCCAATCTTATTGTCAGTAACCTATGTGAAAACCCTTTCTTCTGTGGTGTAAATACACGGGTGTGTACCATTTGTTTGTAAAGTCCCAGCCCTTCTTTGTCAAAAATGACCCATCATTAATCTTGACATAACTGTTACACTGTGAAACTAAAGAGTTTTATGTCATCAACAGGACCGTTAAACTTCGTCATTTAAAGGTCCAGTTCTCTCATCCTAGACAGTACCAATTCTCCCAACCTTCTTACTTAAGCTCCTCCCACAATTTTCTGAAAATCATCTTCATCCACATAAAAGCTCAGTTAACTGCTTCAAAGTGAGTATAGAAAAACTAAACAAAACACTCTCAGTAGTGTTCGTGCTGTGTAATATAGGCTTTGGTACTCTGCATTGTTTGAATTAGCTGTCAATCAAAATTCTGAGCCAATTGAGAATTTTGGTACCCCCGTACCAAAATTGTAGTTTGAGGTGAGAGGTTTGGCCCTTTAAGTCTGAAAATGGAAACTTCAAAACCTTATGCGTTAGGCACTTTGCTACATATAGCTGAAACAAATCGTTATTCACTTTTGCTTTCGTAATATATTTGTTTGCATACTAAGCAATATTCAAATCAACGAGCGTGAAGTTTGCAAGTACGCATGGAGGAAGAGAAATTCCATGACTACAAGTCGTCAGTGGTTACCGAAAGTAGGTGCCTCAATCTTTCTGTACTGATTCAGGAAAAAGTTGTACTACATGAATATAAAATATTCCTCCCAGTAGAGAATGAACGTTATCACATGTTTAAAAATGGAGCAGACAAGCACCTGCCTACGACATTTCCTAGTAATTGATTAAGTGGATCACTTCCCTGCTTTATTGTTGCGTGATTTTATTCAATTTGCGATATACACAGCACGCGTAGGAAAACGAACAGTTTCATTATAAAACCATGAGAAAAGCCAGAAAGTCTGGTGACACCAGTGATATTAACTTGAACTTATAGAATGTGGTTCTGAGATATTCTACGTTACAATTATTTAAATACAGAGAAAACATATGCATAAGAGTTCATACTTATATGAAGTCATCATCCGAAACGTTAGCTTTTGCTAGATTCAAGGCTAGAAAGGTTGTCATGATTATTCGAGGTAACTTTGACACCATAACGTTTACAGATGGAAGACGTTAAAAGCTCAATATTTCTGAGACCTAAAATCTCCCTTAGGCTATCATGTGCAGCTACAAATGCAATAAAATGTTACAATAGCAACAATTTCTGGCTTGAATGCGTGTATCGTTTTTATCAAACAAGTAGTTAGCATACTAAGAGGGAGGTACTTATAACAACTCCCAAAATAACCATCTTATTAAAAGATATATTCAACAACCAAAGAACTACTACTGACAAAGACGCCATGGAGTCATTCCCCTCTTTACAATTTTTACACGGATTATATTTTAAGTTATTTTTATGTTCGAGTACTTTTGCAACTCGTATCCAATAAAGAGGACAGTTAAAAAGTCTCAATGTTATAAGCTATAGAATTCCAACAGATATTTTCTTTTGCGTGCTTTCCACGCTTACATCTAGAGCAGTGACAAAGGGCTCCAGCTACCGAATCGTTATCCTCTCGTACTGGAGAAAATGAATGAAATATATCTGCTATAACTACTGAGGTAGGAAACCTAAATTACAAATAAATCCCATTAAAGGACTTCTCTTCCTAAATTTCCCTGACAAGTCCACTATCCGCAACTGTAGACGCACAGTCGATGCTTTAATCTAGAGCCCCCTCCCCCTTTAAATAGAATACCTCGTAGGTAATGTCCCAAGATAACTTTCTATCCTGTCAATAGTGTTAAAGCCCATTACCATCCGACCTTCCATTCGTTAACATAATAAATATAAGCAAATGTATCGCAGGTTTATATTTTGGGCTTACTTTGTGTGCATCAAAATCCATTTTGGAAAAGTTTCACTTCATTCCATTGGTAACTATTTCTAAAAAACCTAGAGAGTTCGACGGGATTCTCCCAGACCCCAGTTATGATATAGTCCTTGATACCCACCACGGTGTTAAAAGAGGTCAAGAGAAAATGTATACCTTTAATTGTGAACTTGTTGAACTGGACTTTATATTAATGACTTATTTTATCTAACACAACACAAAAATGCTTCCAACAGTAAAATACATAATAGCTTTCGCTTGTCCGCTTGTTACTGTAAAACAGATTGAAGTCAGTACAACTGCATGGGCAAGTGGCTAGAGCACCCGACTTGCAGCCGGATGGTCTGAATTTTAGCATAAGCAATGGAGTAGGGAAAAGAAATCAGTCGCCAACAACTGGAAAAATGCAGTGGCTGACCATACTTAAACCAATTGGTAAGAAAATGATGCTGATTGCAATTCATATTCATAACCTGTTATTTATTGTTCAATATCTTTCTTGAAATCAAATGTCCCATCCGTACAACTGAGGCCCAATTGGTGAATCATGACCTGGAAAAGTCGAATCATGTTCAGTCACAAATTAGTTTTATTCATCGCTCTGATATGAAAAGTGTAAATATGATTTCTCATAACTCATTCCATCTAGTATTTCGTCCCAAGTCACACGACACTTATTAAATACCTTCACGGTGCCTCTTACTACATGCTCAAGTATGTCTTACTTTTTTGTAAACATAAAACCAACAGGGTTTTGATAACAGTAAGGATATGTTTTAAAATATTTTGCCAGAAATTCCAGTTCTGTGTAGGTTATAGGAAGTAGTGTGTTCTGTTTCTTTATACAATAATTTGTTTCTCAAAAATTCACTGCCAACTTCAATTAGGATTCTTACAGTGACCGTCATTTCAATGCTTTCGTATTACCTCAGTCTTTTTTTTTTTTTTTTTGATTGCTTTGCCGGTGGTTGTTTTACAGTCGCCATTGTTTGAAAACTGTTGGTGATATCATAGGATTCCCTAGAAAATGTTGCGGATGGATGGATGGATGGATGGATGGATGGATGGATGGGTGGGTGGGTGGTTGGACGGACGGACGGACGGACGGATGGTCAGAAGGGGCGAAAATGGTCTACAGGGGCGCTTCGAAGGAGTTAATACCCTGAGCCTCAGCACGATCGACGCCACAGCTTTTCAGACTTTTCATTTGTTTTTCCGCACCTGGTAGAAGACTACTTTGACATTTCTCTTCAGCAAGTTCTTCTTTTAAAAGATGTTTAATTTTTCTATCAATGGGCCTCCGCGGAAGTAAGTTTTCTTTTGGGGGGCTAAATTCTTTTAGGGGGAAAGCTCCGAGCCACCATGAGTTTGCGCGGAGCGATCCCCCCTTGCCCCTACCTGTGGACGCGTATGTTTCTATCCCTTTCTTTCACATCCTAGTATGAATTAAGGCAGTGATTATATTTTTTTTTCACAATTTGATGAAAATGGACATCAACAAACTGAATTACTAAACTTGTGTCAAAAGGTCTGCTCGAAGGCATTAGAGATTACATTACTCTCTCACATGGACAAGGAATGCTTGGTTTGTTTTTGTTCAGTCTGTTGCGTTGAAGTTAAAAGAAATAGAAGAGGCCTGTGGGTAATGCAAAGTAAATTCGTCAAATTTAAATTATCACTTATGGAATCGCATTCTGATAACGCGGGATCGTTTTGAAAAAAAAAAATGGTTATTGTTTCGATTTAATATGGTATCATATGTGCCTGCTCCAGTTCAACTTACATTGAAAATGTGACAACTATATGTGCCCATATATTGACAAAAAACACGTCGGACTTAAATGCAACTTTTACCAAATCCAGAATAGTAATAGTAAGAATTCTTCTAGCTGTTAAACGTATGAAAATTTTCCAACACATTGAAAACCTCTTTTAAGCGATGTTGGTCTACCCAATTATTGAAAACAGGTATAAGTGTGCCTATCATTTGCATTTAGCCATTCATGTGAACTCTTCAACTGGATCCTTGAGAAGCCATGTAGTTTTCTTTCTTGCCTTTATTTTCCTTGATTGGTTTCCAAAAAGCATCCGTATTCATTTGCCATCGCAGATTAAGACCAGTCTAAGCACGAATGGGTTTGCTTCAACTGAATTCACTGAAATGTAACACATATCATGATCAATTTGGATTTAGTCTGTGTTAATGACCTTTCGTAAGCAATTGTCCTCGGTTGAGAGCTTGAAAGTTTCATTAATATACTTTGATCCAAACCCTGAAGGATTCGAATTGAATGCAAACCAACTGTCGCAGAATATAGCTTAACACAATACTGAATTAGTGACGATTGTGCTATTTACATCCAACACCATAAAGCTTTATGGTTACAAAATTTCATCTTTTATCGGAGATCGTTATCGTGTTCTGATTATCATCAAATAATAAAACCTTTAATGAGTTTATTGACGAATCTGCTATCATTGATTCAATGCTACCAGCAATTTGGTAGACATTCTTAATTTTTAGAGAATTGACTTTAATAACTTTCAAATAGATTCAATTTTATATGAATACTTCATGGGAAACACGACAACAAGACCAAGCTTTACATTTCATTAGATTAGAGAAAAGACTGAAAGGTGGCTTTTGAGTATGATAATAGTTCATCTACAACATATCCATTATTTTACAAACAAAAGACAAGGGAATCGAGATATTAAGTTTAAGTTTTTGTATGGACGAGGAGCCTGAGGGATCTTGACGTATTTAAATTTGACATGACTGGAATGTTGTTGCCTGGTATCTAGAAATAGTATGCATATTTCACTTCATGTTTGAAATCATTTCAAAAAGAGTGATGCCTATAGGGAAGATGGAAGCCGAAAAATCCCCCTCCTATCAAGCCAAGAAGAATAATTGAACTGAGCAATATAATGCAGATTGTATAGAAATTGGCACCTTCTTGATGTATATTTTTGTCAAGTTTAAGTCCCAAGAACGTTTTAAATAAAAGACGAAAAGTAGGGAAAAGATCACAGTGCCTTAACATTTGTTAGACTAGAATTATGACTAAATAGCTTCTGGTGCGTAGTTTTAAAAGAACCGAAATACTTCTTCTCTGTAATCAACTACTTAAATTTACAAGGTAGCTTTAGACGTTTCAAATATTTTGATGAAAATTAGTTCATGAACGTGAAGTTAAGGAATATCTCTAATTTTACGATACATTCATGACTTTTATAAGTGACGTTGTTGTGGTTCAATGCGGTAAATTGATCTTACTTTGCAATCCAGGAACTACAGTGACACAAATTTCTTTAAATTTTCAAGAGCTGAATGTATGCTGGCAACACAAGTTCTTGTTTGTTAGACTATATGATAAAGAGTTTTACCGTGTTTATATATTAATTGAAACACTAGAAGTGAAGGGACTAGAGGGAGCAACAATACTTGTATAAACCTCATCTTATTATGAGCACGATTTAGTCTATTTGGTACAACATCTAAAAACAAGTCCTTATTTTAAAACAAAATTTAAAATATTTTAGGGTCATTCATTATTTCCATGAAATATGTTTGTTTCCTTTGAGGTAAAGGCTGAGGAATTTGGAAAGGGTGCATATTTTGCCAATAGCATGCATCTAGTTGGTACGAAGAAGACTATGGACGACAAAGTGCCGTTTATGCCAATAATTCCTCGTTACAGTCGCACTTGAGACAAAGAGTTTGACCGTTTACTAAGGAACTGGGAATACCATATTTAGCTGCATGTTTTGCAATACGTTAAGCCGAAAGATCTATCCATGTTTAAGTCCTTCCTCACTAAAGATCGCTTGAGGCAACTAATGGGGGATTACATGAGCCTGTGACTCCATTCCCCGTCAGCCACCTGCTTAGTCAGGTGGCACACAGGTGAATAACAGGTGAATAATAGATAAAAGCGAAAATTAAATTTAAAAAATTTAACTTTTTGAAAGTTCAATAAAATAGCAAAATACATTTTTCTGTGCCAGTAACTGTTCACGGATGAAACTGGATTGATAATCAGAAACATATGAAAGCCGGACCTTCTCCGTACTATACTTATATACTTATATTGTAAACGTAAGAGATAACACTCAATGTTATCATATCAATGCAACATACACATTGCTTTTCAAAATTTGAGAGATTTTGAAAGCTTTCTGAAATACCCATAAAATGTACAAATGTTCATTTTGAAGTAAATTTATCGTCTATGAGCACGTTCAGAGTTATCACTGCACATTCACCTGTTCACAACAGCCTTCACGTCATAGGTTACACTGGTACAAAATGTTCATCCTTAGATTAACAAATTATAAAATCTAAGTTTCGCAAGGCTACCTTAAGGAGTAATTAGAAAAATGAAATAATGATAATTAGAAAAATGAAATAATAATACGTGACATGTTTGGTCACCTATAATGAAATTTGCTTCGTTTCACGAACCGCAAAGGCATCAAATACCCTTATGACCAGTGACCTGAAGTCAATTTGCTTGCACTGGTTACATTAACTCGAAACTGACTTATCTATATGTTGACACTTGCTACCTCTTCAAACGTGTTCTGTTCGTCAACTTTGCATCGTTCCTTTTCAACTGCAGATTTGAGAAATTAGTTTGTTTGTTGTTTCGTTTCACTGACACAACTTAGTCGGTGTAATATTCAAATAGAGGTGAGACAAGTTTTATTTTGGTCAATAAAAATTTTGCCAAAACATGGCATGATGCGTCAGTAACATGCAGTATACGTTTAAATAGTGCATTAACTTTTACTTTTACCCAAGGAACACGACTTAAATTTCATTAATTCATTAATTTCATTTATTTTGAATACTCTATATTGTTTTCCATCGTACGTAGGTTTTTACTCCCATGCAGCGTGACTGGAGTTTTTTGTATTTTTTTTATTTCAAATAAACATACACATTGTCCCCAAAACATATTATGTTACACTCTTAAAATGATAACCAACCTGGGAAAAATTACCCAAACTTTGGTTCTGTACATAACCTGACCGGAATTGGGTAAAAAACTGCCCAAATAAGTTGGTTAAGCTGTTTACTCATTAGTTGGGCAAAAGAAATTAACAAACCATTTCACCCACTTAATTTTGCCTTAAAAATGGTTGAAATTTGTACCCAACATTTGCCCAACAGCTGTGATATTGGATGTTGTTTTTATTCTAATATAATCAGGTATATATGATTTGACAAGACGGAGATTTAGAGATTAAACAAACTTCCATAGAAATTACACCGTTTGCCCTCCAAGAATGGTTTGGAGCACCAGTGCTTTTTCTAAAGTCTTTCCGACCCTCTGGAAATGGGTCGTTCGGCGAAACCAAAACTTTCACTATTTCACGAAGCTTTTACGTCCACTGAAAGACAATGTGTGACCAACCTCACGGCCCTCAGACCATTTACATTATTGGTCTGTCATGTATGGCACCAGTGACAATACACTTGGTTAATAACCAGTTTAGTGTGCAGTTTGAAGTAACAATCCCAATCGTGCACTTTGTATTTCTTGTCCCATTGATTACGTAGAAGTGATTTTTTCCGTACGCCATTGCTTCTTTAGAAAATTCGTCCGGATTTTTACTGCTATTCTACCGCTAGTTTTTTATTTACCAAATCCAATCTTATTCAACTATGAGACTTTAATTAACTACATTCGTTGAAATAATTATCTGTAAAAGGTAACTGATCCTTTACTTATCATCTGATTGGTCAATTACGTTTTACCCAAATGTTGAGTACTTTAAAACTTGCCCAACACCTTTCATCAAAACTTGGATTTTACCCAAACTTAATTTACCCAACAAATACGGATAGATCGTTTACCCATTTGTTGGACAATAATTTGCCCAAGTTGAGCAGTTTCGATTTTTCATTTTGCCCAACACTTTCTCCCAACTGTTAGAGCGATAGGAATACCAAACTTCTTTATTGGTAATTGCTTTTAGATTGAAATTAGCGTCAGATGTTTCAACTTACTTAAAGGGTAAACAGTACATAAACATGATGGAGAGTGTAATGATTTTACACTTGAACTTTCTAACTCCATCTGACTTGAACCTTTCTTACCGACCAGGATATGTTCTTTAGAAATAAGATTTTTTTCTTCACAAATTGTACGTTAAGCAATTTTAGGAAATGTCGTAAGGAACTCTATAGGATTGAGATGTGTTAAACAAGAGGATTTGCCCTTTAAGGCATGTCTTCTGAAACTTGATCCTCTTGAAATGTTTCTATTAGACAAATATTGATAGCTAGTGAAATTTAAAAAGATCCTGATGTACCATAGAAAATTTTTGCGCTAACGCAAAAAGTAGTTACATCAGTTGAAACAAAATTAAGTTGATGTTGATCGTTCTTGTGTGTGCGTGTGCTGGTGTGAAAGATAGGGCATGGTGCTGACGTTAACTAATGACTTAAAAGGTTACTTTTGCAAGCAAATCCATAGGTGAGCTTTTCTCAGTGCCGTTAATTATTCTTGAAAGTGACCATATTTGGCAACATATATCTGCAACATCGACAAATAAGATAAAACTTCAGTCAAAAATTAGAGCATAATTTTGGCATATCATTCACAATCTGATGTACCAGTTTAACGTCTAACCCAGTTGACCCATGAAACATTGTCAATGTCACGTCACAAAGACTATACTGTAATTGCAGCGCCTATTTAGTGGGGTCATGTCCGTTTAGTAACACAACGTTATTACTTTATTGGAAAGATCTTTCTTCTAAAGGAACAATACTTTTACCCAAGAGAAGAACTGGACTTGATTTACTACCCAAGAGAAATTCTGATGCGTTAAGTCTTTCTTTCAAATTATTTAGATTTTCCAAAGAATTAAAACTAAGAGCAGAAACACCACCTGTGTTAGAAGTTTAAAAATTTTCAACATTTGTCTACCGTTTCCGCTACATTTTATGAAGGTCTGAAGATCTGTTCAAGTATGAAGTGTACCCATTTATGTACGGTGTGTACCTTTCTGAACACCCTCTTTGTAAGTAGAAACCTTGTACCTTTTGGTATGCTTCTCTCCACTGTAACAATTCCCTGTACCTATTAATCTCTTTGCCGAATATTTAGCTTTGATGCAGGGTAAAACAAAATCAATTATTCTCGAGGAGGTTTTCGTGCCATCAATTTTTTAGTTTAAAGCTTGCTTGGATTATTTTGCATTTATCTTTGGCGCTACCGGAATTGTGAACGCCATTTAGTTTAAGATCTCTCTTTGCACTTGTATACAAACTATTTAACACGTACACAACCTAAAGATGGTCGAATAAGTAGATTTAATTTATAAAAGGAAGATTTAATATAATTTGATTATTATAGTGAGGTGAGAACCATGACGTAAATCAAGTCCAATAAGGTTTATGTTTTATTTTAGATGTGCATTTTATTTAACTAGCATTGGCTTGCCGAAATTTTATATCTTATACGACTAACGTATGGTTTATAAGGTTCTTGTAAATTAGGATTTATCGAGAACTGACGTAACACAGTGCCTTCTAAGACGGCAGCAGATGCAGCGTTGGTAAATCAATACTGTGTCCCACTGTTACTTTAGGGTATTAAAATATTTCCTTTAACAAAATTCTTATGCAGGCAAGACCGTTAATATTTACGTTAGTTTTCAATTTGAGATTTTCCTAGTGTGATATTAAAGTTCTATTGGCACTTTTGATTATACATAGAAACGCGGGATTAATATTTGTGAAGTGTGGCTGACTCCCTAATGATGTTTCGATGCAACCGCCGCCACGCTATGCTTTCTGTTCATTGAAGTTAATTGCATGAGAAATATATCCACACACACCTCATTCGTTTATCATAGCTATGAAACTGAGGATGAAAAATGATTGTTTTTAAACTGACACAAAAATTGAAGAGAATTGTCTAGAAACAAATGTAAGTTTGATAGGTTTAGGCAGAACATTTTCTTAGCATTCTATCCTACTATCCGTTAACCTGAAGCGTGCAGGTTAAAGGTCATGGTTTCACAACATAACGGTCAATATTTTGTTCTTTTGTTTTTCATGCAATTGTTAAGACCTATACTACCTTGCCTCTGATTCATATAAAGCGTTAGAAATGCCATTACAGGAGGTGCACATATGGTATCAATATCAAAAGTTAGTTGCATAACACTGGGAGTAAATTGTAAAGAAAAACAATACATTGACCATCCATGCGAATCTACCACAGCGCGTCGCCTTTATTCAAGCTTACACATAGAAGAACTGTGTCATATATGAACTAGTTCATAAAAGACTGGTACCGATGAATTGGTAATTTGGACAAAGATGAGATATTAAGGCAAGGTAATCACTAAGATATTGTGAGAACATGGGTGTGAATAAGTTCCATTATTTGTACTGTGCAATGAAAACCTAGTGTCTCCCTTAAGGTATTTGTGATACCGGTTATATCTTGATCTCCATACGAATCATATCATATCGTATAGAAAACGTGTCGATGAGGTTTATTGCAACATGTTACTAATTTCTAAGGGCGGCACTGGGTCGTATTTTACAACGACTTAATGTGTTAGATTGCCTTTAAACGTGAATAAATTTGACAGACATGGTTATTCGATTCTGCTCATGATTTTGGTTCATACGTTTCCAAGAACTGATAAGAAAGATTTAAACAAACAGTTAAGTAACTCTGATCTGTTTTTTGCCGTGCAAAATAAACAACGAAGTCATGAACTATGATTCCAGCACATGCAATGTTGAGAACAAGTTAACTCTTGACCATGCGTTTGGATTGATATCTTAGTGGCCACCTAAAATCAACAATGATTGCAGCAACAAGGACGTATGATGAGAAAAATAACATAAAGTTTCCAGCAAATATTTTATATCCTAGGCCGTTGCGAAATAATTTCTGAAATTAGCTTATTTATTTAAAGATTTCATTTTTATAATTTTTCCTTTTTTCCTGCGCTGTGAATGGCATTCCTTGCCAACACATAGAGCAATTCACTGAACATCTTTTAATGACTCTCAGAGATTTCAAATTATTCTTGTAAAATATGCCATGTAAGATATTAAGAAAATCGGTGTTCAAACTTCAAATGTGTTTTTTCTTTTATGAGCAAGGTTTTTTCTACAAAGCAGTTCTGCATATGCCTGACAGACAAAGACATCTAGAGATTTGTCTTAGTGGACTGCTTATTCTATGCCTACGCAGATATGGCGCCGCGCTTTTATTTCTTTGTACTTTTACCGGATCAAGTGACAAATGCGGGTAGCACTTGTATACCTCCATTATTGAGTTGATGGTAAATAAGAAAGCTCATTGGTTTTTCGACAGAACTACGCGAGGACAACAGTTAACGGGATGTATGACCACAAGAGTAACCATGAAACAGTTACCCATTTCTGTAACGAACCACTGTACAACAAGTATTTTCAATTTAACTAGAACATTAATTGAAAGTAAGACATCCATCCCACAAACAGAGACTGGTGTACTGATATTTTTTCAGTGACTGTGAAGACACTACCCTTTTCTATATAGCAACAACAAAAGATTGCAGGATGAAGTATTGGTGCACAACGCATTCTATATCACACCCTTTTGTAAATTCTATCTGGGAAAAGGCCTACTAGCTTTTAGAATGTTGTCAACCTAACTCTAAAAACGTCTTAGGTATTGGTTGTTTTCTATGGAATTTCTATATCAGTTGAAGACAAATAGTGAAAGTATTACGTTATTTCTATTCTACTCTGATAAACAGTTGTTAGCAGGGTAAACGTCGGTCAACGTGCAGTTCATAACGCTTATGACCTATGAATCTTCAACTAGTATTTACACTCTGTATTTTTGTTCAATTGTATTCAGGTAAGTTTGCACTTCAAAAGCTTCTATGGCAGTTTGAATCTTTTTAAATCATAATTGCGTTGTTTTGAAACAGAAATTCAATACTTTGTATACTATTTAGGGCTTTAGGACAGGGTTGTTATTTTCTTAAGGTTGGTTCAATGCTTCGAACATTTGTTGCATATCACTCAACTCGTCGCTGCATCAGAATTGACGAATTTCAGAATTCAAAACTTCTGACTGAGTCTTAAGATCAAGGGTACCATTTCGCTGATTCACGCATCCGTGTATGTATACATAGCTATCTAGCGATTGTTTATTCATCTAAGTTTCATTCTTACAGAATCGGGAGGTCCGGAGTTCGAGTCCTGGCCGCGTCTTAGTTTGCAAAGATTTTGAAAGTTGAACTGACTGTAATTGTGCTTCGTGCTCAGATTCAACAATGAAGTATTGAAGACAAGTCAGTCAGATACAACTGGAAAATTGCCAAATGGTTAGACACTGGGCCGTAAAACTACAAGTGCCTATAATACACGGTCTTACGAAACCACCTAAGCTTATGGCAGTTGCGAAGAAGACGATGCGAATAATGCATCACCCCAAAACATTTCCCAATTGGTCTACTGATTTAAAATAGTGGTCAATCAACTGCTGTGGTATCGATAAGTGGAAATCACAATTCAAACAAGATCTTTGTAGACCAAAAGGATCATCTGCTACACGTCTATACAGTCCCAATGCGTCAGTGCACTGTAACGACAAATTCAGTGCTACACATTGATTCTTACACAGGGGTCATCATCCGCTCTGCAATTGCTAATTTCATTTTCTGGATGAGAAAGACCTCTGATTTGAGATGAGGTGTTGACGGTACAATGATTGAGGGAGAAGAGAGAGCTAGCCACCAATGAACGAAAGATCAATTTTTGTAGGTTCGAAAGCCTCTCGTTTCAACGAAGATCAATGCTGTTTTATATATGTTTTAAATAGTAGCAAAACAGTTCATTCCGCGGGGAATGACTGCTCTTTGAAATGAGGGAAAATCGGGGACAGGCAGTGTCACACACGAGATAGATATAGACAAGATGAAATGGAAACCCGGCTGAAGTTTTCCTAAATCTTGGAAGATTCTTTACAAATGAATGACAGCTTTAGAGGAGGATAATTTCCATAAGCTGAGATTTTTGGATCAGACATAAAATTGGGTAGCTGTTTTGAGGCCACCACAGTGCTTACCTAACAATTGCTGATGATTTTGAGAACATACATGAGTTACATAATACAAACATATGCTTCGTCAGAATGTATCACCCATAATTTGAACAAACAATCGTTGCAACATGAACTTGGTTTGTGACATTAGTTTGCATTATTCGAATAGGGTTTTGCGTTTGGTGAATTAATCCAAGCTGTCCAATGTCTTTTGCATTGCAGGAATGCGGTGAATTAAATCCTTTCTGAACCTTTTTTACAGTAGTTAATGACGTCAGGTCGGTATTCAGTGCTGATTTTCAGGAGGCACACTGTGCAATATTTTGAAAAAGGTATTTGCAATCACCTCGTAGTTATTTTACATATACGCTCTTTAAAGTATGTCTGCTTCCCCTTTCTCTGACATTTCCCTGAAGCATACCAATGTAACTGATGACACAAATAAAATACTACCGAGAGACTAGTTATTGGACAACATTCACAAGTTATTAATATATTTAAATATCGATTTCACAGAAACTTTGATATCACCCAGAAAGATCGGTTTTTTATGCATCTTGAAATGGTTCTGATTTTTTCTTATTCAGATATCCATAGTGTAGGATAGGTGCTTTGTCCCTGTGACTTGGTTTAACACCCAGATGATGGATAATTTTACACAGGGTAAACATTACCTTCCAAAACGACTCTCGTTTGCCATAAGTTTTCCAAGTTGTTTTAGCCTAACTTTCATATTAAGAAATCTGGGCTTCACTGGTTTACAACACCCTTCGACCGCAGAGTTAAAATATTTAACCCAGTTGTATTTGCCAAAATTCTACATCAACTACATTTTACTTGGTTTCATTTAGTTCTCGACTACGTTCTTATCTGGAATCGAACTAGATCCAGTTTAACCTATCGCTTAACTGGGTAAATTTAACTGGGATTTCAACAAAAGAAATATAGCATGTACATTATTTTTTTGTGACGTTTGTGCTGACTTCGCCATATTGCTACCGTATATCATGCACTTTGTATGAACATATGAACATAGGCTATACGTTGGTACTAACTGGGAGGCTAATAAATGAAATCGTAGTTGAGGGCAGATAGATATTTATCCCCAATGGAAGTTCTCCTAAATGTCGATCGGATAGGTATCTTGTGATCCTTTGATGCCGTGATCTTTAACCTTTATAGATCCTATGACAAAATTCAAATAACTGGCGATTAACCAAATAATAATAATAAATAAATAAATAAATCCCACTCAAAAAGTTTAATGTGATACAGAGGGCTTCGTGTATAATTATGAAAACAGAAATCCAAGGATTCCTTCACTTTCAAGGTGCAGTTACGAAGTTCGTCGTAAAGTCTTATGCAATATTTTTTATGTGAAGCAAACGCAAGTGATCTAAAATTTTGAGTCTCATCAATTGTCACCTCCTTTGACTTTACAGTACTATTCCTAATTTTTATTTAAAAAGTGAGTGTCTTATGCTTGTTACTTCAAATTTTCTTCTGGCTTAGTTTGCGTCGGTTGTAATTTGCATTTTTTGAAACTGTATTTGAAACTCTACCCTTGTACTCATTATGCGAGTGAATATACGAAATGAAGCGCACTACTTGTTAGATTTAAAAAGGAAAGGCCAAGGACAGGATGTAAATGTGTAATATGATGAAAAAGAGACGGTGAGTAGTGCCACACTGGCGTAATCTGTTCATTGCACAGAGCAATATACAATTGCACAAAATGCTGTATAGAAATACCAAACTTAAGTCCTCCCGAACCTCTGGCAAATGGCCGTTAGGCGAAACAAAACTTGAAACTGCTTCCCGAAGAAGCTATTACGTCCACTGAAGAAGAACACTTAAGGCCTTCAGACCATTTACATCATTGGTCTGTCATGTATGACTCTATTCTAGACTGGATGAAAAGAACAGATACTTTTTTCAAAAGTCCCCCGACTCTCTGCAAAGAGCCGGGGGCGAAAACCAAACAATACTCCCGAAGTATTTCTGCTCCCAAAAGGGACTACGATATTACACATGATCTTTTTTCTATAAGTCCCCTAGACTCTCTGGCGAAGAGCCAACGGGCGAAAACCAAACATTTACTCCCGGAGGCGTTCTACTCCCTTAAGGAGCTAAACGTCCCAAATGGACAAGTACATCTTCTAAAGGGCAAAACACAGGGATACTACACATGTGCATTTTCTAAAAGTCCCCTCGACTCTCTGGCGAAGAGCCAAGGGGCGAAAACCAAACATATACTCCCAGAGGAGTTCTGCTCCCTGAAGGAGCTAAACGTCCCAAATGGGCAAGTACGCCCTCTACAGAGCAAACATATGTGGTCCTGCTCTAGGCTGGCTGAATGGAACAGAAGCCACACACCCTGGATGCAGTTTAACGTCAAGCGACCCTCCGGCAAAGGGCGGTTCGGTGAAAACCAAAAAAACGTCCTAAACGTCCTTTTTTCTAAAAGTCCAAGGGGCGAAAACCAAACATTTACTCCCGGAGGAGTTCTGCTCCCTTAAGGAGCTAAATGTCCCAAATGGACAATAACGCCCTCTAAAGGGCAAACATGTGTGTTTCTGCTCTAGACTGGCTGAATAGAACAGAAGCCGTCCTTCCTTTTAAGACGTACTTAGAAACAGGCACGTTGTAACAAATAAACAACTCAAACCAGCCAGACAAAAACACAAACTCTAACCACCAACCATCCACACACAAAACAGGGAACCAAAAAGTTTGTAACAATCGAAAAAGACGCTCCAACCCCACTCATACAACCAAACAACCTGCCAACTAATCCAAAACCACTTTCAAATCATCAAAAACCACTTTCAACACCAACCCCACATCAACCCCAAGGCAACAAAAACCAAGATCATCCCACACCACCCTTTATGGCCACCCCACGCCCGGAGGCAACATCGCCCCAAAGGCAACAACACGCCCGAAGGCAACAACAAGCCCGAAGGCAACAACACGCCCGAAGGCCTCCCGACCCAACAACACGCCCGAAGGCAACAAAACGCCCGAAGGCAACAAAACGCCCGAAGGCAACAAAACGCCCGAAGGCAACAGCACTGAAAAAACACGGGGCAAATATACAGGTACACCTTGCCCAAGGGTGCCCCGGAGGCAGTTGTGACAAAGGGTAACCTCATTATTCCCACGTTTAAACAAAACTCCACAACCGGATGCAGTTTAACGTCCTACCCAGAACAGAAACCGTCCTTAGCCAAAAGATTAATGAACAGTGAAATGTGTAGTTTGAAATACCAAACTCATTCGTGATCTTTATATTATTCCTTCCTTGATTACGTAGTAATGAAAACTTTTTGTTCTATAACGACCATTGCTTTTTCAACTATGAGATCTTATAGTTAACCACTTTCATTACAATAATTATCTGTAAAACTTAAATGATCTTTTATTAATCATCTGATTGGTCAATTACATCATTTTACCCAACTGTTAGGCACTTTATAAACCTGCCCAACACCTTTTACCAACACCTGGATTTCAGTACTCAACCTTAATTTGACCAACAATATGGGTACAGTTGTGTTCCCAACAACTTTTACCAACACTTGAACCCAACCCAATCTAAATTTACACAATAAATATATAGGTATATTGTGAACCTATTTGTTGGGCAAAAATTTGCCCTTGTTGAGCACTTTGGATTTTGCCCAACCCTTTTTACCCAATTTTTTTAGAGTGTAGTAGCTTTTCTCTTTTGTGTTGTATTTTCTGTATATTGCTTATGCTTTTTCCATATTCAAGGGTCTGACTTGATGCATTAGGCCTTCAATATGTTTACCTGCATCTTTAGTTTTTGTTAATATTACTTTCAGTGAGGTTCGTTTTACTTATTTCATCTTGGTTTAATCTTGTGGAGTGTCCATGTCATATTCATATCAATTAGAAATATGAATAAATCAAATCGAGTAGAAGTAACCGGTTTGTACCTAATACAAACTATTGCAATGATACATTGCAGAAATTGCCAAAATACATTGCATTTTTTCATTGTATTTCTCAAAGTGTGCAACTTAGAATTTTGAGTATAACTAAAGTTATCGAAGTTTCTGCCCGTTGGAAAAATGTTGTATGGAAATCACTGGTATATGTAGCCTTCCAGTAGTTAAATTCCCTACATTTTCAAAAACCTTCAGGCATGCCAGTGCTGGTTGGACTAATTTCCTCCCGACCCTCTGGCGAAGAGCCTTTGGGCGAAGCCAAACAGTGTTCCCAAAGGAGTTCTGCTTTAAATTTAAGCCTATATCAACTAAAATACAAAACTGACCAACCTCACGTCCCTCAGACAATTTACATTATTGTACGGTTCCATTTTTGACTGGATTAAAAGAACAGATACTATACATCATCTCAGGCAAAAAGGACAAGAACGATCACAGGTACTCGAAAATATTCTAACTTATGCATCGTGCTTTAACTATGAAAGTATGCAGAAGGATAAAGCACACATAGCGAAATTATACGGGTCTTTATTTCAAATCAGACATCTTAAAAACAAAGATTTTTTTCAATTTAAATGAAAATGCGACAAAGTTAGATAAAAAGTCAGAAAACAAATACATTTATGTTACGCTATACACCGGGAAATCACCTGCTTTACTTTCTCCTTTTAATTTTGTCGATCATACAAAATACAACTTAATGTGACGATCTCTGATTTTCCTTTTTTTCTGATTTTGAATTCTGAGATAGATAAAAAGGGTAAAAAGGCTGATTTTGTTCATTTCAAGCTTAGAAGTAATCCTCAACTGTTACTGGTTCATTTCGGTCAATTGACCGTGCGATGTAGACTACTTCCTTTTACTTGGGGTTGGCATGCTTTAATGTAGATATTTGCAGTGGAATTTCCTTTCAATTTTGCTTTAGAAATCAAATCTCGCTTTGCGCGAGTTAACTAGATAAATTAAACAACTCTGTCCCCGTGCAGTAAAACGGAATAATGCACTGCTTTCGTTGGGTACCCTCGGGCTGTGCCCTAGCCCACTTGCATTAATTGCGATCGTGTATCATACTATGCTAACATACGGCTATTTGTTGTTTAACCTTTCATTGATGCCTTTTGATGATTTTTAAGTTCTTCCTGTGGAAGCACTGAGAGACGATGACTGAATCCCTTCACCTGATACGTGACATCTACATAGTGTCAAGTAAACAACATTAATGGAACCACGCATTAAGTCAACTTGGGACTCGGTAAAAGAGTGTCGCGGACGCATTCCTCACATAGCTGCAATTGACGGGCCAAAAGAAGTTATAAAAGTTATACAAAAACGGTCATGATAGGATATCACATGTTTGTGTTATACAAAAACGGTCATGATAGGATATCACATGTTTGTGTGACAACTGTGAACTAAAATCGATGCCTCTCTTATTTCTACGTAATCAAAAAGCAAAAAGAGAGAAAAAATAAGAATAAGAAACATGCCCACAAAGATTTCAAAAGATTTTAAGAAAATGGAAAAAAAAAATTTATTACACCCACGTCTTGTATGTTGTAACCAATGATGACTATCTCGTCATATAATTTTCAAGGTATCTTAGTAAACATGAACTGTATTAAAATTTTATTCAATTCATATTCCAGCTGCTGTGAAGAAACTAATCAAAATTATTCATTCGTTACTGCAGCATGATCGCACTATACATTTCTTAACTGATATACAACAATATGATCGTTAAAAATGCCTTCATCTTTTATGGATTTTGATTAATTCGTTTTAGGCCTATTTGCTATTTTGGACGTTTTTATGTATATCTGTGTCACGAAGTAACATGATAAGGATCATACCATTCTCTCGTAACGGTTAGTTATTGGGCTTGATAATGTTGTAAACAATTGCCATGCAATTAAACATGAGCACGATTGTCACATTGTTGTGATTGGAGTAACAAAACGTTTGAGAAATAACCATAAAACGTTGAGTGATCTACTATCTGTGAAAGACTTGTCAATGTTTTACAAGCTCCCATATACCTTGAAACACAACCACTAAAACAGATACTTTCTTAAATGATCACTGGTTACCTCCAAATTACCTAAAACAGCGATACAGCCAGGGCATCAAGGGCCTGGATGGTTATTCAGTATTTTTCGTGCTCCCTCTACTTTTGAATAATACGCCACCTTTTCCAAATAAACTTTGTGTTAGAGAATTCTACATATTGTTAAGCGCTGAGCAACATGGAAATGGCCAAATAAACCCCCGACTTAGCCACTTTCTAAGGAGTACATGTTACCATGGAGATATTACGTAACAGCCAGATGATTTGACTCAGTCGGACATTTCAAGAAAGCAGGCTTCTCGAGTAACTGCCACAATGTAATTACCGAATGATTCCATCTTAAACATTTACCGTCCCGTCATGAAAAGCTGAACAATCAAAAATTTCCCGAATACAGTTTTTGTGAAGTTAACACCCTACCAATGGCTGCTTCGCTGTGTTAATGTATAAACTGAACCATTAAACGTATGGGCAGCTGCTACTCTCCCCGGGCTAAGCTGATTCAATTTTACGTTTAAGTTTAATTATCGTGATTCTTTAACCTTCAGAAGTAACTTCTAGGCCTGCATTAGTACCGCGCCTGACCAAAACTATATGGTTCAACCAGAAACCTGTTAAAAGGGAGTCACAACTTTCCGACTAAAGCGGAATCGCGATCACGAACGTCCTTCTAGAGTTCTACTTGGAAAGCCTTTGTCACAGCTTTATACTAGCAGATGTAGCCTACAGATATGTGGAGCTGCAAGCAGATACAGATATATGTGACTGTTCCAGTTTACTTGTTCTTTCATCAATAATGGATCATTAGCCCGAGATACAGGATACCCTTCCGTTCAGCTTGCTATGACCATGGAAGTACTACCTCGGATGACTTACATTTCTGTATCATGTAGTACGTACCCTTTCTATAGGTTTTAAAAATACTTCATGGTAGCATACGTTGTGTTGTGCTGTGCTGTGCCATGTCACGCTGTTTTATGTTACGTGTACGTGTACTTTGCATTTTATTGTATAAAACCCAACAAACTGTTTCTCAAAGAGTGGACCACCCATCATCATTAGCACTGTCCAATTCTTCTCAACCCAAGCGTTTCAAAAACGACAGTAGGTTGCAGTTGGGAAACACAGAGCCCCTTCTCCTCCGTTAAACCTGTTCTTCTCTCTATCATGCTTGGTTACGTTGGAATTTACGAAAGATACTTTGTCATCTAATTCGTTTTTGTAGCTAACACCTTCATCAACGGCGTATCAAGAATGTTTTAATAAGGGGACGCACCTGAATGATCGTCCAAGGTCAGAGGAATGTAAAACAACAAACACTCTTAGCAATTCGTGAGGATAGAGACTTTGGTCTTTTACGATTCAATTGAGGATTTGAGGGAAAAAGAAGTGGGGACATTCATGTGCAGTGCCCCCTTTAGGTAACGGGAGGGGGGAATGGGTACACGGGAAATCCAAATCTTCCACACACTAGAGCGAACCTGAATAGGTGACCACATCCTGACATTTCAAGTATCACTTATATAATTAACCCATGTGTGTCATTGACATGTCCTTTACTGTTTCTTCTTTATTTTAATCTACGCCCAGTGCGCCCTACCCTACCTAATTAGTAAATCTTATGCACCCAAACAAAACTCGTGGATCAGCCCCAGGGTGAATTTTAGGTGCCTGTTGGGTGAGGCGCTCCCTGCACGGTTTATTAAATTTGAATGAAAATTTTGAGTAAAAACTGTTGTAGACTCAATAACGGGAAATATGCGAAAATTTTGCTATGGAAGAACTTCAACTGAAAGACGAAATACAGAGATGGATTAAAAGTAGAAGTAGATAAATGGTAGGAAAAGCAAACAGCAAATAATGTTTATGAAGGATTTTATTCGCGATTTGGACTTCTAATTAAAGACAACAAATTAATGGCCAGTTTTGTCCATAATTTAGTAACACCTGGCCATAACATAAATCAACAACTTAATTTGGCCATAAATCAATGACAAATTGACCATAGTGTTGTTAATTTGTATGATAAACAATTAACAAAAGAAATGACAGAAAAGCTTAAATAAAAAAAATCGCTTTTCAAGCTAGATGGCCCAGGGCAAACTTTGCTACGAAACTTACTCCACATTACCACATCAATGCGTACTTTATCAATAAAATCCCACTTATTTGATCTTTTCATTAAAACTGAAGTCATTATTCATGTAAAAACTCGTCTTTATTCTGTTAAATTTCTAAAGAGAGTATGATTTCCACAGAACCTGTGTTATTTTAAAATTGTTCAGAATGCGTGAATTTTTTACGTAAATTTTGTATAAAACTTTTCTTTAGAGTATTACTCCTAGTCAAAATCCATAAATGGGCCATATGCGGAAACTTAAGTCTGGCCCATATCTGATCCAGATTAAGAATTTGTGTATGGCTTTAACAAAACTTGGGCAGATGCATAACTTGATATAACATAAAGGAATATATGGCCCATGTAAAATTTGTTATGGCTCAAATTTTATATGGGACAGATATTGTCCATATTAGGCAAATCCATTATTGAGTCATAGATGGAAATTCAAAACTGACCCATATCTGGTCCAGATATGGAATTTGTATATAGCTTTAACAAAAATTGGGCAGATATAATTTGATATAACATCAAGTAATATATGGCCCATACTGATAAAATTTGATTTGGCTCAAGTTTTATATGGGACCGATAGACATGTGGCATATATGTCCCATATAGGGATTTTATATCCAGGCCATATCTGGACCATATAAGTCTGCACCAAAATTTATTAGTGCACTACCTTAGTGTAAAGCTTATCAGAAGTCTTGCTTAGACACTATGCTTTTTCTTAAGTCCTCCCGACCCTCTGGGAAAGGGCCATTCGGGGAAACCAAACTTAAAACTGCTTCCCGAACAAGCTATTACGTTCACTGAAGGACGTATACAGTTTTCAATATAGCTAAGCTACATAACTTCTAATCATATACACCTATGTGTATCAAAATGGCCTTTTGAAATGATCCTTTTTTCACTCCCTTACACCGTGAACTGCTGTGAATAAACACAAAAGCGTTCGAAAAGTGTTTCTTAAATGTCGGTATGTGACGTTTATATCAATAATTTAGTCTTTTTAAAAGACAGTCAAAATCGGACGATGTTATTGTTGCTTAAAGTTCTATAACAAATTCTGTTTCTCATAATCATAACGGTCATAAGTATTGCCTTGGGTCAACACTGCAAATGTCAACTTAATTGTCATAAAGTGCCGTAGTAGTCTACTTCTTACATCTTTTCTGAGTGCTTTGCTAATAAGCATGTTAAATCGATAAGCCGTATGTCTCAGTTAGCCTTAAGAGCACAACTTTCTTGCCTTGTGGAGTCTACGTTAGGATATACAGCCTAACTATCCCCAGTCTTTCAGTACACAAATATTTAGATACTTTGCACCCGTCTATCTTCGTTGCCAGGTTACAACAGAAAATTCCCTTGTGTTTTTCCATCTCTGGGTGTTTTTGTGTTAAATTATTACAAGACCGATCTTTCAATTCTTACGAATCTACTTTATTGCCGTTTCAACAATGCAATAAACTTATGCAAACTTCCTTGTCCAACTTAACACCTAAATTTGTTGTAGCGGAATAGAGAATTACATTGATTGATCAACTTTAATAGAACGTTGTGACTGACGACAAATTGAAAGTTTCTTTCCATTCGGAGATAAAAAATCGAACCCCATTATCCCAGCAACTTACGCGAGAAACCTTATTTGCATTGATGTCTTGTACGAGATGGCCACACGTTGAATAAAAAATATAGAAATCATTTAAACAGGTAACTAGGGCATGCAAATTTCGAGAGTCATCCATTGCAAAGAGGAGTAAACGTTTCCAATGCTTATGAAAAATAATATTTTCGATGGGTTCTAAAGTGAGATAACATCTTATTTTGAGATATTTAAAGAAAACGTTCAGCAACATACTCTTACTGTTTTTGTACATGCAATAGACATGTGATATCTACGGGGGATCGTTTTGTGGTCAGTGTAACAACCCTCATTTTGTCTCGATTTACAATATGCCAAACGAGTGAACGTCTAGAGCGTGTCGTATATTAGTTTCTGTACAAATGGAGGCATGATTATACCAGCTACCATGTATCAATAAGTTAGCATGACGTTGCATTTAAAAGTACAAAAAGACAAAGTACATGCCTACATCTTAAGTTCACAAAAATCGTGAGAAGAATTAAAAGATGAAAAACATCCATCAAACTTACGTTGACAGATCAGCAGAATTATACAACACCAGAGGAGTAGTACGACGTTTCCGGACATGGGGTAGGTTTAACTCAGTCGTTTTTTCCTCGATAATCCAATAAAGGTAGTATTTCTGAAGAGAAACAATATTTCATCAGATGTTTTAGATTGTGTAACTTTCATTTCAGAAAAATTCCAGGTGAGACACTCATATTACCAGCCAAGCACAGCCCGCGATATGCTTTCAGTCTCACAACAGTTTAAGTGAATAGGCAGCGATCCTATTAATGTTCACTATAAGTTAGTACATACCAGCAGCTTTTAAACAGTGTCTACAAATCATATGTTAGGAATAACAAAACAAATCTACTTTGAATCCAAATATTCCTTCAACAGTTCAAGATGGGAAAATTGACGACTCACTCTTACATATAGGTAGTGAGTGGCATACACTTCTCCATTAAATATCACCGTAGGAGTTCTGATATCCTCGACGCGGCGGAATACATGACTCGTCAGCTGTTGCTCGCGTTTCTCGATCAATGACGGCTAAAGGGGGAGCTAACGAGTTTGTCTGACCTAGACGAGCATTCAAGCACTGATGGAATTTGGACTCATTGGCGAAAACTGTAAGAGTTGTTAGTTTAAAGTTTAATAGGGAAAAATAAGTAAAAACTTTTAGTTAAGGGAGTTGACTATCTGTATACCAACACATTTCCGTTTGCCTGATTTCTTTTCTGAAAAAGAGGTAAGGGAAGGCAAAACTTTGAATATTGTTTATTACATCCTAATCTAGGCTTAGGCTTATGGCGATTTCGAATTCTGGGTACCAGTGTGTGATACGCTATGAAAGAAGCTCAACGCGTGGCGGCGGGTGCCGTGACACAGAAATTCGTAATCTTATATAAATGACTCACAGTTTGTATAAGATGAAATTCCTCTGGCCTTGTAATTTGCACCGATACTTTCAATATTTGTTTAGAAATGAATGCCTCCAGAAAGCAACACTTACAGTTTAATAAAAAAATCTATCAGCAATGTTACTTATTTTAGTCTGTAAATTTAGATATGAAACAAATGAAGGAGGAACATTGAAGTTATACATTGGCAGACGCATTATAATTAAAGGAGATGTCACATAATGGTGTGGATTTGAAGTTTTTCTGTCATTTCATGGAGAAGCAATAAAAGCAATGTCGAACTCTGGATTACGTCACAGAATACCCATGTCTTAACGTCGATTGCGAACTAATTCTAAGTACCGTCGATAATGCGAACATTTTTGAAACGCTATTGTTGATGTGACATTTTTCGACTGTTCGATAGGGTATCGAGTCAGTTCGCAAACGAAATCAAGACGAGTTACGATGTGACACCACCGGGAATTTGACCAATGTATTTATTGAATTTTAACGAGACACAAGATCTTTTTATAGTAACCAGAGTGAGAAGAGTGCTTAAATCTTCGCCCCATCGGAAACACCATCATCTGTAGTGACGTAGTTGCACTCTAAAAAAAAGTCAGGATAAAAAATTTGATCACAGTCCGGATCGGAGGGGCACCTACACGAATTTGGATCAATGACTTAAAGGGGCCATCAACGTTTGAAAGAGAAATTTAACCTTTTGTTTCAGCACATCGTTTTTCCTTTCATAACTGACTGTTTACCAGAATAAAAGGTAGAAACAAAGAAGAGGTCTTTCAGATTGGTAGAAACCTTAATTTTGTATCCATTACTTTTGAATGAAAATTTTTGAATATTTCTTGGGTAAAACAAGTTCCAAACGATGCTAGACTGCACATCCTCTACAGGGGCGGATCTAGGACTTTTAATTAGGGGGCGAGCTGACGGTCGATCATCTGCCCGAACGAATATCTAAGCGGAGCGCCACCATCAGTTGACGCGGAGCGTACAGACAATTTTGAAAAATCGCGATCCCTCAGATAGCCGGAAATTGCATTTCCCAGGCTTGTAAGTAGAACCTAAGCAGTCGTTACGTTGAGCTTTTGTTTGCCAAAAAGTGTTCCCTTCTATTAAAAGTGAGAAAATTGCAAAAACTTGCTTCATGAACTAAACCAAAATTTACTTGATCTTGATTTAAGCTAAGATCACTCTTTAAACACTTTTGATGAAATATCTTTCCAAAAATATGTCGTTGTGTTATAGGTCCGGAAAAGTTGTTTAAAGATAAGGGGATCCTAACACAAGATACAGAGAGGAGAATCTTTCCTTTTTAATTTTGAATTAAAATTCGTTACCAGCTATAATTCTATGAACGTAAAAAAAAAACTAAAAGAATTGAATTTTGGGATCTCCAACAGCTTCAAAGAGATGGTGAAAATATCTGACCAAGAATACGATGCACTGCTGTAAGATTCATATTTGAGATCGCAGTAGCTTTTAAAGTCTTTTGCTTGATGAAATATACCACTTTATTGCCATGTGCATGAGAGATAAACATTGTTAATGGCTTTGCGTTATCATTGATTTCACTTTTTTTCACATTTTTAGTGGCATGCGGATTCAGTCTCCACTCCCTCGGGATAGCAGAATTTTTCCATAGTACCATGTAAAAGGAAAAATACTAGTAAAATGATGGCAGAAATCATTCTAATTAAGCACTCAATCGAATCTCTTGTTAAAAAAATTACGTTTTAAGTTTTATTGACTATGAGAGCTCTGGCATAGATAAGTTTATTGTCAATTTTAAAGGCCCAGTTCTCTCACCCCAAACAGTACCAATTCTCCTAACCTTCTTACTGAAGCCCCTCCCACAATTGTCTGAAATACATCCTCATCCAGACACAATCTCAGTTTATATACAAACTCAATTTATATAATCAAAACACTCTTGGTACCGTTCATGCTGTGTAATATAAGCTTTGGCACTCTGCATTGTTTGAATTAGCTGTCAATCAAAGAGCTGAGCCAATTGAGAATTTTGTTACCCGGGTACCAAAATTGTAGCTTGGGGTGAGAGGTTTGGCCCTTTAATAAAAATTATTCAAAATATATTGGTTAGCATACACATCCGGCAGGCGTAAAGTAAGATCAAGTGCAACAGACATCATAAATACTTGTTTTTAATGTGAACATATTCATTGGAAAGGTTACACACTATCAAACAAAACTTTCCAAAAAGCAAAGCTATCCTGAAAATAATTTTCCCTCATTTACACTTTAAGCTATAAGCAAGAGAGCATAATTCGAGCATTCCTAAAACACCTTCACATTTTGCACATATTAGAACAGAACGTTTCCCCTAATTGTCTGGTTTGTGTGACCAAATAAATTTATATAAAATACTCTCTAGTTCATGAAAGAAGGAAGAAACGGGATCACAGATTGCATAAAATAAATGAACATAGACATTAAGCTCAGGTGAAGTTGGGCCGTGCGCTTTTTAAACATTCTATACACCATGACTTCACATCTAATGAGCTCAAATAGAAGATCGATTGTAAGAAAAAGTTAAGTGTTCTACATAAGGCGTGGTCCAGAATAGGGTTGAGACCTTCGATATCACTCTATTGACATTTTATCGGAAAACTTGAAACTTTGTGCTCTAAATTGCTATTAGTTTGTAACAATTATAATTACGCAGTTTGAAAATTGTAAGATAATACACCATTATGTAGAAACAAGTAGGCTAAATGATCTATTCATGGGAAAGTAAAAATAAGCTTTGGAATTTTTTAGGGGGCGCGGGCCGGGTGCGCCCCGCCATAATCCGCCACTGACTACACTACACTGTAACAAATCGCGAAGTTAGAACGTGATCAAGGATCGTCTTCCTTACTTTCAAGTTAATGTTCGGATGTGGTATGGAATTAAAGTTTTGAAAAACTATGTAAACAAACTTTGATTGCCTTTTTATCAGATGTACGTAAACTTCCTATAATTTCAGCCTCCGCAGATGTGCAATCGGTAATGCAATAGTGCTCTCAAAAATTAGTTGCAAACTTTTCATAGCTCTGTAGAAGTTAAAAAATATGGAACTTTGTTCTGCGTGACACCAGGTCATCAGTCAAATGTGACACCAGGTCATCAGTTGAATGTGACACCAGGTCATCAGTTAAAACCGGTCAATTACAATGCTGTTTTCCCAGCTCTTCTTCCAAAAAAATCGAATTGTTTTTACTAAGAGCTCTATATTTGTGATCATTTAAAATGCTCATAAATTAGTTTTGGGAACTTTCATAGCTCTAGAAATGGAAAGAATCACATGTGACACCAGATCATCAAGTGACAAGGGTCAGCAACAGAACTATTTTCTCAATTTTTTTCATAAAATTCCAAATTTCCATTCAGTACAAGCTGTTGATTTTGGAGGATGTGGCAATAAATTTTCGGAGACTATTAAATGTCGTCGGAAGTGTCCTAATCCTCAGGGTTTAGATAACACTATATTACAACAACGATGTTCAAATCGCCATGCAATCTCAGATTTGCTAATTGGAAGTAAAGATTCTGAAACAATTTTCAATTTTTTTAAAATTTCCTTACATGAAACGCAGGACCTAAATTTTTCTGCAAAGCAAGCTCCATATTTTCAAATATTTGTTGAAAAGGGCAAAAGCTTAAATAAGGGCACCAAGTTTTGGAGCGCTCCGCTCGCCATAAATGTAGCTCCTTTCATGCTAGTGATAACACTTTAAAAGCAATATAGGAAAAGGGTAACATTTTAGACCCGCCTCCCAGTCAATTGTTGTTCCTAATATAAAAGTGTTCACACTTCGAAAAATGTCTCAAGGTTGGGGTGCTGCCCCTTCAGTCCTGGAGAAAGTCTAGCAACGCCACTACTCATTTTCATGCCTTTTTTGCGTTACAAAATATCACCATTTCAATTATTGATAAGACCATGTCATTAACTACTTGTAAAAGTATGTGATGATTTCATGTGGAATCTACTAGTGCCTCCCTGCAAAATTGCTGTGCCCCTCTAGTGCCCTTGGAATGAAAAGTCTGGTGACACAACTGCTTTCTAGTACCGGAGAGGCTTACTTACCTTTTTCTTCCAATTTTAATTTCATTTTTGTCGAGGTATGACCTCCGTTAAGGAAAAGAGCTTGGGATTGGAGTACAGTCTTAATTTTTATTGGTAGAAAAAGGAACGCAAAAAAGACATTTCAGGTACAAAGTGATAAAACAAGATAAACTTGCTGCATGTAAGTGTTTTCAAGAAATTATAGCCTTCAAACAGAAATTTAAAATAAGGTAAATCCTCAGCCAAATAAGATAATAAGGTTCTGTTTTTTCATTCGTCTTAGAATTAAGCCTTCCTCTCAGCCAGTTTTCTCGAATTTCATGACCTCAATGTCCTTTAAGAAAAGATGGTCTTTGACTGGTGTTTACATCTGGGACCAGGGGGTTTAAGGTGGAGGTCAAAGGATGCCCGAACACTAAATGGTAGGATTTCGATTAGAATTACAAAAGATTTAAATTTTGTGAGGTATAGTGTTGTTTAATTTTTCGATTGGAAGGTACAGAATCTAATTTTTAAATTAGAGGGATTGTATTTGCAGCCTATATTTTGTAGCCAATATTTATAGCCTACTTAAAATACCCTGATAGATTATTAAAATAGAAAGTACAGTGGCCTTCTCTACAGTGACATAACTTTCCAGCATATACAAATTCAGTTATTAGAAACAAAGCATTCCTTTTTAATGTTTTTATGCGATAAAATGATGTAATCTCTTCTGCCCTCAAACTCACTCTGGAACACAAATCTAGTGACTTCATTTCCTGATATCTCGAAAAATACATGTCTGTTTTGAATGGAATTTTCACCATACCCTGGACTTCATTCCCAGACCGGGTCATATTAACCCAATAGAAGGTACACTGCAAACACAAATTAGTCAGTTGGTGTCTGAATTGACTAACTACGTTAGTCACTCATGTTTGACTTATTTGTGGTGATATCTGAATAATTTCGCAGTAATGGACTACAGAATATCAGTCAAAACTTAGACAAGGAGGTTAAATGTTTAATAGAAACTAATTCAACTTCGTTGAATATTAGTTAAATATTAATCAATATTTGACGTGATTGTTCGGTTCAGGCACTTGCTTTGACTACTGTGTAGGTATGTGATGCTTAAAACTCCAGCAAAACTAACCCCAAACCCAGGGCTATGGGGATGCTGACATAGTAATACTTCAATAAGTAGAAAAATGATTTGCAAAATTGTAGCGTTGAGGGAGTGAAAAAAGTTATGCCATTTTGTTGCGAATTTTGCAAAGATGGAACCCAGTGCACTCTCCAAAAATTGTTCTGACTAGCTCGCTTCATCTGGGGATACTTTTGTAAATTTATTTCAAAGACCGGTGAGGTTGAGTTAACCCATAATTTGTGACAGACGTTAGGGCGACCCACCCATGTACATATGATTTTCTTTCTTGAGCAAAGTTCTGAAGGTCCCTAAATTAAACTGTTCCTCCGAGATTCCTTTGCAGAATTCATAACAAGAACGGGGAACTAACAAAGTCAGGTTTTATTCAATGTTTCATGGGTAACTGAGACAAATTTGGATATTTGATCCAAGTTCTCTACAACCGTGCACATTTTTTTTGTTACTTTCCTTGTTCGTTCGTTTTCCTGATGTTTCTAAGATAAACTTTAAACATTGACGGTTTTGACCATGTCGTGTTCATTAAACTGTCGATTATCAATCCACCCCGAATAAGTCGCCACTCGAAGTATATGCTCAGTTTCTTTAAAAATGCATTTCGAAATATCTGTATAGTCCCTAGTTTAATGAAAACGTATCCTGAAGTTGACATTGACAACGTTTTAAATACTTCAACAAAGTTAAAATACTTTACAAGTTGTCGAACATTTCTAGAGCATAAAAATCCAAAAGGTTTCTCTTGTGTCGCTATGTGTATCGCAAATCTAAAACATCATCAATCAGCAAAGTGAACTAAAATGAGCCTTTGGCCTTTAACGTTATACGAATTGTCAAGTTAAAACACCTGACCGTTTAATGGCTCCTCCATTCTTCCATAAATATTACATTTCATCTTAAAAATGAATGAATTGACCATACCAAAATTTTTGCTTAGTTTCTTGGCAAACCTTCCAACTGATTTAGACACATAGTAACTCATAATCAAATCAATTTACCGTTTCTCTCATGCATGACGGGTACATGCTATAAAGATTTTTACCTACTTTTATTGCGATGTAAATCACAGCGACAGTCGACAACTGGTGGCGCTTGACGAAAGAATCCGACATGCCGGTCTGAACAAGGAGCTCAAAATAGCATGAACAAGAGATTTTTGAAGCAAGTTAGTAGCCAAGTCTCTAAAGGGCGAATGACGGGGCAATTTCAGAGGGTTGCCCCTTGATTCCCCACCCCCTTATCTGCAGGCCTGACTTTATGTCTACAACATCGTATAGGCTAAATCTATTCATTTAATCCATTCAGTAGCGTGTTTAAAGGGGGGGGGGGCGAGGGCACAGCCGCCCCACCTCCGAAGGCAGTCCGGGGAAAATCACTCAATCGGGGAATTTATGGTCGAGGAAGAGGAAAAGCTTGAAGAGACACACTGAGCATCCAAACGTTAACTGCACAATAGCCCCTTGGGCAAACAAAAACATGTTTGTCAAAGCAAGAAAAAAAGAAAGGTCCCCGAAAATTCGGGTAGCGCAAGTACAAGTGTGCAGAAGTGAGTTGATCTCCAAGAACTGAAGTGAAGAAAAGCAAAAAAAAAAAAAAAGGGGGTCACCAAAATGCATGCTAGTCGGGGGAACCGCAGGCTGTGCCCCCACCTTCGAAATCCTGCATACGACACTGAATCCATTTCACTTCTGCCCTTCTAATCAATCAGCTTGTACTGCAACCTTCACAATCACTTCATCACGAAGAGCTGGGCGCAATCTGTGAACACTTTGACGAACCACTCATACACAGTGGACCGATTGCAGTTACCGCGTTTAGGTACAGCAATAGGAAAAATTGCAACGTAGTCAGACATTATGACTGCCGTAATCATCATGTTATCAGTGGCGGAATAAGGGAAGGCACGGACAACTGCCCCTCCATATAAACATGCCAGGCGCTTAAAATGAAGAAAGTCGAAACTGGAAAAATAGAGAACAAGAGGAAGACAAAGACTAATAGATAACGGAAAGTAGAGCTGGATCCCTGCTTCAACCGACTAAGACCAAGTGCGTAATATCAGAATATTGTATGTTGACAAAAATGGTTTTGCCCATATTCAACCTTTAAATTTCAAGCAGGTATTATGAGACTTATATACGCATTCAAAGCATGTTGTCGTTCATTTGAGTTCAGCTCTGGAGTTGGACCCTGGTACTAGTTCAGGACTGTCTGTTTCTTGCGCACATATATACGTTAATCATAGATGAAAAATATCTCAATGTGCTCAGAGAACTGCACCGCCAGTCGGACATTAGGTAAGAACCGTGCTAAGTTCACGCCCGTAGCCAGACTCCGGTCCAGTGGCAAAATAAAAATCATTGTCCCTATTTTAAGGTTCTAAAAGTTTATTTGGGAAGGGGACCAGGACAAAACCAGGAATCTTTTGCGTAAAAAAGAAACTCTTGGCATTACAGTAAAATAATAAGTTAAAATTCAAGTGTCCTCGTCAATATGCAACCTAATTAATTTATGGCTCCATCTTTTATAAAAACTTAACCTGGATGAAATAAGCAAAATAAGGGTGTCTTTTTTACACGAAAGTGACGTAAGAGTAAGTTCCTATTGCAAGCTAGATAATCATTAAACTTAATTCACTCTTGATACGGGAACTTCATAGGACCTTAAAGTTGATCGTTCCTCAAAATTTTATAACTGTGAAATTAGAATAGGTTCAAAGAAATTTGGAATAAATTCAATTTAAGGTGAATGCTTTTTCCATTTCATGTTCAATCCTCATGACACAACATATTTTCTAAATCCTCAAGTACTTTGGGGGCTTCGACGAGGCCCCATGGGACGCTGACATGGACTTCACACTTTTGGGGTGGGTGAGCATTTATTTTAAAGTTAAAATTGTGGCCCGCGATCTTCAAAACCATCCCCACGACCGACTAGACTGGTTCCTCGTCTGTTTCCCTGTAAGAAAAACTCTAACATAAAGTGAGGCAATTTTGGAGTAACAAGTCAAGGAATTCTATAGAACTTACTGCTTGATATTAATGTAACGTGGAAACTTCGAGGCGGGTTCAAATTACGTACACAGAGACGGACTCGACATTCACCCATTTATTATAGTACTTCTTCTTATTCCATCGTGAGCTTAACTAAACTCTTCCCTTTCCTACTTTTAACTTAACACGCACATACAAACATACGCGACACACCTAAACTATTCTAATGCAAATTACAAAAGAACTAACCTACGCTCATAACTAAAGACATAACTATGTGCAAAACTCGCTGAACCTACAGGTGAGTAACAGAGAATACAAATCAAAGATGATCAACACAGAGAACTTTAAACTAGACTGAGATAACTACTTTACCGCTTACATTACTCTCCCTCCAGAAAAGAAATGTCCTCATTTCTTGTTCGTATAAAATACGATTTTCCGGCCAGTCCTGAAAACTAAATGTAAATAAACCAACAACTTAAGCAACCACAATGCAAACATTTAAACTGTCTTCACATTTCAACAAAACATTCCAAAAGCCTACATATTTACACTGAAAGCTAAATATTTTAACTAATAGTTATAAGTATACAAAAATAGCAATATTAGTCCGAACAGTATGTTATTTTTCATCTTTTTTTGACGTTTTTCCTGTACAATTCTACAATTTACTATTCATTGTACATTATTTTCAAAATACGTTTAAGAAAATTTACACAAATTTCAGTCAGGTACATTTTTTGACTTTCCTACTATGAAAATGGTTGTTATGAATATAAGTTGTCATTTTTTGGATTGCAATATATTGCCGTCGGAAACTTCGTGGTAAATAAAAAAAATCATCATTTGAAATTTGAGCATTTGAAAATTTGAATATAAATGCTTCAATATAGCACATAGTCCTGTAGATTCTGAGAATGTCTGAACTGGCGTCCCACTCTAGATTGTGGAGATCTACGGCTTCGATATGGTTTAAGTCTATTTACGTGCACTGCTTTCGGTGTCGAACTTCGGTTTACGTCGCAAATAAGATACGTCACCGGATATTGGCTGCCGTCATTATCTAGTACCAGGAATGGACCCTTCCATTTTGGTTCTAACTTCCTTCTACTGTTCGCGGGATCATTAATCATGACTTGGTCCCCTGGCTTAAATGCTACTGTCCTATTTTTCCTATCGTATATTTCCTTTTGTTGATTCTGTGCTGCACCTTGGAGCAGTGAAGCAAACTCTTTTGCGGTTGACAACCTTTCTTTCAGCTCCTCACTGAACTGATTCAGATTTGTGTTACTTTCTAGTTCCTGCCGATTATTCCCAAGCAAAATCGTCAACGGTAATCTAGGTTCTCTGCCATGTGTTAAGAAGTAGGGGCTGTACCCTGTGCTACTGTGCACACTTGAATTGTAGGCAAGTTCTATGTGAGAGAGATACCAGTCCCATTCACCCCCGTTTTGGACCAAGAATTTAGAAAGCTGATCTTTTAAAGTTCTGTTGAACCTTTCGACCAAACCATTTCCTTCAGGGTGATAAGGTGTTGTTCGGCTCTTAACAATTCCCAGCTGAGTACAGGCGGCTTTCACCATATCAGACTCAAATTGCCTACCTTGGTCTGTATGGATCACTTCTGGTACACCATGTTCTCTTACATAGTCGTAAAACAAGAGTTTTGCCACTGTTGAGGCTTTCTGGTCACTCATTGGATATATATTTACATACTTCGTAAAGTGATCTATTGCGACCAGGATGTATCTGTTCCCTTGACTGGTGACAGGTAACTCTGTAATGTCCACAAAAACTTTCTGAAAAGGATAAGAAGAATCAATATTTTGCAAAGGAGCTCTAAAGTGTGGGGTAGGATTTCTTCTAGTCTCACATGGGTAGCATTGATTACAGAATGTTTCAATGTCCTTGATCATAAAAGGCCAGTAGCAAAGTTCAAGAGCCCTCTTTAGAGTCCTTTCCACACCAAAGTGTCCAGACAAGGGATTTCCGTGGAGGTAATTGAGTACATGTGGAATGAGAGTCTTCGGTATAATGGCCTGATACGTAACCGGCTTTCCAGGTTTGTTTTTGAATTTCCTACATAGAACTCCATCCCTTATTTCTAATTTAGGAAATAGATTCCAGAGTTTTTTAAGGGTTTTCCCTCTTCCTTTCATTTCCCTTATACCTGGTTTACTGTCATTCTCAACCCATGACCTAACTTCACATAGTACTGGATCTCTTTCTTGCTCAAGCAGCAAATCAAACTGGGCCAATTCTTGTGCTCCCGTGGACGGATTTACATCACCGCCTATGCCTGTTTCAACATCTTTACTTTGCTTAGGCGTTGCACGAAAATCTGCTGTGGATTGATTTCTATCGACCTGAATTTCATTTTCCTCATTATTAGGGGATACATTAAAACAGTGTTTCTCCTGCTCAACAGGTTCGTCTGTATGCCTTTTCCCCATGTAATTTCCATTTGACAAATCAGTAGGTGTTTGGGAACCTTTTTCGCATGTATCAAATTCCTTTCCATACTTTGAAAGATTATGGATATTGTTTTCTACCAGTATCTCATTTTCATTTGTTGGCCTTCTTGAAAGGGCATCTGCGTTTGCATTGTTTTCTCCCTTTTTGTACACTATGTCAAAGTTAAATGGCTCTAACTGTAATACCTATCTCGTCCGGCGTCCTGTAACATCATCCTCCAGTGCCAATCTTCTAAGGCCTAACAAGGGTTTGTGGTCAGTAATAATCGTAAAAGACGTACCTTTGAGATAGTGTCGAAAGTACTTTACCGCCCATACGACAGCGAACATTTCTCTGTCGAAGGTCGACCACCTTTTCTCCGTCTTTGTGAGCGTGTGGCTGGCGTAGGCGATTACCCTGTCTTTTCCGTCCTTCACTTGTGATAAAACTGCTCCGATAGCTGTATTCGATGCATCTGTAGCTAGTGTGAAATGCTTGCTGAAATCTGGAAATGCAAGTATAGGAGGAGATGTTAGAGAAGTTTTTAGAAATTCAAAAGATTTTTCTACCTGATCATCCCAGATGAATGGAACATCCTTCTGCGTCAGTCGTTGAAAAGGGGCGGCGTGAAGGGCATATTTGTGTACAAACCGTCTGTAGTACGAGCAGAGTCCTAAAAATGCTCTCACTTCCGTTACATTCTTTGGTCTTGGCCATTTCTTAACTTTTTCAATCTTCTTCAAATCAGGTGAAATACCGTCTTTTGAAACAACGTGACCTAGGAATTCAACTTTCTTCTTGAATAAGTGACACTTTGCTGGCTTGAGTTTAAGACCTGCATCTACAAGACGTGAGAAAACTTCTCCCAAGTTATTTAAATGGTCTTCAAAGTTCTTCCCCATAATAATTATATCATCTAAATATACCAGACATTTTGACCAGTGAATACCATGCAAAACGAGTTCCATCAACCTTTGAAAGGTCGGAGGTGAATTGACCAGCCCCATCGGAAGAACATTGAACTTCGTACAATCCGGTGCCCGTGCTGAACGCGGTCTTCTCACGGTCTTCCGGGGCAACCTCAATTTGCCAATAACCACATATGAGGTCAATTGTACTGAAATAGACTGATCCCTCTAATGCATCTAATGTATCATCAGTTCGGGGTAGTGGGTGAGCATCTCGTATTGTGAGTGAATTGAGCTTTCTGTAATCAACACAAAATCTATATTTACCATCTTTTTTCTTCACCATCACTATGGGGAGGACCATGGACTGCATGATTCAGAGATCAGGTCATCATGTAGTAATTTGTCTACCTGCTTCTGGATTTCCTGTTTCATTGGCGGCGAAGTCCGGTATGCCCTCTGACGAATCGGCGGGTGGTCCTCTGTCTGTATTCTGTGTTGAATAAGGTGAGTTCTTCCAATGTCTCCTTCGTCTCTGCTAAAAACTGCCTGGTGTTTCTGTAGGAACGTATTAACCTTCAACTTTTCCTCTGCCGTCAGGTCAGCACCTTCTATGTCTACTAACGATAACAAATTTTCAAAATTAGCAGGGGTTGAAATGTGATTACAGAAACTGGCCACGTTATTACCATTCTGGATGGAATACTCTTCCTCGGGTCTGCCGCAAATAGCGAAAAATTCCCCAATTCTGGTTCCCCTTTGCAATAGTACATCATATGAATTGGGATTCATTACCCTCACAGTAGCAATTCCTTTCTCAGCTTTTGACAAGGTGCATGCAATGCTGACCTCTGCGTCATTCGTTAAATCAGGCTCTAGCAAACCAACATAATTGTGTGGCGTATCACCAATGGTGGGCGAACAGAGCTGTATATCAATGTTAATTTCTGATTTTGCCGGAACTGTTGAACTGCAGTATGCAATAGCCTTACAGCACAGAGGGGCGTGTGCTCTATCTTTAAGTAAGGGTATATCTTCACCCCACAGGCTTAACTTGCCTTCAGGTATGTTTATATTAGCAGCATGTTGTAACAAGAAATCCCAGCCTAATAGTACTCCTTGAGTGGTATTTCTTGAGATTTGAAAATCATGTCTTACATTAACTCTGTTAAGTCTAACATTGACCGTCAATTTACCTAAGCATTCTATGGTGTCCCCCGTAAACGACTTTGCAGGCTGAAACAGTTTATTAATTGGTTTCCTATTAAGTTCTGGAATTTTTGCTTTTACCTCTTCACTTATGAAACTTACACCAGAGCCAGTGTCTATTAATGCCTTAACTTCAGTTCCTCCGAGAACTATATTAACATATGCCGATGGTAAATCGTCTAGTAATCCACTTTCCAGTTCTTTCTGTGAAATTCTGTCCGAATCAACATCAACTTTTTGGGGCGGGGCCTTGGATTGAATAGTTGGCGGTTGGCCCTCATCGCCAACTACGTCTAGTTTCCCTGGTTCTTTTGATTATAATTGGGTTCTTCCTCCGGAAGTTGGAATCGTACTGAATTACTACTCTGTTTACGTACGGGGGAATGCCTGTATCTATCGTAATATCTTGAACTATCCCGATAACTTGGTGACTGATTTCTAACACGTGAATGAGGCGAATAATGTCTATCCCGATAATTTGGTGAGGGGCTTCCATACGGGTATCTTCCATTATAACGAAGGGGCGATCTACTGGGGCGATAAAAATGTTCATACTCACTCCGTTCCGGATATCTGCTATCTGAAAACCTCTGGCGGGACTACGAGGCTTTCGTCTGATATATGATTCATGTCGTTCAAGCATGTGTTCAATTTTTGAGATTCTAGCCTCGTTTCCTTCAATCTTATTTCCAAAACTTTGAACATCCATATTAAGAAGTGTGAATTTATCACTTACTTTTTCAATGCTCCTTTCAATCCGTGACAAATTACCTTGTAAAGTGTCAACTGACGAGACTTCGACGAGAGGCGTACGTTGAAGGTGTAGGGTCTTTAATTCCAGGTGAAAGAGGTGGTAGGGAAATTGACTGACCTAAGTGTTCGGCTTGAGTTACTTTATTTATTTCTTGAGCCCGTTCCACTTGAAGCGCTACTTTGAGGGCGTCCTCCATGTTTTCTGCCCCCATTTCTCTAATTCTTAACTGTAAATAAGGCGACAATCCTGTAACAAATCTCCGAAATTTTTCACCCTTTTTGGCGTTTGCTCCATAGTCTGGAAAAGAAAGGTTTACAATTTGCGATACCTCCGCTGAATATACCTCTAAAGGTTCACCAGGCTTTCTCTTTCTAATGTTAACATCCACATCTACAGTCCATTTCGATAATCCAAACACTTTGTTAAGGGCTTCTTTTACTTTTTTTATATCTTTTTTAGAGGCGTCTGGCAGTTCGTCCCATACATTGAACGCTGGCCCCCCGAGTCTAGACGGCAAAACAACTGTTATTTCTGGCCTTAATTTCTCTGGCACAGCTTCGAGAGTAACTTCTAAACACCGAAACCATTGTGAAAATAATTCCTTTCGTGGGCTGCCATAAAATATTTCAGGCAATTTAATGCCATAAGGCAGTTCGAATTTACTGTCTGTCATTTTACCTAATATTGCGGTGACATGAAATAGAAAATTAAGACTAAAAGTTACCGTAAAAGTCCACAATAAAATATCTCTAGGGTGTTGTCCAAAATACATTGAAGCTTTTGTCGAAAAATGTCCGAAGAAATTGTGTAAAACTTCCGCTGCCACCAAAATGTAACGTGGAAACTTCGAGGCGGGTTCAAATTACGTACACAGAGACGGACTCGACATTCACCCATTTATTATAGTACTTCTTCTTATTCCATCGTGAGCTTAACTAAACTCTTCCCTTTCCTACTTTTAACTTAACACGCACATACAAACATACGCGACACACCTAAACTATTCTAATGCAAATTACAAAAGAACTAACCTACGCTCATAACTAAAGACATAACTATGTGCAAAACTCGCTGAACCTACAGGTGAGTAACAGAGAATACAAATCAAAGATGATCAACACAGAGAACTTTAAACTAGACTGAGATAACTACTTTACCGCTTACATTAACAATATACTGCTTACGAACAAAGAGACAGTGCTTTTTTGCGTCATCATGTGACACATCGAAGTTATCCCCGTGGCTTGGCCTCCAGGTGAGGGATCACGTATCATAGCCTCACGACACTGCTTCTTTTTCTTTCACGGCCCTTTGAGAGGAAGAGAGCATCATGTGAAGAAGACATGAGAGTCTTCGGTGGAGTCCACGGTTCACATATATAATGTATTCTATATAATTGTAGGATATCATGAAAGATCATGGAAGATTTTACCCTGCAAAGCGGTCTCTGTTTTCTCAACTCCTCAGCGTTAAAGATATGACTGAATAAGGAATATACCAAAGCCTGCTACGCCCCACCCCCTCTGAAAATTATTTGGAACGTTTATAGGGGAAGACCGTACTGAAATTCATGGACAAAACTTTGACTCAGGAAAAATATTAAAGGGCAAGAGCAGTCTCTCAAATTGTAATTGTCTAGTAGCATTGTAATAAAGAAGAATAGCTCTAGAGAATAATATGACCATCTGTCTCACTGTATTGTAAAATTTCTAAGCTGTAACTCATTAATGTAACTCACTGGCTGTAACTTAAACTTGGGTATACAATATCTTAAATTCTAAAATAAAATGGAAGGTACTTGGATGAGAAAAATTAGCTAGACTGAAGCGTTACTTCAAACAAGTTAAATTTTTACTTATTTATTTATTTTTTCAACATTAAAGGGTAAACTCGCTTAGCGGAAACGCTTTTTTTTTTTTTTTTAACCATCATTTATTGGTTATACCAACATCATCAAAAACAAACAATCAATAAATATTCATACATTTTCATATATGCAATAATGATGTCAAAAAAGTATAGTGATCAATTTCATTGAAGAAGTCATACTAATTAAAGTCAAACCACATAGATATCAAAAAAGAGACAAATTACAAAAACTAAACTAAAAAAGAAACAAAATATCCCATAAACCGCACAAGGAATCTAATTGACCATACTTTACATAAACACCCTCACTTAAGGAAATGATTTGAAGCTGGAAGAGGGTAAAGGAGTTTCAAACTAAGTGAAACAAAATACAAAAGTTAAACACGGTACAGCTGTGCAATTCACGGATCTCAGAATTTTATATACGAGAATAACAGCGAGAGTAAAAACTTAACTTGAACTACAGATAGAGCGAACATCACAGTCAATATTACAAAAAGATAGTGATGAGATGACGTCATCGTACATTTTCTTTCGTTTATGATTGCCTGTGGATTTCGAGCATATATAGCGTTCCACTTTCAGTACGAATACAAGTTTGTGATAAAATTTCTTAACTTCTGGTAATACAGCTAGTAATTTGCAATTATAAAGATAATGCTTACAATGAAGGAAAATGAAATTGTACGGGTGTTGAAGCGAAAGTTTGTAACCAAAGAAGAAGTCCGACTTTGAAATGACGAATTGTTTTCCAAAGAGAAAAAGTTCAATGTCAAGTAAAAAGTTAGACGTAATAGGACAACTCCAAAATAGATGCTCAATTGTTTCTTCGTCCCGTTTACAAAATGTACAGAAAGGATTTTCAATCTTATTCATACGATAGAGAAGTTTATTCGTTGCTAAAATTCTATGTAGGAACTTAAACTGAAAATACATAATCTTTGTTTCGGAGAGAGAAGTTCTGGAAATACGGAAAATTCTTTGCCAATCGTCTGAAGTAAAATTAAAGGAAATATTCCATTTATCAATTGCCTTGGGTGGAAGAACTATTTTACCTACCAAACAACAATACGCCGTACAGGAAGTAATGTTACAAATACGCCTGTTATCCGTTAGTTCATTTTGTCTACATGTTAACACGTTACGCTTCCAGTCTCTTGGAATAGCAGACAATAGACCAAAATATCTTGTAAATGGAAAGTTATTAATGTTATAGGTATTACAAAATTCAACAAATGAATAACTAACATTGTTTTCTTTAAAAAGATCTCTAACGTAAATAACACCAGCCATATGAAGTTTTCTGTCATAGGTGACACAACCGTCAATTCTAATATAGTTATTGTTCCAAAGAATCTGATCGCCGTATGATTCGGTTGGTTCATTAAAATGCAATAGGCTCCATGCAATACAAATTTGTTTAATAAAGTTATTAGTTATTTCATTTACATCCCTGTGACTGAAATTGCACTCAAACAAAAAAGTCTTACCATAATGAGATAGATAGTGGTCGAAAAATAATTTCCACAACCCAAAATTATTATTTAGATATCTTTTAACCCAAGTTACCTTCAGACTATGGATAAACCTTTTTACATGTGTTACTTTTAAGCCACCTTGATTTAACTCATTGTACATTGTTTTACGTCTGACTTTGTCGGGACACCCGGACCAAATAAAATCAAAAATGCAACTTTGTACCTCATTAATAAATGACTCAGGAGGATCAGGAAGGACTTGAAAAAGAAATACAAGTTGCGATAATGCAAATGTTTTCACAATGGTATTTTTACCGATGGGGGAAAGATCTCGGGTTGACCATAGGTGTAATGCACGTTTCAGACGAGAAAGTTTTTGAACGTAGTTCAGACGATACAGGTCATTACCATTGTGCGCAAGATAAATGCCTAAAAATCTAATAGGACCATAGTTTACACGAAAGTTAAGGCTGGAAATAAAATTAGGTAAGGTATAAACATAAGGACCTAGAGGGAAAAGGTTGGATTTGTTAATATTCAATTTCAAACCAGAGGCTGCCTGAAACTTCCTTAGCACAGCAAGCATTTCCAGGATTGAGTCTCGACTACCGTCAGTAAATAAAACAGTATCGTCTGCGTATTGCAACAACTTTATCTCTGTATCCAGAATATTCAAACCTTTAAATGTAACATTACTTAATAATGTCCTAGCCAAGAGTTCAGTACAAAGTATAAATAGATAGGGACTAAGAGGGCAGCCCTGTCGAACGCCTCTGCTTACATTAAAATAACCTGTTGAATGACCATTGTTAAACACACAAGAAGTTAAACCATTATAAAAGGTACGTACCCAGGTCTTAAAGTGAACACCAAATTGAAAGTAATGCAAAGTACGATGAATGAAATTCCAGTCAAGAGTGTCAAAAGCTTTTTCAAAGTCAATGAAAAATAAAAAGCCAGGAATGTCATGGTTACTTGAATAATCTATGACATCAAGTACAAAACGGATATTTTCTCCAATAAAATGGTTACGTAAAAAACCAGACTGTGTATCACCAATGAGGAGGTGCAGAACCTTCTTTAACCTTGATGCGGTTGCTTTTGCAGCAATTTTGTAATCGACATTAAGTAATGCTATAGGCCGATAATTAGAAATGTTACAGGGGTTTTTATCAGGTTTCAAGATAAGGGTTATAACACTTCGACTTTGTTCAGCAGATAATTGTTGATGGTTAAATGCGTGGTTAAGAGAATTAACAACATAATTCCCAATAAGTGGCCAAAAAGTCTTATAAAATTCTGCTGAAAACCCATCAGTCCCCGGGGATTTTGAGTTTGACATTGAGAAAAGGGCTGTTTTAACCTCATTATAATCAAGTTGCCCTTCACAAATACTCAAATCAATATCAGGGTGAAAATCCGGGAGTTTAGAGAAAAACAAATCTGGGGTACACTGACTAGCAGAATACAGGTTTGAATAAAAAGAGCGAATATGGCGTAAAATTTTTGAATTTTTTGTTAGATCTTGACCATTACTATCATTCAACTTGAAAATGGTATTGTTAATCTTATTCCGTTTTTCTAAACTGAGGAAATACTTGGAATTCTGTTCACCTTCTTCAGTCCATCTTGCTCTAGATCGAATTATTATTCCTTGTAGTTTTTGTTTATAAAGTAACTGCAAATCATTTCTAGCAGTATTTAAGTCATCAATAAGAGTTGTGTCTGTGAGTGAATCGGATTCTAATTTTGCAATCTTTTTGGTCAAATCTCTTTCAAATAACCGTGTGTTGTAAGCCTTTTCTTTGCTATACTTGAGAGTGTGGCGACGTATATGAAATTTTAACTTTTCCCAGTATAAAGAAGAATCAATGTTCCTATTGCTGGACTCATTGGAGAAGGAAGTAACAATATTTTCAATTAATCTAATATAACCCTCGTCCTGAAGCAATGAATTATTAAACTTCCAATAACCCCTACCTCTAGGTTCAAAAGTAGAGGTTAGACATAGCACAATCAAAGAATGATCAGAAAGAATTGGTGGATGAAAATTGCAATCAGTAACATTTACTAAAAGATTCCTGGATATGAGAAAAAAGTCTAGCCTACATCTTATATTCGAAATGTTTGAAGACCAACTATAGCCCAAAGAAAGAGGGTTCCTTTCTCTCCATACATCCATTAAATTAAAGTGATTCATAAATGAAATGCACTCGTCACGGGCTTTGAAGTTGGTCCTCTGAGCCCCTCCATACTTGTCTAAATCAAGATTAAAAACAAAGTTAAAGTCCCCGCCACATACAATGTAATCACATTGAAGGTTATGAAGCTGAGTAAAAATATCCCTATAAAATGAGGGGTCGTCACTGTTAGGACCATAAACACACATTAATGAAAGAATAATATTATCAACCGCAATATCCAAAATAATGTAACGGCCATTGTTATCGATAAATTTCATTTTGATTTCAAAACAGAAAGAATTTTTGAACATAATTGCACAACCTTTACTTGAATTTGTTCCATGTGAAAAAATAATAGTGCCTCCCCATTCAGCCTTCCATCTCCGTTCATCTGACGGAAGGCTGTGGGTTTCCTGCAGAAATATTATGTCGAAATTTAATTTATGTAAATAGGAAAAAATCATGCGCCTTTTTCATACTGACGCAATCCTCTAGCGTTATAGCTAGTGATTTTCATTTAAAGACTATCAATCAATCAAAAGGGAAAGAAACGACAGGAAAAAGAAAGACAAAGAAAAAATCTTAAATCAGCAAACTGAAGAAATTGCTGAAAAAGGTCAAAAAAGACCGGCGAACTTGAAGAAACCTGAAATGGCTACATACACCACTGGGAGAATCAATACAAAAATAGAGAGTCAAAGGAAGAACCGACTTCCTTGATGTCAGAAGACCAAAAGGTAGTCAAATGTTTATGATGATTACGTAGTAAAGTTGAAAGGCCTGCCTTCACCGTCTCGCCACTTACCACCGGAAAATCTTAGTCTTGTCCCCTGTTCGAAGAGCCGTTTAACCTGAGATGCCCATTTTTTCCTCTCTGCAAGATCTATCTTTGTAAGATCGTCTACAATGAAATAGTCTTTTCCAGTTAGGGCAGTTCTCCGATTTTTCATCACGTTTACTTTCGTACGATATGATAGACATCTAACCAGAATATGAGGAGGGCGGCCGTTTACTCCACGTCCATCTCTATGACAACGCTCAACAATCATCTCATGTGCATTCCCGAACAATGGAAGGATCTCGTTTTGAACAATGGTTTCGACATTCTCTCTTGGTGACAGGGGGTATCCAACAATGCGAAAGTTATTTCGTCGAGACATACGTTCCAATTTGTTTATCTCCTCATCCTTTTGTACTATAGCGTTCTCCAAACGAGTGATTCTAGCGTCAAGATTGCTGTGGCTGCTTGAAATGTCCGCCATTTTAGATTTCTAGGTCTTTGAACCTTAGCGGAAACGCTTATCTCACCCGAGGCCATGCATGTTAAAAACATTGAAACAATAAAACATAAAATAGGATATAACAAAACAGACGAACAAAGTAAAAAAGTATAAAACAAAGTCAACTAGTGTCTAATAGGAACAAGGAAACAAGAAAATAATAAAAACATAAAAAAACAAGTCATAAACATCAGTAAAATTTCCGTAAAAGACGTTTAAAAGAGGATAATCAATTAGCATTTTTGCAATGAATGGGCATTTCATTCCAATCTTTAGCAGCAATATAGGAAAACGTATTTAGATGATATCTTGAATTTCCTCCCTCTAAGACTAGATTATTACTTGTGGTGAATCTAAGGGAAGGAGGATGAATGTCGTGCGTATATCGAAACATGTGTGCAACGTACTTGGGGCCAGACCTTTCAATGCCTTGTATACTATAGTTAATCTTTTCTCATTCAGACGCATTGCCAAAGTCGGCAAAAGTCGAATGTCCTTGCCCCTTAATGACACAGTGTCTTTCAAGTGTCTATAAAAGTTTTCAAGTTCCTTTTCTTTGTGTGAGAAACGTAGTTTAAAACATGATTTGCAGAAAGGGGGGAAGTTAACACTCCCGTTAATGACTTGTTTGATGTCGGTGTCTTGTTACATTAAGATACACAAAAATAGCTTGGTATTGTTTCCTTTCTCTTTTCTTTATGTTTTCATTTTCCATTTTCTATGCCTTATAAACTAAAAAGAAATTTGCGATTACACTACAGCAATACCACAAACAAAGTAAAAAATTAATCCTTATTATAACAATCTTATCCAGGAATCCAGAATTTTTTTCCAAAATACAATGCATCTCGGGAGTAAGAGAACTTTTTGAACCAACAAATCATTTTGAGTCAAAAAATGGTGATGCTGACTCTTCATTAACTATCATTACATAGACCCATAAAAATTACACTCAAAGATATGACACAAAATTTTATCACAAACGCAATGTTTTCTGTTATGGACCCAAACATCTCATTTCGAAGTGGTTCCTTTAATAATTTTAACAAGAAATAAAACTTGTATTTATATGTGCACAATGTGAAAAACAGTTACGGATATAATGTACGGTGTCTTAAAGATGGGTTATATTTCCATGTGTGTATTGGTTTATATGGTAGACTTTTTTAAATGGGTAAAAATGATCCAAGACTTATTTCGAAATAAAAGCGTAGTGTCATAAGTGTCATCTTATTACTCCTGAAGAATCTTTTATCTTTAGTATTCAGAACTGCACAATAGCTGCAAGTTCAACTTACCGTAATGCTCGTAAAGTTTACAATTGAGTGTGAAACATATTGTCACATGATTTTCAAGATCCATTCATTAAATATGGTAGTCAACTATACTAATCCAAATCAGACAGAATACATTTTCCCCTTTAATCTTGTGCAAGTGAAGATGAAAAAACAAATTCGTTTGACCTTTCTGTCAGCAGTGATATTAATGAAAAATTAATTACATTTCAGCTGACTTTATAGGCTGATAAAGCAGATAAAGAGATGTATATTTAAAATACGTTTTTCAATCGTTGGTCATGGATAAATCTGTGTTTTCATCTAAAATGGGAGTAATGAATTAATCTGAACGTACAGCTCCCCCTAGCATCTCTTCGTTTAAAGGATGCAGAATCGAAACAGAATTTCCGCAAGTGAATATAGTTGCGAGTCCAAGTTGTAAATACGTAAGCAAGGTATTCTAATAGACGTAATTGAACACTCTCCGGGCATTCTCAATGATAAATCTCACTGTTTTGATGCAGATTAGTAGTCAATACACATTTGAGTGATTTAGATTTTCTCCATAGAATTCTGTCGCAAAACTTGGTTTTAGTCTGTAGCAAATTTTTCAACTAAAATCAGTTTTGTAGGAAGATAAAAAAGAAGTCAGGGTCGCATGCCTTCGGCCGGCCTGCTGAGGGATTCGATTCTTCTTGCTATACCTTAATTTAGCATCACTACAAATCGATTCTAACCAAATAACATAACACTAAGTCATTGGATAACAAAATAATGAGCGTCGTGTAAAAACACGCACGCAACTGGTTGCGGTGAAAGTGACGGCTGCGTACTTACATGACAAACATCCATGAGTGATTCATAAAATTCAAATCGTGCCTACGCAAAACATTTTCATAGAAAAGATAAAATCGCTGTGAACTGCAATTAAAGAGTTAAAGGGTTCTGCGTAGCGTTGCAACAGACAGACAAACTGTTATCGTTAAAGGGCGGGAGCAGTCATCCCAAATTGAAGAAGTGTAGTAGACAGTCCTGTTTCATGACTGGCTGTTGGAAGTCATGTGACAATGTTTTTTCTCTTCATATGTGAAATTTACCAGAAATAACTACTTGGTTTACCTTAAATATGCAATAGTCAAGTCATAAAATGTTATTTAAGATACTTTGAAGAAAAATAAGATGAAAATTGAGTAATTTAGCTTTTTCTTAAAAATAAGTTGGGGGGGGGGGGGGACTGCTCTTTACCTTTAATGAGAGGCGATTTCCAACGAAAAGTTTAATTCAATTTTTAAGCGGGGTGATCGCTAGCCCGCGTAGCGCCTCTGTGACTTCTGCTACCTTCAGGCTGCCACCCCTCAGATTTTTTCGTAGCGATGAGCTGGACGAAAAAATTCGTCCGCCCCGCGGGCTAGGTGATCACAGAGTCTTGTAATTTGAAATTCTTAAAGTGTGCGTGAAGTGTTATAGTGTAAAATGTTTCAAAAAGCTTGAGGAATTTGTGTATATATACTATAGTTTAACCGTAGCTCTCCTTAGCTGGAATACAGAATTTTAAAGTTTATGAAAAAGTATTAGCCTGATTGCTCAATAATATACCTGAATGATAAAACCCATCAGATAGTTATAATAAGACAACTTCATTTTGTGCATTAGCCCAAATAGTTCAAATTATCCCGCGGAGCTTCTCAGCGTCCAATGACTGAACAAGGAGTATGCCGTATAGCCTGCTACGTAGGCAAAATGGGAATCAAAAAACTGTCACAAAGAAGGGCCAATGAAGAAATTGCAAATTTTACAAAACACTTAGCGGATATTCCGAGGACAGAATGCCAGTCTCAAAAAATTATAGAACGAATAATCCCTTTAATGTGGTTGCAAATTCTATCTAAAGAGCACATTGTTTTTAACAACGAGCATTTTAAAAAACGATAATTATTCAAATCACAGCAGTTGAATTTTAGGAAACCCGCGTCCATGATGTATTGTCATATTGGACAAGCTGATTAAACATCTTTTGCATGCAATTATAATCTTCATTCTTCTTACCTACATGCTGCAACTTTTAGGTTGCCCCTAGTTTTTCACAGTGACGAGCTGGGTGAAAAAAACTGACCGCTTTGCACGGTACTGAAACAGTTTAAGTCTTTTACCAAGTTTACTCCGTAGCTTATTCTCCAATTTAAAAAAGATAACTGCACCCCATAGCTGCCCTGTACTATGTACATTTTACAGGAAACACGCAGCCGCTCATGAAAATCGGCAGAAAATCGGGAAACTTTTGCAAATGCCTCCATGTTTGTCTTTTAAGTACGGCTCCCTCTGTATGAAGAGGGTTTTGAAGAACGCTTTTACAGTCAAAAGGTAAATCAAGAACTTATTTCCTTGAAGTCTAAAAATAAGTAACAAAAATGTTGTCACTTGGTTGAAAAGAGCAATCCTGTGTTAGAAGGATGGGACACGTCATCCTAATTGGAGGACTGCATTTAGTTTCCTTTCAAAGGGACATAATTCAACAAGAGTGCTGGATGGTAGATTTTTCAAGCAAAACATCAGTCTCCTTCCAAATAACAGCTTCTTGATTTACTAACCAGAGCGGGTCCTATTGTTTAAATGACAGTGCTGTAGCAGAGTCTGGAGAGTCCGAGTCCCGAGTCCGGCAATTTTCAACTTTCAAGGACTCATGTCCGCACTCGGACTAGAGTTCCTGCACCTGCACAATGGGGAAAAAATCAACCTCTATGGCCAGATGTCAGAGTTCTTCAAATTCTGAAATCACGAGTCCAAGTCGGGACTCTACTACAGCCAATGTCAATAAATATGCAAAGTACTCTGTGGGGCTATTACTTCGTGCAGCGAGTTGATGGTAATTCGTTTGTTGGTGACAACTCATTTGTTTCGGTTATAGTTACAGGAATCTGGATCACAAATGCAAAATTTGATTTTTGCAAAGAGGCAGTGGTCCCATCACGTAGAAATTTGAGGCGCCCTTTTTAACAAAGAATACGGTATATGTTTTGAAAGAAAAAGGTACAGTGTTTAAGCATTTCGACAAAATCCAGTGTCAGTTGGGAAGCTGATCTCGGGGTCACCCAAATATATTTAGCTCTCATGACGTCACAAAATTTTCATTTTAGCCGTTAATGAAAATGTAGCCTACACTTGGGAGAAATTAATTTTTTCTTCCGTATACTTCAAACTACGATTAAGGAAACACATCAACAATATAAAACATACGCGAAATTAGCAGTGCAACTCTCTGCCACCCCTGTTTTCGCTTAAGTCCAGCCCCCCCCCCTTTTTGGAATGTCTGGATCCACGCCCGACACTTACGCGTTCCCAAGCATTACACTCTAAAGGTGACCCTGGCCAGGTGTGGCTTTCGATCGAGTCAACTGTTTGTCGGAGAGTTAAAATTTCTCAGCAAATAAATCAGGCAAAGAAATCAAGTTTACAAAACTGTCTTTAATTAATGTGAACGAAGCTCATCTCAATTTTCGTAAATTGAAGATTGTTTTGTCGATATAATTCAATTCCCTCTTCGTCTTATTAAAGATTAGTCGTTAACTTACCGAAAAACCCTGCTCCTCCAAATTACTTCGACAGACAGTCCTGGTATGACAAAAGGCATTTATTTGCATATTAAGTAAAATCGAATGGATCTTTCAAAACATGCGAGCGTCATTCGTATTCTACCGGTACAGGAATGTAAAATAATTCACTCCTTAAGCTATTAGGGTATCAAATGGAATGTCAATGACAGTTTCTTGATTATCACTGGTTTATCCAGGAATCCCTGAGCCAAGTGGCGGATATCTAGGCATCTACTGTAATGTACAACCATGAGTGGAAACATCAGCCGCGATTCTTTAGACGGTTTTTTAGATTTAATGAGCAGCTGTAGGTTTAAGTTGTATCGTATATATTGTCATTCATTCTTCTTCTTTACATAAATATTGAAATTTCTGTTAAATTTCTACTCTACGTCACTATAGAATGGTCACATAAAGGCAAAAAACACAAAAAACACGAATCCTTGATAACGTTTCATCAAAGCCAGTCACTCGTTACCTCAAACTACAATTGCCATGGATATACCAAAATTAATTCTTAATTGGTCTTAAAGGGCCTATCCTCTCACCCTAAACTACAATTCTTGTAAGGGGTTACCAAAATTCTCAACTGGCTCAGCTCTTTGATTGGCAGCAAATTCAAACAATGCAGAGTACCAGAGCTTATATTACACAGCATGGACTGTACTGAAAGTGTTTTGTTTATACACGTTTGTGTCTGAGTGAGGATGAATTTCAGACAATTGGGGGGGGGGGGGGGGGTTAAGTAAGGTTAGGGGAATTGGTAGTTTTGGGGGTGAGAGAATTGGGCCTTTAATTGACATTAAATTAAAAAATGTAGAGCAGTTCATATTGCACGGCATGGACCGAGAGCCTTGTGCTTGTACGAGCACCGGGATACAAGCCCCTGAAGCAAAAAAATAAAAAATAGGATTGTGTCTGGATAAGAATGATCTTTAGACAGTTCTGAGAGAGGCTACAGATAAGCAGATCAAACTGGGAGAATTTGAACTGTCTGATGAATCGTGGCAGTGGTTTTTGCTGGACAGGACTTTAGCCAGCGATCTATCTCGCCGTCTTTGAGAAGGCCAAAGGGTTGACAGAAGACAGTCCAAATTACAAAGGTCTGCTTCAGAGACAGACCAGTGACAGTAACCAAAGACCAGGAAAAAATAATCATGGTAAACTCTCAATGCAGCATTTTTTTCAAAATTTTATTCTGATCTTTGTTCTACAAAAACATGAGCTGAAGGCATTGATCTACTCATTTGGAAAGCATTGTATATAGGTCGAAAGCCCCTTGACCACGCCTTTGGGGTTAACGCTTGCGCTGGCGCCTTGTTGCCAGTTAACGGTAACCATCTTTCAGTAACAATTGGTATTCACATTCCTGGCTTTAAGACCGGTTCTAGACACTGTCGTTACAGGTTTCCTGGAATAAAGTTGACAAAACATGTTCTTTTCTATCAAACATCACACTTGATCAGCTGATGCAAAGTTACTAGATCAGGGAGCTGCCACTAGATGTTGATTTGCGCTTGAGTACGGTGGCGAGTTCATTGTAAAAGAATACATGGCTGTGACTCGGCCAGTTTACTATCGGCCCTCTTGGCTGATGCACAAAATCAGCAATATCCGGCGGTCCGCTGGCGGTCATCGTCGGCATTTATCTACCGTGAATAAGTGCTTGGCCACTGAAGGGGCCCAGAGGGCCATCGGAGGTCGGCTACATTCGGGTCAAAAACAAAACTGAATGCTGGTAAAATATTTCAGCGAATCAGTTTCATTGCCGTCGGAGGACCGCTCACGAGCCACCTGACATTTTTCCGACGGACCCCCGAAGCGGCATTCGTCAGTCCGTTGCCGAGCCGACCAAATTTGCCGACAGGGCCGGCCGCGACAGTTGAAAGAAGAGACCGGGATGCTAGTTCCGCTTTTGGGAGTGGGTGACAACTATCTGGCACTCCCCTGCATCCAAGCAAAGGAGGAATAGATCCGAGGCAACCTTTGTCGATCGTTTCTTGATATTTGTTATCCTTTTATTTCATTTTGATATGGAAGTAGGGGCTACGAAATTCCATTTGAAACCTCTTGTTTTAATGGGTTTCAAACGGTTTTGACCTCATGAAATGGTTTCGAAAGAGCTTGGATAATAGAAATGGTAACTTTCTTTGCCCAGAATCCATTTATCAAATGGAACCCTTTCAACTCAAGGGGTTCTTCTTTCAAAGGGATGCCTTCTGATCAAACTAAAAGGGTCCCAAGTTTATTTTCCAGCTGGAGGCTAGGCCCTCGTATTACCGAGTCAACGACTATAGTGTTGGTTCCAGAAGGAATGACAATCAGTGTTTCTAGATGAGGAAAGCAAAAACTATCGTCGAAAAAAGGCTGCCTCTGGAGTAATGTTTCCATGACCTTAGGCACGGTGGATTCAACTAATGGCTGTTTTAATAAAGCCTACCTCGAATATTATGGCTAAAAGGGCGTAGGAACCGGGGTTTGGGGGGTCTAAATATTTTTCGTGGGGGGATGTCACCCACACAAAACACATGATGTCAAACACATGATATTGTCCAATACATGAAATTAAATAATTTGATGTCATGACAACACAATTGTGCCCAAATCATACCATAATATAATAAGAAGTAGCCACCAATAGCTCATCTATCATTGCCACGGCCAATGTTATAATTAATTTTCAGGAGTTCCCCCAAAACTGTCAATTTTCGGAATACACCTTGGTGATATTTTCCAGTAAATGTTGAGCTTAAAGCTCGAATTAAATTCGGAAACTTAGAATTGGTCACATATAATGTTTCGGTTTGGTGCAGATCAGGTCCAGCCTCTGCTCCCTCCCACCATGTCAAAAATCTGAAAATGATGGTTGCGTGTACTGTTTGACTTATGTACGAGTCCGGTTCTCATTGCCGTATAACCAATGACCATGTGTCAACTCTGTATAACTCAGCGCTGCTTCCCTAACCGTACAAGTTTTGGTCAAGGTGACGTCATGCACCCTTCTCCAATTCCTGTATTGACTGTACTTGTTGCTATCTTGCACAAATGAATCATTCACTTTTTCAGCAAGTCGGAGCTCCCTGGGGAAACGTGATTTAAATTGCGTGAATATCGGAAAAATGAAAAGGATCTCTGATTAAGTTTTGAAGTAAAAATTGTTATCACGTGATCACCACATTGATAAAAATGTAGCTTTGCACGTACACTTCCACGCAGTCCGCAGGAAAACCACATCTCAAAAAACTAGGGCAAATCGAAGTTATATACTTAATAACTCTTTCGCCCTCCAAAACAAAACACCAGAAAGCAATGACATACCGGAAAAGAACGCAAGACATTTTCACATGGTTTTCACATTCACTACTGCAGCACCTGTGTAGTAGTCGAGCCCAAGACCGAAACCAGAAGGTGTCGAGACCAATATCGAGACCAGGGGCAGAATTCGAGACCGCAACCGACGAGGTCCGAGACCGAATGTACATATTGCATAGGAAAATAAGTTTTAACTGTCCAAAATTTCGAATACAATATAACGTACCTTTTCTACATCATGCTCTAAAATGACATATAGCACCAAAAGTGCCTTGTTATTGATTTGTGCATGCTTTATTGCACATTGGGCCTATTGGTTAAGGCATTGGACTTGTGAACTAAGGATTGCTGGTTCGATTCCCACCTGGGTCATTATGTTGTGTCCTTGAGCAAGATGATTTATCTCGATTTCTTCTCTCCACCCAGGTGTTAAAGAGCCCATGAAATGACTCAATAACAACGATTGGAGTCATTCTCTGACACTATGGGTACCTGTGAGGTAGCTTGTATAGTGATGCGCTGTATGTGGCTGCTCCTATGGGAAGTCCCCCAGGAGACCGATGAAGTGGCATTGTGCCAGGTACGAACAGCAAGGGATGTGCACTTTTATAGTGTGGGTTTGACGAGTTATCAGTGACCAGGGGTAATGATTGTGAAGCGCTTTGAGATGTTGAACATACATACGACGCTATATAAATCCAATCGTTATAATTATTTTTATTATTGTTATTTATCTTATGCATGACCGTGCGAGATGAAACCGGGGGCTGCAGCCCCCAATAGGCCAAAAACTGGCTGAATCGGGCAGAGTTCAGTTCCCTAGGCAAGAAGAGATAATGCCATGGTTGGGGATCTGGAATCAGGCAAAAAGTCACCCCTGAGAAAAGAGTCCCACAGGGCCATGTTCGTAAGCCAAACATAGGTTTGATGACTTTAACCTAATCCAAGTATTTTTCTCATATAACCCGCATGGCCGTACGTAACTCTTTCTCTAAGATGATGGTGACTTTTCGCCAGACCCCAACCAGAGCATAATCTGTGCCCGACTGAGGCATGAAAATTTTCCCGATTCAGCAAGGAACTAGTGGCTATTTGCGAGTGGTAGGCCCTACCCGGCCCCGTCCAGTACGGCCCAAAAGCGGAGTCAGTCAGTACTACCGGTGTTAAGTATTGTGAATTTGATGCCGATTGATGCAAGAAAGTTTTTCCAACCACAGAAAAATGAGTCGCAGAACTCTCCTAGTTAATGTCAAGTTTTCTGTCGGACCAAACATATTAACATGAACTACGTCACAGAATGCCTTAATTGCACTGAGGAACATGAGTGATGAAACGACGCTTGCAAAGGGGTGTGCTCAATGTGGTACAACTTGAGAAATTCTGCTGTAGAACCAGTGGCGTCACCAAACTTTTCCTTCTAGGAAGTCACTAGGGGACACAACAATTTTGGGCCGAGAGATCAAGGCCGGGAAAACCGGCCTCGAGACCGAAAGCGGTCTCGAGTACTACAACACTGTGCAGCACTGATTGATAGACTTTGTGGTGCGGGTGATTGGCATAGAAAGGAGAGAGCTATATCAATGTTACCAGGGTCCATTGTTCTGAAGGTTTGATGCTCCCAGCTTTTGAACTTTAAACGCATAGCTAAGAATCTATTCCTGGGGAAAAAACCAAGCTAGTAATCATCGCCAGCAATTGACCTTCGGCAACATCCGTTGGAAATGATTGATAGACAGATAGACAGACAGACAGACAGACAGACAGACAGACAGACAGATAGATAGATATACTTTATTGAAATCCTCAAAAAAGGATATTACATGTCTGCATTAAAAAGATACCAGAAAATAAAACAATTAATTCCAAGGAACACGGTGTAAATGACAGTCTCTTTCCCTCTGTCTTTGCCCTAGTCACACCAAGGGTCCAAATGGGTGTAAGTTTTAGAAAGGTGCGACAACAAGGTGTCCCTTGATTGGCTGTTGCAATTGTATTGTATCGATTGTATCCTTGTTAAGGATAGGGATTAGGTAATGGATTAGGGTTATCGTTAGCCAATTAGGAAATTTCTTGTTAAACAGTGTGCATCGCCCCCATGTTTTAGCGCCAACATGTCTTGCACGTAATCTGTAGTTAGTCGCATGGGGTTTAACGACATACCAACACGAATGTGTCATGTAGTGTCACACTGTGTCACCAAGTAGGACAAAGTTATAATGTTGAGGTAAAACTACCTAAAAAGGGCAAAGTAGCAGTAAGAAAGTAAAACGGGGGCTCAATTTCTACTGAAAAGATGGCAAGGCGGGAATCGTGTCAGATATTTCTGTAAGGTGTACTTTCCTTGAGAAAGCCATGAATAAGGGAAGAATCTGTTTGTTCAAACAAAGTTTTCAGGTTGGGCACGGTGTAGTACATCAAGGGAATATGGGAATATTTAAAACATTTAACAAGAATGTGACTGATGGTGACAGCACAGTCACAGGGTATACAGTATGGGTCTTCCATCCCCGTGAAGAAAATAGGCATGGATTTGGTAAGTGTGACCTGTAAATCCATTTTGTGAGTGGATACACATAATATTGAACATCCATTATTTACAACTGATGAAGGGGTAATTCAGGTTTCTGCAATCATTGAACACAGGCCACTCGATTCCTTGTCCGGGTACATGTCGTATATATGGAACATTGGTTACTTCGCTTTGCAAGACATGATTTAATTGCTCTTAGTTTTTTTCCTTCTTTTACATGCTTTTCTGATTTTTCTTTTTAGTGAAAGGGTGATTCGGGTGATTATAACCCCTGTACTCCCCCTCAGGATCAGCCTCCATTAGTCACGTACAAAGATCCAATGGGTACGGGATAAATGAAAACTATGGAAAGAAAATAAAAACAAAAAAGTACAAAAGTAGTCTCCATATATCTAACCTTCTTATTTGGCATTTTGTTTATATTGTTAGATATTTATACAAATTTACTTGTTATTTTTACATTTTAATTGAAAGAACATTAGTTACAAATCGTGGAATTAATTCATAGTAAATGCCCCAAAACGTACTTAATAGTAACCCCGTCTCGATTCCTTTCGATCACGAGGGCGCAAGAAACACATAGAAAACAGAAACAATGATATTATGTTGTTAATGGAAGAAGGTTGCATTTCTTTTTGGCACAAGGAAGCACACAAGATTACAAAATGGACCTTGACATCACACGATACCAACTTGGAGGCAGACAATAAGAATAAAGTATGCTGCATGCACAACATTGATTTGGCACAGTGTGTCTTTAGTAACCCCCCCCCCATCTGACTACATGAAAATCAGCTGTTGCACTTACCGGTGTTGTTTGCAATAGAGATAGAGAGAGTCCCGCGATATAAAATTGTGACTCTAGTTTGCAATGAATGCACTTCCTCACATTGAAGGTGAAGTTTCTGTTTTGTGATGCCTTATGCATATGTAAGTCTAAAAGCTTGGAAAGTATTAAGAGAAACGCAAAGAGGAAACATTTCAAGAGAAAAATGCCAGGTATAAAAAAAATAAGAATAAATAGTACTGCATATTTGTTCACACTGAGTTAACAAACTACCAATGAGATACTGTTACATTCATTTTACACCAAGTTAAACAACACCTCCCCCCCCCCCCTTTTTTTACAGGCTGTGAAATTCATATTTTACAAGTAAAAGTCAAGGCATGAAAAAATCTCATTCACAAAACTTTTTGGAAAAAGACTGATTTACACACATGATAATCAAAAACCTTATAATTCCTTCACCATTAATGCCCTTAACGACATGGAAGGATGATTACATGTGGTACCCTACATCAGGGGTTGCTCAGACCAACCGTAAAAATTGCCTCCTAGAAATGAAGAATCTGACAGATGACCAAAGTAGCTGCCCAACAGCTTACCTTGTTGAGGCAGATATGCATTAAATATGCAATAAGGGTTTGAAGTTTGTTCAGAACATTGAGTGGCATAGTGCCAAATGAGGCCTGGGGAACAATACCCCCCCCCCCATTTTGCAACAGCTGTCATTTAATTTTTTCACTGAAAATGCATTCAGAAAGCCTTAAAATGAAGGATTGCAAAAATATAAAACAAATGGAGTCACAAGTACTATCATGATTGCAAAATGACATGCAAAATATTCAATCTATTATTACATATAGCAAGGACCCCCAAGTTCTTCATCGGTAAATTTTTTTTGGAACAACCCTCCTAGTAACATTGATATGATTAAAAAACCTGACTCTGGAAATGAACATCGTTGTATGTTTCAAAAGTACTTATACACTTGCCAAAACAGTCATACCAAAGTAATAAAAATATATAATTATGTGACAGGATATCAACTTTAGGCCTGATCAAAGAGAATTGCATATACATAATGAAAATAACAAAACATTACCTTGCAAAAGACATGGCCATAGCTGATGACCTATGACTTCATTAAAGGCCCAGTTCTCTCACACCAAAGAGTAACAATTCTCCTAACCTTCTTTTAGGCTCCTCCGACAATTGTCTGAAATTCATCCTTATCAAGTCACAATCTCAGTTTATTGCTTCAGGGTGAGTATAGGAAAGCCTACTGTGTATAACCAAAACACTCTCAGTACAGTTCATGCGGTGTAATAAAAGCTTTGGTAATCTGCATTGTTGAATTAACAGTCAATCAAAAAGCTGGGCCAATGAAGAGTTTCCATATCCCCCTACAAGAAGTGTAGTTTGGGGTGAGAGGATTGGCCCTTTAATATGTATGTCACACAAAGGAGGATCTCATCCCTTTCTCATTATTCTAAAAATCAAAACAAGCAGGGAAAATGCCAATCAAATTATTATATTTTTGGAATTTAAGAAATGCCATAGCATTGCATAACTTGCAAAACAAATTAAACAATAACCTAAAACTTTAACCAAAATAATGAACACACTGGTTAACAATAACTCCAAAACCAGCTAACTGTCATGATAATATTCCTGAATTACCAAAACTTAATTCAGGTTTTTCACCTTACGTTATTCCTTTTAATGATAAACTGGCTGTCCACCATTGTGTGCAGTAAGTAGAATATTGATACACATGCAAGATATCCCTAATATACTACCAGATGTTGCACAATGGATGTTTGATTGTTAAAATAGAGAGCAGAGCAACACAGTGACATCAGTGAAAAACTTCCATCATGAATGTCTGTCACACCAACAAACACTTTACTAGTCAAAACATATAAACAAGAATGCTTTGAAAGGTTAATATTGATTCAAAATGCCAAGCAATTGACGTTAAATTTCAGTTTTACAACAATCCTTGATTGTTAAATAATTACAACATATTTCTGCCGACTATGATTTACACCTTAAAACACCATTTTAAACATTATGAGCTATTTTGTAGCACCTCTTGAAGTGTTAAATGAATTCATCTACAAAACCACCCTCCAGTATCATGACAAAGATAAATTTTACAGCAAGCTTTCCACAAAATGACATCAACAGATATTTTTCTAGAATGTTGAAACAATTTGACTGCCCAGCAGTGTTGCAGCAAAGGTAAGGGGAGCAAGGGGGTACATAAATCCTACGGCAAAGTTGTACCCATAGGTGTCTTCATGGAGAATTTTGGAATGCAGTGTTTTACATTGTGTTCAATTCATTAACACAAAATGAGCCCCCTACCCAGAAAAGAGTTGTGACCCATAGGGCACCAAATTCAAAATGCTTTAGTACTACAAGCATCCCCATTCCCACAATCAAGTAAATCCATGGCCATGATAAAAAATCCCCCTGGCCAAAATCAATCATCTCCATGGCCACAATCAAGTTGCCCCATGGCCACAATCAAAAAGTGTAATCAAAATAAAATGATGCCCTCTATAAAAGGCTAGGCAGAGTTGAGAAATGAAACTGAGCTGTTAAAATTTCATGAAGCAGACAAAAATGTGAAAACTAAAGTTCTTTGGAATCAAATTTTCAGTACAAATATAAATATATGAAAGAAACAGATTCCGCTTAATAAAAGCAAATTTCAGATTATCTCAGTAAGTAAAAAGTCCTTAACCTTAATAACAAAATATATTTTAATAAATTAACTGATCCTGTCCACTTGTTTTTTCACAAAAGTCGACAGTGCTTTTGAATTTGTTCTTTTTAATTTTTCTTTTTTTGTTTTTACAGAGAGATAAGCTTCTGACAGGAATTTAAAATCAAAATAAAATGCTAAAACTGCATATCTCAACAGATGAAAGTATATTTACAAAGTTGAAAGAAAAATCAAGATCCACAATTGTTCCAGTATGAAGCTGTTTTTCACATCACCATGTGGATGAACTAGCTTTCTCTGCTTGGGTCCTTGACCTTTGGCATTTCCTTTCAGATAAAACCCTGTTAGAACCAGCTGATGCAGGACCCTGAAAAGTCAAAACCTCTGGACTCATCATGGCAGCATATAATATCTCTCCGAAATGATCATATAAAATCTTTTCCTAATTGGTCATACTACTGGTTTGGGCGGAGGTGGAGGCTTGGCAGATACTTTAACTTCACTGGGTTTTTTAGAAGGCTTAGGTGGGACTATAGAGGGTTTCTGACCCCCACTTTGCAGTTTTTCAGTACTTTCGTTTATGTCGTCCCTTCCTACACTACTTGAAGATGCTGAATTATTTGAATTATTTTGTTGTCTGACCGGTCTAAGAGCTGGTCTTGGTGCTGCTGTTGGGACAGGTTTACTAGATACTGTGGGTTTGTTTGAGACAGCTGGTTTCTTGGGAGGCAGTGCTGGCTTTGATGGTAGTACTGGAGGCTCAGTATTTTTTTCTATAGCTGGTTTAAGCGCTGTTTGGCCTGGCGGTTTAAGTGCTGTTTGGCCTGGCGGTTTAAGTGCTGTCTGGCCTGGTGGTTTAAGTGGCAACTGACCCGGTGGTTTGGGTGGTGCTTGGACTGGTGGTTTGGGTGGTGCTTGGACTGGTGGTTTGGGAGGTGCCTGGACTGGAGCTTTCAATGGAGCTTGACTGGGAGGCTTTGGAGGAACCTGGCTAGGGGGTTTCAAAGGTGTCTGGTTCACAGGTCTAAGAATTTCTTGACCTGCTGGTTTTGTATCCTCCTTTACTTCTGGCAGCTTTGGCGCCACACGAGCTGGACTTAAAGGTTCAGTTGTCTTCCCTGTAGATGGTAACCTGAACTGTAGACCAGCTACATCATTATCTGGTGATGCAGGAGGCTCATCATACACTGGTTTTGATGCATCCACAGAGTTCTGTCGCAGAGATACTGGCCGTGGTCGTTCAAATGGACTAAGAGGTTTGTTCTGTTTAGCTGGTGGTGAGGGAGGTGGGTTGAACCTTGGAATGGATGGATCTACAAAGGTAACATTTGGTGGTTCATCGTACATGATTGTATCGTCTTTCTTCTGGTACTTCAAAGCAGGGAAGAAAACTGGTGCATCATTGTCCCAAGTCTGTCTCAACTCTGGTTTACTTGGAGGTGCAGGTGCGACTCTGACTGGACTTAACTGATCACCCAAGTTGCGATGATGAGACTCATAAGATGGTGGTGACTCACTAATATGGTCAGGGTGCTCAATAACCACCTTTGTAATACCTCTCTGTGAAGTTGGCCTGGCAGGAGGAGGATGCTTAGGACTGTTGATAAACAAGAAAAGAAGCTACATTAGATGTTAACTCAGGACTTTCTATTGGCTGATGCTCATAACAACAATTTATACACATTCAAATTATGCACAGATACAACCAAATTTTAAACTCTGAACACTGCAACATATTTACTACATGCCAGGAGGTTTGAAAAATATATTCCAACATTTACTTGCTTGTAATTTAAATAGGGACTTTCATATTTTCAGTATTTGCATCCCCCAAAATTTTGAATTCCAAACAGAATTCAAAAGATTACAGGACATATTTTGAAGCTTTGGTGACTTATTTTGATAACATAAATTGTTTTGTGTTAAAAAGCAAAGATTTTGGTTCCTAGAGATCATATTTAGTAATCATAAAACCACATAAACAAATAATGCTTTATTCATTAGTCAAGTGACCTTGGATTACTTAAAGATATACTCATAATAATGAATAAAAATACACATCTTGGGCAACTACATTTGACCTGTGCATTACAGCAGAATTATTTGTAGTCTCTGAAGTTGATGCTTTCCCTAGAGCAGTGTGCCCTAATGGACCTCTTGCGTCAACCTTCCAATCAAGCATATTCTCAGGGTCCCAGCCAGACCATTCAAACTGGGTGCTTGTCACGGACTGTGGTAAAATATTACTTAAATCTCGCTAATCAGGTTAACTTTCAGGTTGCTCGATGAAATACTGAGGCACGCTTATTTGCATATTTCATACTCTAATGGTCCTAATGCGGGGTAATTCTGTAACGTCAAATAATAGATTTCCAAGTAAAGGCCTCGGCTTTATATGTAAAAGGCATTCAAGCGAAAGCCATTGGGTGATCACTGCCAAGAAAATGTGATAGTCGGAAAAGGGAGCGAAGAGGCGCAGGAGAGCTGAGGGTCAATCGCCACACCCAAGTAATGGGGAAGTCGCCGAGGACTTTGCTTAGCCGCTGAGGGCTGTCAAACCCCCGAATTGGTTTAGAAAGAACCAGGTTACGCGCCGAGGCATAATCTGTAAGTTAAAATTGTATTTTTGTAGTATCTGGAGCGGAATTAAGGCTATCTAGTATTACTGAAGTGTTTATGTTTAAAATGTAGCTTGCAGGTAACATTGTAAACCTGCGTTAAGTTAATAGGAAATTATCGAAATTAAGAGCAATGCTCATCAATACATGAAATTTATGAGTTCTTAAGCTCTGTAGGATATTAGTATGCACAAAATTAAGTTAATTTAAAAGGAAAACTCTTCATACTTTGGGTATAGGCCGGGGTTTCCTTTTCGTCTCTTATGCTGGTAGACCCCTTGTGTTTCCTTTGTAAACTATGAACTTAAAGGACTTTAAGACAGCAGGAGTGTATAGCCTTCATAATAACAAGGTAACATTCTAAGTAAGTTTATTTTCCCTTTTTCTGCAGGGTTCTTTCTTTCGTTTGTTGTTAATTTTCACCTGTTTCATATCAACCGCACTGTAAATACACGCACCAGAAACTAAATATCGGACGTGTGGTTCTTCTTTGGAACTTGTTAGAAATTTCGTAGGTAGGCTTTTCCCACCGAGTTGTGACAGTGCTGCAACCAGTTTGAATTTACTTTTTTAAGCCAGCACCCAGTTTGAAATTTCACCACCCAGTTTGAAATTTCACCACCCAGTTTCAATCTCACTGCCCAGTTTGAAACTTTGAATCTCATCACACTCATACTCTAAACATAGGCTACACTGCTTAGTATCAGACATATAAACATTCAAAGGAATCATTTTACTGATATTGGAAATAGTAAAAAATCAGGCAACTGACTACAGACAATGTCATTTAGATCTTGAGATATGGCCAACATTATGTGAGAACGATGCAATGTCGATTAACTTCCACCCGGTTTGACATTTTTCTTGGCTAGAACTATGTATTCTGTGATAAAGCATGACCCATCATAAAACAAATCTTTATATAATTATAAAGAGGTGGAAAGATTGAAAATACATTTCGATCCCATGTATTCTGAATAGTTTGGTGACTTTAATGAATTTGAATATTTATGCAATTGAGTGAAAAATTGTGAAATGAAATCAAAAAAGATAAAAAATCTCCATGAAATGTTGTGATTGGCTTATTCTCTTCTGCAAAAGAATGTTTGACTGTAAGAACAACGTGTGTGTCTTGCAGTGTTTAGAGGTCAAAGTGAAATATTCTGATGAATTGGGAGTAAATATTTCAATGCAAACAATATATTAATTTGAAGAAAAAGATTGCTAAAGATGTTAGAATTGCCTTTCATTTGAAAAGAGGAGATATATACTTTGTATGAATGTCAAATGCCACAATGTAAAATTCATATATACAAGGAAACCTTTATGCAATGAGAAACAGCAGATCTTGAGTGTGTTAATAATATTATTGGAGTTCCTAGCACAAAAGACTAATAATCACAATACCATACAACCACGGAAATTAACTCATTTGCTCACATTTATGTATGATACAACAAGCAACACACCCTACACACAAACTCACAGCATGTAATTTACATAATTACTTTTAATTCCATTTAGTCCATTTTCACACTTACAGTGGGAAAATATTGTTGACTGGGGAGCAGGGGCAGGGAAGACCTATTGTTTTTATATTTGTCAACAGGTGGTATTCATTCTGTTTTTCACCTTACAGTCCCAACTTTTGAGCATGTTGTTATACATTTGTGCTCACATTGCTATGGATATTTAATATTCGTATCTTCAGAGATAATTTCCATTTTAGACACAGAATAGCAATTTCTGGTTTGTAATCATACAGCTTTGGACACCAAGAAGGGATGTTTGTGGCCAAATTTTTTCTGGTATGCTCCACCCCAACTCGTTGTGGTATTCTGCTTAGAAAAGTAGCTAAGGTTATCCTCCTTTTCTGTCGGAGCAATGGCCACCCTACTCTAATTTGATTAAACTCCAGAAGGTAAACAGGATAACAGTTAGACCAGATACCACAAAGTTTCTCATTAAATCAATTTCCCTATACTTTAAACACTTTACTTAAGACATATTTAATTAGAATGCTGGAGAACTTGTAAGAATTCCAAAGTAAGAAAAACATCAGTATAGTTGAAACACAACAAAAATCTCTATACAAATTTTTCTTATTTGCTTTCAGGGTATAATTCATGCACAGACCACAAACATGACCTCTTGTAAAAACCAGAAAGCCAAAAGGCTTAGTGATTCCTTGCCGCTGAAATGTAAGGCCTTTTTTCACACTGACATTGCTTGGCAATGTTTTTCAATTAACAGGGCTCCATAATGTGCCCACAAAATACACATGCAAGGCATCCAATCTTCCTACATTGAGATCCCCCTTGCCCGTTGTGAACCCAAATGACATTTGACCTCCACCAAAAACTTCTGGGACCATGTATTCACTATGTGCCATCTACAGGACAAATTACAGGACCCTACAAGTGACATTTCTTGAAAGACTGTGCAGGAAAGCTTGTCAGGCTTTGAACATGCTGACTCGAAATGAACTTTGACCTTTCAGAAAATCAATAGGGATCATCTACTCAATATGACCAATCCACACACTAAATATGAGCACAGTCACATGTACCGTTCTTGAGATATCGTGTTTACGAAGTTTTGACCTTTTGACCTCTCATGACCCCAAATGACCTTTGACCTCCACCAAAAACGATAGGGATCATCTACTCAATATGGCCAACACACTCGCCAAATATGAGTATAGTCACATGTACCGTTCTCGAGATATCGTGTTTACGAAGTTTTGACCTTTTTGACCTCTCGTGACCCCAAATGACCTTTGATCTCCACCAAAAACAGTAGGGATCATCTACTCAATATGGCCAAGGCACACACCGAATATGAGATTAGTCACACTTACTCTTCTTGAGATACCGTGTTTAAAAGCAATTTTTAAGAAATTTACCTATTGACCTCTCGTGACCCCAAATGACCTTTGACCTCCACGAAAATCAATAGGGATTATCTACTCAATATGACCAACCCACACACCAAATATGAGCATAGTCACATGTACCATTCTCGAGATACCGTGTTTATGAAGTTTTGACCTTTTGACTTCTCGTGACCCCAAATGACCTTTGACCTCCACCAAAAATAAAAGGGATCATCTACTCAATATGACCAACCCACACACCAAATATGAGTATAATCACATGTACCGTTCTCGAGATATCGTGTTTACGAAGTTTTGACCTTTTGACCTCTCGTGACCCCAAATGACCTTTGACCTCCACGAAAATCGACAGGGATCATCTACTTAATATGACCAACCCACACACCAAATATGAGCATAGTCACATGTACCATTCTCGAGATACCGTGTTTATGAAGTTTTGACCTTTTGACCTCTTGACCTCTTGTGACCCCAAATGACCTTTGACCTCCACCAAAAACAATATGGATCATCTACTTGATATGACCAACCTACACACCAAATATGAGTATGGTCACATGTACCGTTCTCCAGATATCGTGTTTACAAAGTTTTGACCTTTTGACCTCTCGTGACCCCCAAATGACCTTTGACCTCCACCAAAAACGATAGGGATCATCTACTCAATATGGCCAACCTACACATGAAATATGAGTATAGTCACATGTACTGTTCTCGAGATATCGTGTTTATGAAGTTTTGACCTTTTGACCTCTCGTGACCCCAAATGACCTTTGACCTCCACCAAAAACAATATGGATCATCTACTCGATATGACCAACCTACAAAGCTAATATGAGTATAGTCACATGTACCGTTCTCGAGATATCGTGTTTACGAAGTTTTGACGTTTTGACCTCTCGTGACCCCAAATGACCTTTGACCTCCACCAAAAACAATAGGGATCATCTACTCAATATGACCAACCCACACACCAAATATGAGCATAGTCACATGTACCGTTCTCGAGATATCGTGTTTACGAAGTTTTGACCTTTCGACCTCTCGTGACCCCAAATGACCTTTGATCTCCACCAAAAACAATAGGGATCATCTACTCAATATGGCCAATGCACACACCAAATATGAGCATAGTCAAACTTACCCTTCTTGAGATACCGTGTTTACAAGCAATTTCTAAGGAATTTACCTATTGACCTCTCGTGACCCCAAATGACCTTTGACCTCCACAAAAATCAATAGGGATCATCTACTCAATATGACCAATCCACACACCAAATATGAGCATAGTCACACGTACCGTTCTCCAGATATCTTGTTTACGAAGTTTTGACCTTTTGACCTCTCGTGACCCCAAATGACCTTTGATCTACACCAAAAACAATAGGGATCATCTACTCAATATGGCCAATGCACACACCAAATATGAGCATAGTCACACTTACCCTTCTTGAGATACCGTGTTTACAAGCAATTTTTAAGGAATTTACCCATTGACCTCTCGTGACCCCAAATGACCTTTGACCTCCAAGAAAATCGATAGGGATCATCTACTCAATATGACCAACCCACACACCAAATATGAGCATAGTCACATGTACCGTTCTCGAGATATCGTGTTTACAAGATTTTGACCTTATGACCTCTTGTGACCCCAAGTGACCTTTGACGTCCACCAAAAACAATAGGGATCATCTACTCAATATGGGCAATCCACATGCCAAGTATGAGATCCCTCGGACTTACCCTTCTTGAGATATCGTGTTTACAAGCCAAAGCGTCACATACGCGCACACACACACACACACACACACACACACACACACACACATACACACGACATCACCATCGCATAGATTCCTTGCCTGCCTACGGCAAGGAATCAAAAATCACAAAATAACTAAAATGAATGTCTTCAACTGACAACAAGGTTCTGTGAAAGAAGTCATAGATTTAAACAGAATTGTATTCACTGAAGAACTACAAATTGGATCTAAATCACTTACCCAGATGAAAAACTATATGAAATTAACATAATCAATGTCATGTGGTTAATATTTTAGCACAAACAAAAAGAACATAGCTGTGGAATAACTTACGACACTTTGTGGGTCTATCCAATGCACGTTTGGTTAACAGGCAGAAATATATAGCAAACGGTGCAAAGCTTATAATACATGCTCCTCAGAGTCCTTACCTTCCCTCAGTTACAATTTGCTAGAAAATATTCAGCTTGTTTAGGAAGAATTGACCCAAAACAAGGCTTGTATATCTTCAGCACAAGAGGAGATGTTTACACATGTGCTCCCCAATAGTTGTGACAATTACCATTATCCCTGTGCAATCCCATCCTACTTAACCAATTGCCATCATCATTTTTATTTTATAATACTGCCACCATTTCCTAATCACCCAACTATATTGTCATTCCTTGTTAACTGCCAATGTTGTACCTCTAGGCTCTTCCTGTTTCATAAGCTGTCACTCTTCCAATTAACTCTTACAAATTGCCACAAATATACTTTAATGCAATATTCCATTCAACGGAACTTGATCTCATCTATGAAGTACTATATGTCTGCCACTATTCATCTCAAAAATTCAAACAGTCCAATCTTGGTAGGCTGACCTTTTTACAAATTCCCGTTCTGTTCGTAATCCTTCAAAATTTCAAATCCTAGAAAATATTAAAATCCTTAAAAATTTGCATTTTCATTTCAACTATTGTAAACAACCACTTTCTCTTTTTTTTAAATCTAGCTTTCAAAGTTATAAGTTATCATTCATTTGTCCATGTCCTTTAGAAGTGCAGCCATCACTGCCTATCTTCAAAAAATTTGCTTCATTGGAAGAGTACCCATGCAAGAACAGAACAGTTACATCAAATAAATAATCAGATTTGTATAGAGTGCTTTCATGGATGCCAGAGAGAAGCTTGTGTAGTACACTAAAGCCAGTGTGGCTAAGTGAGAAGCAGCTGACAAATGACAGGATGCTTTTTTGCTCCGCTGTAGGCGTAGCTAGCCAGTTGTGACATCATGTGGAAGCATTCTATGGACCGATACATAAAGTCAAGTAATGGTCTACTTCAGTTGGCCATAACTGGGGTCTGCTAGCTTTGCTCTTTCCTATTCCTGTATGTATTGTTGTACAATTAAAATACCTCTATTTTCAATGAATACATGGGTTTTATATTGTATGTAGACAATAAAATGTTGAAAATTCCAGACAAATTAGACCCCAATAATGGCCAACTTACTAGGTGCTTGTTTTTGTCTATCCAATAGCTAAGTTCATACAAACATATCAATGCCACAACAAACCTTTTGTTAAATTGGTACAAAGGAATGCAAAGGGTACTCAAAAAACTTGTATAATACAGTGGTATAACTAGATGAGAGCATGGTCATTGAAGAGGCAAAAAAATTAGAGACAGATCTTTAAAGGTGAAAGTAAAGACTTCTCTTATACAAAAGAGGAAGGATTGAAATGTAGAAGTTCACATAATTCCGAACTTTGACATCATCACAAGCAATTGACCTATGATTTTATGAATACTTTTATCTTTACAAATTATTTTCTGAGAGTGTAAAACTTTTAAATACCATGTCTTGCACAAAAGAGAAGCAATTCCATGTATCCCTCTCTGTAGGCTGCCCTCTATTTAGCTATACCATATATCACTGGAGGACAAGATGAAGCAAGTAAGGAAAAAAGACTGCTTTGTTTTGTCAAAGATGCAGAAGGAGAGGATGAAGGAATAAAGAACTATAAGGTGTTACAAGATGCACGATGATGTCGATTGCTGCTGACTCTAAAAACTAGAATACTTGCCGATAGATATTTCTTGACGGTGAATTCTTCTTGATAGGTGCATACTTACAAGCAACTTGCCTTGGACGTCTTCAGAGAAAGTAACAAGGACCAAAAGAAACCTTATAAAACCAGGTTGAGGGAATATGTTGGGGATTTACTTTGCTATTGGTAGCATGTTCATACTTTAGCAATGTAAGCCGCTTAAATGTACACATGTACATACTTTTCTTGATGACTGTGCAATTCTTTCTTTCAAACATACACTTTCAGAAATAAATTTCAAGCAAACAATATGATACTAAAGACTTTAAATTTGTCACAACAGAACAAAGGCAAACTTTGCTTTTTAAAGATTCATTTAAACAATTTTTGATGAATGTTTTGATATGAGCCAACAAGTGTGGGATGACAATGGATAAATAGCAAGGCTTTGTGCATTAGTATATTCTGGCTGGTGATAGAGGGCAGCCTTCACATTTGTGCAGGGTTAATGACACAACTCACCAGAGGCAACAAGACCAGAGCCTGTCAAGTATAATTTCAAACATGCTGACTATCACTGAGCTAATAATTCCATCACAGGACTAGAGGAGATCTTTCATTTATTAAGGAAAGGATGTGGGATATTGTTCTAATATACCTGTGCACTGATATAAGGAATAAATTTGGGAGGGATAGTTCAAACGTTTATTTATTTCTCATATGTTAAAGAGGAGTTTAATCTTAGCACTTTGGTGAAGATCTTAATTTCATTCTAATTGACAGCTGCTAAGACAGGTGGAAACACAATGTTCCATCAAACATGTTAGAAACATGTATGCATTACGTCTTCTTGAGTGAAGCTTAACTTTTGGTTCAAATGCCATAACATCAGTTGTAATTATGAGCTCATAGCATTCGCAGAGAATGCAGATTCTGCAGACAGTTCTATTATTACCTCTTTTTGTTTCAGTATCTATACATTCAAATTAATATGAGGTCAGTGTCAGGATAAGGTGTAGGCTAGAGCCTAACCTTTATCCTTACACTGACCTTAATGTGTAGACTTGGCAGAATAAAGCAATCTTGGAACAAAGAGATGTTGCAACACATAAGTATAATCACAACTTCCACGAGAATGCTGTATACTGTAAAGTTCCCCTTTAACATACCAAAAATATTTGGCTTTGCACTTTCTTTCTGGAGAGAGTTAGTTCATTCAAAAGGAATAACCAGTTAGTACCAGTCATTAAGATTATAATATTAAACCTACCAGCAAACTATCAATTCTACAAAAGGATATGTCACATTTGTAGAATGCAAAGATTTCACAACAAATTGATTTCTAAAGAGCATGGGAAGATAGATGGGACAGGGGAAGAAGAAAGAGGGCTAAGATATTGTGTTAAAATTTGCAAACTGCATTTCCATCTCTGCTTGAGGTGATTTCCTGTCCTAAGCTTCTACTGTCTCCTTCTACCACACTGTAGCTTTCAATTTTGCTAACGAGGCTATCATACGTGATTTTAAGTACACTGTTAGTCGCAAAACAATGAAGTATACGGCCTCACCTTTCAGCATAAACTCGAACCTTACAACATCTAAGATTGAACAAAGAAGAATTCCACTCCATCAAAAATATAACCTCAAAGCCTTTCAACTTTCAAGTACTTAAAAAAACAAATTTTGAAAATAAGAAGTAAATTTCCTCCATTTTCTACTCTCCTAATCACAGCAAAAAAAAAAAAATTTCAGCTGTTTATTCAGATTTGTGACACACCTGAGGATGACTTTTGCTTGACCTGAAGTTGACCAGCTATGTGGATCCTTAAACCAGGACTGACCAGGACTCCCGTTTAATAGGCTGAAGTACAACCCTGAAGACTATGATATTTACACTAAATACAATTTAATTAGAGTGAAGAGCAACTTTCATAGATACTTTTAAAATTTACAGCAATAACAAAGGATTGTGGGAAAGGTTTTAGGTATGTTTTTCTTTTTTTTTTTCTTTGGTCAATGGGATTTGAGTATTATGGCAAAAAACAACATACAATAACATGCCATCCTACAATCCTTTGCATTAGCTATGTGGGAAAGGATATTTTATCTTTTATCTTATATCTTATAGACAAGTAAGTTAGTTAGATAGAGTTTTAATTTTACTGCCCAGTTTCCAACCTATTGGTTCAAGTTGAGCAGGTCACAGCCTTTTTTCCAGTTGTGACTCACTGGCTTGTTTTCCCTACTCCATTGCTTATGTGGAGCATCACGCACAAGTGCAGTAGGTTCTATTTTAGAGCCTTTGGTATGACTTGACCTGGTAAGCGAACTCCGGCCTTCCGTGTGAGCGGCGGATGCTGTTACCTTTAGACCAAACACGCAGTCTACATCTTATAGACAAATCTGGACAGCAAGAGATGGTCTAATTTCAGTCAGCCATAACTGGGGTCTATTACTTTTAAATCTTTCAATATGCATGCTTATCTGTATCATGGATGGTTGTAAACTAAATTGTATCTTAATTCTCTCAATTTTACTGAATATAAGGGGTTTAAAATACCTGCAGGCAATAAATATAATTGATTTAAAGCTGATGCATGGACCCCACTAATGGCTGCCTATAGACACTAAACACAAGGGCTAATGGGATTCTTCTATTTCATCAGTACCTACAACAAATTTTACTTGCTACCTGGATACTTCAAATCAATTTTGGTGAATATCTACCAGAATATTACACTCATTAAATATGGTGAATAAAACAAACCTGTACTTCTTCTGCAAGATTGTTTGTTCTGACTATTGCCTGATATATTAAAACTTGCATTTCAATGACAATAGTGGTGTTCAAGAGCATTTATAGTATAAAACAGTTGGATTTCCCAATTCTCTTAGTCTCCTGGCATTCTCAACTCTACCAACTTTGTAAGAAACACTTTTAATGAGGAAATATTTCTGTTACAGATATGTGGACTTTCCCCCCCCCTCCCCTTAGAACTCTATCCCCCCCCCCCCCTTAGAACTCTACCTCATATCACTGTACGATTAAGTTGGCACCTCCTCCTAAACAGAGGCTCAGGGTCTGCCAGTGTACAATAAAATTGAATTTTAGCAAAGTAGTTTACTTCAAACACTACAAAGCATTGACACAGTAGCTCAAATGCAAAACAGTATATATCTATAAAACAGAAACAAAAACTTTTGGTAAAATTTGAATATTTACAAATTGGTACGTACTTTGAAATGGTTTCTAGTTTAAATCTTCCTCGTATACTGTTTCGCTTCCAATAGAGCAAGGTTGCAAGGAGGATCAGTGCCAAGACTGCGAGTACAACCAACGATATCATCACCACGGTACTGAAGGACATCTTCTTTGAGCCTGGAGGGGCATAAAAAGGAGTAGTTGGGGGAATAGTTGTAGATGGAGGGATTCTAGAGGAACCGGTACCAGGATGGATAGGAGGTGAGGTGTGTTGAGGAGGTGTACTGGTCACCTTCACAGTGGTTAAAACTACAGCAAGCAGCAGTCCAAAGAAAACAGACAAAGCACCGAGAAAGGAGAGAGAGAGAGAAACAAAAGAAGAAACAGTGCATAACCTTGAAACAAAATAAATGATGCAATTTTGATAAATATCGATATCAAACATCAAGTGATACTTTGGTGATAAATAAATTAATGTTATGGAATGATTCTCACAGAAATCTCAAAAATGAAACCAAAATGCAAGTTTGATTTATTTTTGTTGATGAAGTGCTGCTGCCTTGAAGATAAACAAAAAATTAGACCCTTTCAATTTCTTCTATTTTGGTGGTCAATTTGACTTCTTGAATACCACCATAAAGTCCAAATGGTTTGGAGATTGCTTGTGGAAAGGAAAATTTAAGAAATTTTGCTTTTTGCCCTCTGATGAAACCCCCCGAAGATAAATGTCTGAATGAATTGCTAGTGATTAATGGCTGGTGACCCAATGAACAGACCACCCCTAATTAATAGTGTTCTTTTCATAATCATACTGCATTCATGTACCAAATATTAATTTTTCTCAATTTCTTTACATGAGGGTATCTTGGTAACAAAACAGTTCTTAACCCCTGATGACATTAAACAACATTTGACTTCTTGGTAACCTCTGGTCTGCACCAAGAACAATGAAAAGGACAATTAAGTTCTTTCTCTCATTGTGTTTCATGAATTTTGCAGTTTTACTTATCCTGGCCACAAATGACCTTTGACCTTTACCACAAACTATAGTCTTCTTCCTCTTTACATGACAAATGTACATACTAAATGTGAAAGATTAATTCATTGCTAATTTAAGAAATTGTGTTTTCATGCCATTTCCTAGGTTTTCACAACTTTAACTGTGACCTCATATCAATAGAACCTTAAATCTCCACCAAAAACAGCAAAGTTCTCTTAGTGAACATTACAAACCTATAAACTGGGGATGAAAAGTGTGGGTTGGTATCTTGGGATAACATGTATAAAATCAGCTTTTGACATTTTCCCAGATTTAGCACCACTGACCTCAGATGACCTTTTACCTCCACCAAAAATAAAAGGGCATTTCATCTTAGCATAACATATCTATATACCAAATACGAAAGTTTCAGCCATTTGATTGGGATATTGTGTTTTCAGTTTTTGACATCTAATTACCTTGAATGACTCTTAATCTCCATCAAAAATGTTCCATGTTGTTCTTCTCAATATGAAAAGTCTCGAACAACATTGTCAAGTTCTTTCGGTATTTTAACACTTTGCCTTTCAGTGTTCCTTAAAAGTACATATATTTTTCCTTAATTTCCTTAGCAAACTGTCAAAAACACATATTTCATGTCTCAAAGTTCAAATTCATAGATCAATTTAAAAAGTTGAGGAAGTCTTCACTTTTACTTAACTGTGCAAGATTTTCATGATTTTACAAAACCAAACTGAAAAATTCCAACAAAGGTGATGTTTTTCAACCATCAAATTTGGTTAAGTATCTTGCAGAAACTCTAGCAACCCTGCACTTCTAGTTCATCTTGTATTTCTTCTACAATATCCTCCCATTACTGTGACAGTTTGTTCTCCAGTACAATTTTTAAGACATTGCATAATGCCGTATCAAGGAAGTCTTTGTCCCAATGACCTTCATATTTGGATCTGCTGCAGGGTTTTGTCTTCAATTTACCAAAAGTTCTTAAATCTCTAAACAAAAGAACTATGTTGCTTTAAATTGGCTGAGAATTTCATTCCATACATGGAAATTTGGCATTTTTTTAATCATGATATAAATTTAAAAGGATAATTCAATCATGATTCTCTGCCTCATCTGTCAACAAGACAGTCAAAGTTTCTCTTTGTAAAGTCAAGGCAGTGTTCTGCAAATTGAATACCACCCATGAATGTTATGTGAAATCCTGAAGATACCATTAAGAACATTTTTGCAAATGAGGACTGGCAACTACCTAAAAAGTGGCTATTAATCACAAATTTGTTGTTTTGCAGGAAAGTGTCATGCTGTAGATGCCTTAGTAAGAGTTAGTAGAAAGTAAATCCATGTTAGATGCTGCTAGTCTCCTACCAACACCAGTGAACTTTGCATGACCTTTGTAAGACTTGTAAACAAGAGCAGTGTTTCCAGTAGTGACTTATAGTTGTTAAAGAGCAGTTAGGATTGTGACAATCAACCAGTTTAAGACATAACGAATTGTTTTGAAATAAAAATTCTGATGCAATTCACATCTATTTCGAAGAATGAAAAATTCTTTGATAAGGCCCAACTAAGTTTTTAAAATATTCCAGAGTTGATATTGTTACTGTTACTTTTGCTTTTTATTTATTTTTAATTTTTTTTTGCTTTGCAGTGATGTTTACAATCTGTAACACATTATATACAAGTAGTATGACTCCTCCCCTGGCCTGTCATATTTCTTGAGGTTGTGGAAGTTTAGGTGGACAAATAGCTGTAATATGAGTGTACCTTTGGCTGATTTTCACAAATTACCACACCCCCTTTTAAACTCTCTTTTTGCTCAACATTTGGGGAAGAATCAAATATTTGAGTGTCATAACATTTTTCTGCAGTCCAAAGAAATCTAAATGCACACTTACATAGCATGAAGAGGAATGAGTTAAATCCAACTCAACTTATCCAAAAAAAAAATAATTTCTGTAAAGTTAGCTCAAAGTTTTGATTAATGGTAAGTGTTAGACCTTCCACTTAAAAGAGAACCTCATACCTAGAGTTTCATAGAGGTTTTGTGTGGACACTTTACCCACAATAAATTGTTTTGAAATAAAACTGCAAAGATTTAAAAATACATCCCTTTTTGTTCTATTCCTCCTTGAATCCACATTGCTGAAATAAACCAAGAGAATAATTTACATTAAGAGTTTCAACCCCCTAACCCCCTCCCCCACCTCCACTTCTAAGAAAAATTTAAAAAGAGATTTCACTTGTTGAGCTATCACTTCAGGATATTGTTACTGTGACCCAACAGATTTATTTATGTCAAAGTTACCATGCAATCAGATATTTTTTCCCAAACTTATGAGATTCATATTACGGTTATTTGACCCGTCTCTAATGCAGTTATGTTGGTCTGTCAACCTGCACAATCTTGTACCTCATCTCACCTTTACACTTACTATCAAGTGTCAACAGTGTCAGTTTACTTTCCCAGAAAACAATATCCCCTACCCCCAAGAATTAAGTACCAAATAATACCAGAACAATGAAACACAACGAAAATCGAAAGTCTTGGCGATTAAAGACTAAAATTGACATCTACCTATATAAAAAAGCAGGTTCAAGAAATTGCTTGAAATTTAAAAGATTCAATGCACTCCCACTGCCCCCCCCCCCTTACTTAATTAATCAATGGGAAAGATATTGTCTTCAATACACATACAGTGCATCAATGCATATTGAGCAAAATACTCAGTCACCAACAGACAACCTTGAGAGGTCCAAGAAGGATGCATTTTGATTGAAAAAAATTTAAAAACATTTTTTTTTTCATCCTCAATTTTTTCTATCCTTAGCTGTAATAAAGTGAGGTCTGTTAACACCAACCAACATGCTCATGACAAGTTAAATAAAAATTAACATTTATTCTGAATTAATACAGATCTTGCAACTAGTGTTGTTTAAGGTTTCCATTCATTCATTTTCATGACTGCCAGCTCATTCCAAGTTAATTGCTTTTGCAAAACTCAATAAAAATGTTTATATATACGTATTGAGTAACGCTGCCAGAGTAAAATGGTTCTGGAGAGAGGAAGCAAAGCTAGTCATCGTGCATGAGGTTTTGAAATATGTTGATCTGTAAAGGTGAAAGGTTAAAAATATGTGCAAAAATAATAAGGTTATTAAAACTGGTGTGTCCTTGTTGTAGAGTATATTCTACTATGTAATCTGTAAATGTCTTCCTATTTTGACACCTCCCTTGTTCAGGGTTCTCGCCTCTTCCCTTATTATATTTCTCTAATTGTATTCCTTTTTTTATTGGTTAATGCAATCTTCAAGTAAACAATCAACCATTTTTGTGAGTATGGGACAGCCTTCTTCTCATAATGGGTGGAAGAAATATCAGGAAATTGAGCTCCTTGAAGGGAAATGTTGTTACATGGAGGCGAATTTGGAAGGTTGGAAGGAAATTTGACTATTTTGCATATGAATTTGTGTAAAATTGTGAGAATTTATGGGAAATTTGATATGCTCTCTGGGAAATGAACTATTTTTCAACCCTGGTTTATCTATTTCCCATCACAACTCCTTCTCACTAACCCCATCAGTTAAAGTTGATAATGCCATGACTGTATTCATTTTGGACATTCATGCATGCATTAACAATTTCCATCATAAAATTAATGAATAATTTACAGATTCAAATTATATTGGAATGGAGACTTAACAAGGATATCATATTAGGAAACAAATAAAAATATCGGGAAATTGGGGAAGAATCTTTACAGACAATCCGACACCTGGAGAAAACACTGCCCTTCTATATCTACGACTGGCTATAAATATACAAAATGCCACTACTACTTTACAGGCAAACACAGTAAATGCAAGGAATGAAGTCTACGCTTTACATTCATTTCAAAGACACTTTCTAATGCAGCATAATAAATGCACCATGCCAAACAGATGGACACAGTGGTGGATGATATTAAAGGAAACAATGCAAAATTAAATGGTTGTCAAGGAGACCAACATATACTTCTCCAGCCCAATGATGGTGCAGTCAGATGGTGGGACAACACATTGTTCAGAAAGCACATTTAGCACTATGATTATCGGTGATGATGACAATGTATTAGTTTTCCAGCCAATTGCACCTTCTGTTTATAATTATATAAAAATTTATTTTCAATATGGGACTGAAGGATTGTTGTACCAATGAACTAAAGCACCAATGTGTTGTAGAACCAAGGGGTCATAGTGCCTATTGGCTGTGGTACGAATGGGCTGCAGCACCAAGAGCAAAAGTGCCAGGGTGTTTCACTACCAATGGGAAGTAGTCCCAATGGGTTTTGGTATCAATAGGCTGAAATAGGCTACCAATGGGATGTGGTAACAATTGTGCAGTGCCAATGGGCTGTAGTTCCAATGGGCTTTGGTATCAAGGTACTGTGGTACCATGAAGCTGAGACTAATAAGGCTATATCTGCAGTTATCAGTACAGCTTTACTCAGTACATGGAATACTTTTTACCATTTAATAACCATTCATTCTTATACGGTTTCCTTCATATCAAATTTGACTGCTAACATCTTCTAGAATGGTGCTGAACTAGCAACTACGTTTCACTAACTATTAGGACAAAATTTTAATGAACCAACAGTTATCAATAAAATTCATGATAAAATCATTATACATGAAGAATTAAAGAAACAAACAATAACAAAATATAAAAACATGATGGATTCATCAAGTGATATCATTTTGACAACAAAAACAATGAAATGTAAATTCTCCTTCACAAAAGGAAAGTTGATCATGAAATGCTGTTAATGACAAAATATTAGTGTATTTTTGGTATATTTTAGGAATGTGACTTTCAACACCGCTAAATATAATACTCTGAATGGAATTACACCAAGGTGCATCAATCATATTATGACAGCCCCTCTTCTGTGCACAAAAAACCACCCCCAGTGTAAGAAATATTCCTTTGATGTCAAACAGTACCTCTAAGCCACAAAAGATCCATTTTGTTTTGTTATTTTTTTCACAACAAAAGTTATGCTCTATGAAATTATACTTTGTCGCAACACATTTTGAGGATATCAGGGGCAAGACTGACTAATGTTTAAAACTTTCCAAAGTGGTATTCATGAAAACAACCTAAACAGTTTGTAAAATATGCAACATTAATACAATTAATGAACATTGGCTGGTAGTGTGAGTGGTTGCACACTGTACCCAATTCAAAAGAATAACATTGTCTCTAAATGGCAATTACCGTTTTTGTTAAGAACAAGGGCTGACCAATATGGTGCACAACTCCTTTGTCTGTGTTTCCAAAGCAATTGTTTCTTAGAACTTCTATGCTTGCCATAAGTTGTGCAAAATATTTACAAACTTTTGCCAAAGAGAGATACATTGTGCAAGTGACTACTGAAAGATTTTGTTTGTAAGTAGCCTTTGTGAATTGTTTAATTTCTTTCTTCCAAAGTCTGTAACAATTTCTGGATGTCTTTTCCATGTAGGGACTATCAGGCACTGCATACATCAAAGGAATATTTTAAACATGAAAGGGTCTTCAGTGCTACCCAACTTCACCACTGTGACAAATCAAATAATTTGAAAAAGAAAAAAATCTCTGTAGATGAAATTTAATCCTAGGAGGCCTTTACTACTTACTCATCAGATTACACAAGGGGATAATGGGATGGTTAATCCACCCTAACACTGAACCCTCTGGCTAAGACAAGCATTGATAAGGATCAATCACTTTTATAGTTTGGGATTGGGATGCTTTGGTTGGTTTTTATACCAATTGATGCTGTGTTGTCAGGGTAAGATAAAGTGAAGCCAAATTTGGAACAAGTTTTTGTATCAAATTAGGAAATTTGTTTGCTTGACTTGGTTTGTTTCCCTCTTTATTGATATTCTGATAATTCACTGATAATTCACTGATAATTCACTGATAATTCACTGATAATTAACTGGTAATTCACTGATAGTTCTGTTTAGTTTAATACAGAAACATTTCACGAATTCAGCTTTTCACATTAAGTATGTCATAGACCCCTATTCAAACAAGGATAAGACCCACAGGTTAATGCCATCCCCAAGAGTAATTTTCTGAAGGTATCCCAGGAAAAAAATTACAGAATTTGAAAAATTATCCATTTCTGAGACTGTTTATGAGGGTTAAGGGATTGACAACCTGGCGGGCTTGTTTCCATGGAAACCGTAGTATAAATAACATCCACACGACCTCCTATTGGTTTGATGGTAAGATGAAAAAGAAAGAATAATACAGATTAAGATAAAACTGTGAATGGAGGATTTTGTATAAATAATTATTACATGTTAACACACATTTGCGAAGAACCCATAAAGAAGTCTACCTAAGGACAAATGACACATCTAAACTACACTAATGGCAGCTTGTGACCTGTTAGAAATAGTCTACATGATTCTTTAACTAATGACTCCTAGTGTCTAAGGTTGAAAGTGCTCTAATAAATTACTATAATGGTTTAACATGGTCATGAACAGATTTTAATGGACAAAGTGTAAACAGAGCAAACAAAATTTTTTACATAATTCAACAACACAATCTTACAAGGATACTAACAATACTGGGTAATCCAGATATAATGACTGATTAATATGGAATAATAATCTACAAAGCCATTAATTGTGGATAAATGATACAGATATATTTCTAATTTTTTAGAGGGAGGGTGGTGTCTAGACTCTTCCTTTCATTTTTTTTTTCCAAAAAAAAAAAGCTGAAACGTACACCAAAGGTTTGACAGCCAATACATGAATAGACTCCATCAGAACCTTAAACCTATAAATGGATGAACAATAATTATATGACTTCTTTGAAGGAAGAAATTTACTGATAAAGTCTTAGACATACCTGGTGGAATAGGCATTGTTGGACCGCTGTCAATACTGCCCCCATATCCGGGACTAGAGCATGTAGGAGGGTCCCAATTGTCATTACAATGACAATGATTTTCTGAATTACAAATCTGCATGACAATAATAAATATAGTGAAGATGGCTTTAGGCAAATAGAATATTATTGACAAAAATTGGACATGTAGTACAAATTTTATGATGTTTCATTGAAGCCTTGATCAATTATTTTAGACCAGCGAAAGGAAAAAGAATTTGAGGAAGTGAAACAAATTTTTGAGTAGCAATAATGCAAATAGAGAGAACATATCAAATTACCTGGTTTGGGAATGGATGAGCCCAACCTACCTCACCTTTACTCCAGTGTAACTCCATGTACCACAAAATGATCTTTGGCAATGAATGAACCGTACCAGATGGCAGTTTACTCCCTTCCTAAAAAAGTATGTTGCAACAAGCCCTTGAAACCTCAAATGCTAGAAATAGGTTTGCGATATAAGCATACAAGGATTTATCTAGCTTAATTCGAGTGCTGGGTAATTGCCTGATCTGGCAAAAGCACCTTACCTCCCCCCTCCTCTCTCCCATGGCAACTACTCTATTTTTAAGCCATCAGTTTTTCATTTTTCAACCATTCCACTTCAGAAAGTAAATTTGTGGTGGTTTCAGGTCTCAGTATGCAAGTTTCTGTTTGGTAGGGTGAAATGTGTTTGCCTGGAGAGCTGTTGTGAATATCGAGTGCAGCGTGTGAATCTCCAACACCACTGTAGCACCAAATCCTCACAGTATACAGTGTAAGATAATATCTCTTGAAACATTCCAACTCAAACCGAACCTAATCTCGATAAACATAACCTAACTTTGAGACATGATGTTAAGCATAAAGCATGTCTCAAAACATGAATGGAACACCTCACAAACCAAAATGTGATGATTTAGCACCATAGCAACAACCCTGTTAGTGCATAAATAACAGGGTGCAAAGGTTTTGTATTCAAATAGATGGTAAGTTCTAAAGAGCAGTTACAGAGTGACATATTAACTATAAATATCTTTTATTTGGCTACAACTTGTGATGCAGTTTAGACTAAAGTTTGCTTTAACTTATTTTTGATTAAGTTCCTCTGATATTTATCATCATTTGTTATCATTATAACATATTAATAATGCCAATCATGTTTATTATGCACATAAAATGACAATGTTTTTGATCTCTGTTTACAAATAAATGGTTTATGATAAGAAACATGTAAAGCAGACATTATCTAAACATAATGTGGTGTACATTATTACTTTTCTATCATTTGCATCAATAACGTGCTACATTTGCACATTGATGATTCCTGATAAGGACCATGTAAAAAAGATATTGTTACACACAGTGTGGTGTATAGTACCACTTGTTTAGATCAATGTGTTATGTTTACGATGCAATCCTTTATACTTACACCCTTGCCATTACAGTTTTGCGGACAGGGTACAATGCCAGCTCTTGTAAGGTTTATACACTCATGCTCATAGCAAAACTGGGGAAAAAATTAAAAATAAAAACAAACTCACACTATCAACTTCTACTGGTCCAAGTACAGTAAGGTGACAAAGCATTGTCTCAAAATAATTAATGGTAATCAATAAATGCACTCAACTTAGCTTATTTCATTTATTCCAGGCTTTGCTGTTGCTGACGTGGTTAGTTACTAGTGGAATTATATTCTATTCTCAATTTTTAAATCAAAATATTGTTGCACATGAATGAATGAGGTTGAACATTTCTGTGCCTGAGGATTTGAAAAATGCACTCTCAGGGATACAATGCCCTTGCTGGATGCACATGTCCTTTGCCCTTGTACATTGTGTTTCGCTTGTGTTACCCCAAAAACATGCATTAGCCTGTGATAATGCAAAGCCATTCCTGTTTTAACACAAATACAGACTACAAAATTTCTATGTAATCAAAAAAGTGCTTTTTTTAATTTATAACCAATGGGAAGTATTGATGAAGGTTTCCTTGTTGAGACCTATCTCTTATTCTTCAAAAATGGCTCTCAACTAACGAGAATTTGAGCTGCTTGCAGTCAATTTATAAGTAACCACAAAACAAAAGATAGAAATGTTGCCACGGCAATTTTAACGTTAAATATTTTTACACTTATGAAGTTACATCACATGACTGTACAGCAAGCATGATCTGTAATGTTCAACATTTCTAAGGAATCATACATATTCACAATAATTTAAAATACTTTCTTCTAAGTGGGGAAATTCCCTAATGATTTTTAACATGCACAGACCTTCTAAATGTTCTGTACAAGTTTTTAATCTGAAAGATCTTAAAAAGCAACTCCACATCTCTGACCACAAAAATAAGCCAAGCAATCTTTTTTGTAACCAATACTTATTATTCTGCATAGAAAGTAAAACTGTCAGTTGTGAGTCTAAAGAAATCAAATGACAAGAAGAAAAAACAATTCTCTGAAAAATATACAATCTTTTGTAAGTATATATTGCATTTGTTATGAACTAAAATGCACTTTCTCTGTTCAAACACCTTGAATAACCTTTAAAAATGAAGAACCTATGTACAGTAATTACCTTTTATAATTTTCCCTATCAGTTGCTGCAGGCAAGAAAAATTAGAGCAATATGGTGAACACTCTCTATTTAATCTCTGGAGTCTTGAAATGATATGATACCAACTGAATGGTATTTCATTTTTGTGGCACCACCACCACGATTCATACCTTATGTTCCTCATGCCCACCATTCCCCATCATGCCTCACCTCCTCCAATGCCTCACCACCTCCTCCAATGCCTCACCACCTCTCCATACCTCATCACCTACCCATGCCTCACCTTCTTCACAAGTCTCACCATTTTGAGTTATTTAAGTAAATTTATACACTCACCATGTTGGTTGCACAAGGTGATCCATCTGCTACATAGCCAGGGTCAGGGATATCTTCCCCCTGATCCAAGGATGCTGCTTTGCAAACTCTCTTTGAACCATTTTCATCCCAAATGAAACCCTGACTGGCAGAGGCAAGGGAACTCAGTATGGGGAAGGAAGCTCCCCCCTCACAAAGTAGCTTCCCACACATCTTGTCACTAAGAAATGGAGAAAATAAACAACAGGTAAGATACAAAAAAGAATAAGAGAGTTACATCATTGTCCAAGGTATCATGGGAAAATGAGTATTAACAATAGGGTGATGACATCAACGCTATAAGCACCCAGTAACCACAGGGTGCATTTAACAATGATAAAAGTAAGTCTGTTATGGCAAGACATTAGCTATGGTATTTGTAAAACATCTTTTTTGTGAGAAATATTAATTATATAAGCTTTGTTTTTTTTTCATATTTTCCACACGGACATGATGTAGTTATCGTACCTTGGACTTATGTCTATAGATGAATCTGGACAGATTGTGGTCTGACTTTAGTCGGCCATTAATGGGGTCCATCACCTTTAATCTTTGAATTTCCTTCCTTACCTGTTCCATGGATGGTTGCACACAGAAGTGTATCTTGATTTTCTCAAATTGACTGAATATGAGGATTTGAAATTCATGTAGACAATAAATGAAAACAATTAAAGGCTGATGGACCCCACTAATGGCTGCATACAGTCACTAAAAGCAAGCGCTAATCAGATTTGTCTATATATGTGTCATGAAAAAAGTATATACAAATATGAAACAAAAAATTTGTTGTCCAAAGCCTTACTAGCTCCAATAGACCCTATCCAACCCACTCCTACTCTCCCAGAGTAGCTTGTAGTAATGAAGGTATTCTCTCCTTTTTTTTTAGTGATACAATGAAAAATAATTTACATATCTAAGAGTCTCCATTTTCACCATGTATCATTTGAAGTCAGTGCATATTTCTTCACAGCATTAATTCTGGTAGTCTGGCTGAGGAAAACACAATGTTTTCCAAAAGTAAGCAATTTTAAAGTCTGAAGAATACCCAATGAAATTTTGCTATGAACTATTTATTTTGATGTTACAAGTCTTACACACTGATCAGTGCTATCTTAAAAAGGTTTCCAAGGAAGGTATTTTGGGCCTTTCAAGGAAACACTACCCCTACAAATACAAGTGAACAATGAAGAATTGAAGTAGTGTAGTAGACTGTACAGTTTCATGATTGGCTGTTGGAAGTCATGTGACAACTTTTTCTAACTTCAAATGTGAAATTTACAAGAAATAACTGCTTGGTTTACCTTGAATATGCAATAGTTAAGTCATAACATGTAATGAAAGATACTTTGAAGAGAAATAAGATGAAAATTGCATTATTTAGCTTTTTCTACAAAAAAAGTTTGGGGAGACTGCTCTTTACCTTTAACTTGTTGTCAGTCAAAGAGCTGTGACAACTGAGAATTTCTATGAAATACAAAAACTGCAGTTTGTGGAGAGATGATAAGCCCTTTATCAGTTTAACAGTCTGTAATTATTGCTAAGCAGCATTCCTTCTAGTGAAAAGTTGTTTGACACAATAATAGAATGATTGACACCGTTTAAGTGAAAGAAAAAGAGACAAAGCTATTGTTCAGTTGAAAAAAAAATACAAAGCCCATTGATTGCTCAGTCACGGAAACAATTCAGCCATACTATCTATCAGGGTGCCTAAATAAGTTTGTTACCAATGGCAACATCTCTCATGAAGCTACAGACTTACAAAGACAAATTTGCTCTTCACATTTCTGATGTTCTAAATTGTTTAAACAGCCTTCTATTCATGCTTAGCATAATAAAATAAAAAACATGGATAGGAAATGCAAAGTGCAGCAATAACAATCTTGCTTTCAAAACACAAGCAGAGCCTTATTCATCATGCTGCTTGTTTTTTCATCATGTTTCTTTTCCACTATAAAACACAATTGGGATAGGACGTTAGGCCCACATTCATGCCATTTTTCCCACGTAATTTAGAATGCTGACTTACTCTCTCTTACAACTAACAGGTCGACCATTAGCATCAATCCCACAGTTGCCAAAACTATTACCCTGTTGATTGTAACGCCAACATTTTGGGTGTGCCACAGTAGCTCCTGCAAAGTGAGAAAAAGAATGAATAGTTGGTGACGGACAACAATCATTACTTGAATAGTAAATACTTATTTCTGCCATTCTCTAAACTTGAGACAATGTTTCTCTTTCTACAACATTGGATATGAAAAGATAAACAAATGGAAGCTGTGTCTCCCAAATTTATTGTTGTTGCTAAGAATGGTCAAGCTCCAATTAACGTTGAAAACTAAATATTTCCATGGATTTAATTTTATCTACCAGCATTTTATGACTCATTTTCTATCCTTCTAGTTTAATTTAGCAACAACTAAATTGAATTATTCTTTGATGAACTACATGAACTGACATTACAACCAACCTGAGTTTTACAGCTACTTCCTCCCTCCCCCCTCCAAAAAGCATCATATCCTTCCCTCCCATTTAAAGCTCCTGCCCTCTTATCTCCTAGTATAAAGTCTGCAGCTGAGTAAGAAATACTAATTAAGTGCATTGCCTCAACGTGAGCTTCTTGCTGAAAATTTAATGGCAGAAAAATATTTCCAATCAATCCATAGTGATTTTTTTCATAAGGGTATCAGAGCATCTTGTAATGATATGCTGGACTCACCAGAGACCGCAGAGCCAATTTTGAAATGCAGGGGCTAATCATTGAAGCGGCCCAATATTTCCAATAAAATTAATGCAGTTTAAAGCAGCCCAAAATGCCCACAGCAGGAAAAGGTGTGGGGATAAAGCCCCCCTCGTCCCCCCCCCCCTTCTTCTGCAGTCCCTGCTCACTGATCATGTCCAGTAGGTGTGATAAATACGTACAAGCACACAAACAGCTTACAGCACCTCGTAACAATTGACCTACCATGGACAGCTGGACAGCAAAATATATAGGAGCACACTGCAGTGATATTGGTGAAAACATCTACTCACAGTTCATGTATCATTCAAAAAGAATAAAACTGGATGTAAACAAAAATTAATTTTTTAAAGTGGCAATCAGAGGTTGTATTTAAAAGTTTTCCACAACTGATATTCTGCACCACAATCATATATTTAATTAAAACTGAAAAAATAATCTGTCATCTTGGTTTGACATTGTGATTGGTCAGTGTATGGATGAGGCTGTCTTGTCTTGTACTTGTGTGAATTTTCTTTTAACCCAAGAAACATTAAAACTTCCCATTGTACAGTAAATAACACAAATTAACATTTTCTCTTATAGGAAAATCCTCTTTAATGTCTATTGATTCTTGTTAATAATTAGTTAAAAAAAAAGGAACATTTAATGCTAGAACAAAGGTCACCATTCCTTCAACAAATTCTGGTTGCCCCTCTTTAATATTATTGGTAAAAGTTATACACTACCTTCACCCCAAATATAGCTACATTGGTCATCATAAGACATACACATTCCATTGAAGCAGGAAGCTACATCACTGACGTCATGGTGACAGCTCATTCCATTTTGACGGTACACATTTCCTGGACACTGAGAAAGAAAGAAATCTTAAATTTTCAGGAAACTTAGCATGTTCCTACAGACAGTAATCTCATTGTCAAAAGTACAATTGAAAGAAAAGATATTTTTGTTATTGTAAGCAGAAGGAAATGAAAGTTAAAACAGACTTCCAATAAATTGGTCTGATAACCTTACAACAACAGTGGGTTAAAGTTCTTGGAAAGTCAAACAAGCTAATAGAAATCAAAAACGCAATAAAATGAAAATAAAAAATAATAAAAATATTATAGCTATTATTGTCTGAATTCCAAGTTATGTAAAGCAAGGTATTATAACTTGCCTGCAAAGCAGATCATGTCTATCTCTTGATTAATAAATTCTTTGCTAAGTAAGGAATGTAAACCAACTTACATCAGCAATGCAGTGCTGGTTATTCACTTCCAGTCTCCCCTTCTTCCCTTATCACCATCCCCTAACCCTTCTTTTCATGTTGTTTAAGACAATATAATTCCCATCTTCTTCTGCTATTGTATAATGACCTGATCTAAACTCCCCCTCTCCATCTGCTAACATAGGATGAACTGATCTAAACTCCCCCTCTCCATCTGCTAACATAGGATGAACTGATCTGAACTCCTCCCCTCATTTTGTTATTGTAGAAGAAGGGTGACCTGATCCAAACTCCTAGACTCCTTCTGCTATTAATGACCTGATCTAAACTCCCCCTCTCCATCTGCTAACATAGGATGAACTGATCTGAACTCCTCCCCTCATTTTGTTATTGTAGAAGAAGGGTGACCCGATCCAAACTCCCAGACTCCTTCTGCTATTAATGACCTGATCTAAACTCCCCCTCTCCATCTGCTAACATAGGACGAACTGATCTGAATTCCTTCCCTCATTTTGTTATTGTAGAAGAAGGGTGACCTGATCCAAACTCCCAGACTCCTTCTGCTATTAATGACTTGATCTAAACTCCCCCTCTCCATCTGCTAACATAGGATGAACTGATCTGAATTCCTTCCCTCATTTTGTTATTGTAGAAGAAGGGTGACCTGATCCAAACTCCCAGACTCCTTCTGCTATTAATGACTTGATCTAAACTCCCCCTCTCCATCTGCTAACATAGGATGAACTGATCTGAATTCCTTCCCTCATTTTGTTATTGTAGAAGAAGGGTGACCTGATCCAAACTCCCAGACTCCTTCTGCTATTAATGACCTGATCTAAACTCCCCCTCTCCATCTGCTAACATAGGATGAACTGATCTGAACTCCTTTCCTCATTTTGTTATTGTAGAAGAAGGGTGACCTGATCTAAACTCCCTCCTATCCATCTGCTATTGCAGGATGACCTGATCTAAGCAAACTATCCTTTGGTGTCCTCACTTTCTGTTACATATTTCTCATAGAGGTGTCAGATTTAATGGAGACTTCAAAGACCATTACACTTGTGCTATCCATGTTTGCCCCTGTACCTGCTGAATGACCTCCCCATCTTACTGTATACCTAAGGGATGACTCCTTGTATTGTATTAAACTCATATATAGATACAAACAAAGCTTACACCACAATGTTTTTTGGGGGAAAGCTTTGCTCTACTAATAAATCTCAGTGTGTCATTATTGGTAATTTCCATGAAGTTTTGTTTTAATATTTTCAAATGGCCCTGGTGCCCTTTCAGAAATAAAAATAGTCAGGTACCCCTTTTTCAGAAACAATAATTGCCCTAATGCCCTGACAAATGATGTTCCCTTCAAACTCTCAAAATAAAACTAGACAAATGCCAGCTGGCCTTGCCTTTTGGAAGCAGGATGCCTGTGATAACTGTGATTATAGTTAGTGACTAAGGGAATAACAAACTACAAGCTTCAGTCATAATCATCCAAGTTAGGCTTGTTAATATCAGACAATACAACTAACCTCCTCATCTGTACCACTACAATACTCTGGGAGATCACATTCATTCATCATTTTTCGACACAGTATTCCCCTCTCCTTTAACTGACAGTTTTCACAGCATTCTCCACTGGCACACGTTGCATTTTCATGCAGTCTACATGTCTCAGCAACACAGCATGGATTGTCACAGATCTGTTATTAAATAGCATGAGAAATGATAATGAATACACTTCCATACTTGCCAACATATCTCAGAACCCATTCAAAATTTTATTTGCCTTTCAATTGGATCTAGGAGATTGTAATAAAGAAATACTTAAACCTCCAAAATTTGTGATGGCACGAGAGCCAGATAGGTGAAGCTGGAAACTGTTTAGGAGGTTCTAACATACTTAAGAAGGACAGTCTTAGCTTCCTTTGGGAGTAATCTTTGTCTGAATAGCAGTTGTTGAATTCAGTTTGCCAAATGAACTTGGAGTTCTTTCCAATAATGAGCTAATCAGTCAGGAGCATGAACCAATGTACGTAAGTTTGTTTATGACTTTTCATGAATAAACAACTACAGGTACCATGCATACATGCTCAACTGAAAGTGAAAAGAATATGAGTACATAAACGGTGCATAGAATTTGTTTGTATATTTGACGGATGGCCTATACACAAACAACCTTGAGCAAGGAAGAAAATCTCACCTTAAATCCTAAGTAGAATAGGGCAAGAACATTGCCTGACACAGCAAAGCTTGGACTACAGGTATGAACATGTACACAGTTAGGCCCCATAGCTATACATTTTTTGTACAAAGAGCCCATCCTAGCCTAACATTCGTCATTGATTAGTGTAATGAAAATATGATATGCCATTGTGTATATACAGTATCAGTATACATTGGTTGCATCTTGATGGTGTGGTTGACGTGATCTCGAAAGCAGCTGAGACATGAATATTCATAAAGTGACAATGACTGAATATGCAAAAAAATGAATGGCATATTCTACAGTCATTTGATTAACTGTAACTGTATTTTATTCTTTTTGTTTTATACCCTATTACTAGTTCTTTTCTGCCAGAAGGTTACTCCTTGTTACATACTCTTGTGTAAAACATGAAGCAAAGTTTGTTCTTTGCTGTTGGGTGTTGTCAGAGATCTTGTAGTTCCGCTTTAACAAACTCATGCCAGTAAAAAGCCATAATCAACATAAAAACTGAAAGACCAAACAAACTTGACATTCATCACCATGACATTTACTTTTTTTATTCAATTTTACAATCATGGGGACGTTCTGTCCACATGTGTCACTCTTACTTCCATTTTTTTTCTAAATCTGTGAAGTTGCTGAGAAGGCTGTTTCTTTCAAGGGCTTATAAAACAAAACAATGTTGAATGAAAGTCAGTAACATTTTACGAGGTGTACTGCTATGTTTTATGTATTTATGGGTTAAAAGTGATAGCTTTTATTGATTACCATAACATTTGAACTCAGCAGAAAAGACCTACTTTAACATGAGCCAAATTCTCCTGAAGGAGCCATCTGTTGCTAGAAAGAATTTATGTCTTCACAAAGCAGTTTGCAAGTCATGTGCCATTTCTTTTGAGTTTTGTGAGACTTTAAATGACTAACAAAGATAGAATATGTGATTGGTTCACTCCATCTTTATCAGTTTCATTCATTCATTCGTTTCTTCACTCAAGTTTATAAAATGACATACTTCAACTAGACATATTTACATACCTATGTGAGAGTGAAAGGAAGTGCAACTAAAAGCTTAAGGCAGCTCATTGAGTTGGTTCATGAGATCCAACAATTTTTTCCAAACCTATTGAGTTTCCTTCACACACCAATGACAAATGGTCAATCTTAGACAATCCCTGTACCCTGCACACCAGTAACTATTTTATGAATGAGTGCACTACTGAAGAATATCATGACATTGACAGGTACCTCTCTGTAAAAAGGCCATTAAGAACAGTTTTTTTTTTTTAACAGATCTGCTTTTTCTTTTACTTTTTTTTTTTGAGGGGGGGGGGGAAGGGTCATTTTACATTTTTCTGGAGAAAAGTTTGAAGATGGCAAAGTTATTGACTACTTACAATTTGTGGACTAACTAAAAACCTTCCACTACCCAATGAAGATAAGTCAGGATTTTTAATAAATCAATTCTAGAATTGTAAGTGCAAATGCCTCTGCACTTCCAAACAAAAATTAACTATCCTTAGCTCCCCCTCTCTCATCACACCTACCATTACTCTGGCTTTAATAAACAGAAACTTACATCAACAGGGCCACAATCACACTCTTCTCCTTCTTCAAGAAATCCATTCTGACATATGGGACCTTGGAAGATGACTTTAGGATAATTAAACATGCATGCCCCTAGTCCTCGATCCAAACTCTGAGCAAATGCTTCTTGAGAGCAAGATGACCAATTTAATGGAGGATTTGATCTGCAAATGTAAGATGGACACATTTGGTAAATTAGTAAGATCAAGGCTTTGATTAATTTTTTCACCAAAGAGTCTTTGGCTGTCAGTTCTAATATGCAACAGTAGTTATTTGACTACTAATTATTATTTACAAAATATATTTGACTCCACTTAAAATTTTCAAAGTGTACTTATGCACTGTTTCCTTTATTCACACACATACATACAGTAGGCTATACATACCTTGCAATGCCAGCACTGGAATAGATTGGCCAGGAATAACATGAAACTCTAAAGGATTATGTAGACAATTATGCAATGAGGGTTAAAGCAATGTGAATTTGACATACATTGCCAAAAGGGATACATAGGTTGACTCTTTTGATTACATAGTGGGATGTGTAATTGACTCCCCATCCCACATTTTTCATTTTTATTATTAGGATTTCTCAATACACAGACTATGCAAATAGCACACTGATGAAAGCCCTTTTAGATGGCTTACACCTTAACTTGTATTACCTTCTGGTTTTAACCTAAAAGAATCCAATGTCTTTTTTTTCCAGTTGCTGTGCAACTGCATTGTTTTTGCTACTCTGTTTGGGATCAAGAGGGGTATGCTCAACTGCAGTAGGTTTGAATTATATGAGTCTTTGATATGATCTGACCTTGGAATCAAAAAGTACCCCCCTCCACCACAGATTTAGAACAAGATTCATAATGATGTTAACATAATGACACTTTAAAACCCCATGAAATGAAACAAAGGAACTAGTAAAGAAATTAGAAACAAGATTTTGATCAATGTTTTTAATGTTCACATTAACACATTGTAAGTAAGTTCCCAGTTTTTTGTCTATGTATATTCTCTCGATTAAATCATTTATTCATTCATCATTTTGTAATTATGCCTTGAGATGTTGTTTCTACAACTATTTTTTTTTTTTTTCGTTCCACTCTTACAGGCAAAATTGACCTGCTTGCAGACCAATGTGAGTTCCGTTGTTGGGTCTAATTTATCTCTGCTACTCTGATGACAGTTTAATACACCTTCTGCTCCCTAATAGCATTGCTAAAGGAAACTGATCACTAGTTTCACATACTTTCACGAATACTGAGTACCCAAGAAAGCTTGAATTTGATTTCAGAATGTGTTGTTATTTGCAATTCCATAGAGTGCAAAAATTAAATATGACAGAATCAATTCTCCCAAGGATTACACAAGGGACATCACCTTCAGAGTTTTATTTTTACTGCCAACCAGTGTTCCCTACAATTATGGTACAACAGGTTTATGATACCTCCAGGGACCAGCCAACATGTTGATCAGTAAAATCTACACCCTTTTCTCTCCAACATAAGTTTTCAAACATTAGGTACCTTTCCTTCAACTGCGCAAAAACCTACCGCAACACCTATCAACACTGATAAATTGCTTCAAAAAGGTAGTAGAGATAACCAAGTATCAATGTTGTCATATTAAGAGTGAAAGACATTCTTAGGGAACATCATATTTGCCAGCATTGCTATCTTAGAAAATGAAACTTTAAGCAGCAGATCAACAGTAACCTTTATAATGGGTTTAATGGTCCTGGAATCTAGCCCACCTTTTTAGTCTAGAATGTTCACAATACATTGAGAAATGATCAAAAATTAGAATTGCAATATTTTTAATACTGTGGGCCAAAAAATGGGAACATTATGATTTTTATGTGTTTTAAAGTTCAAAAAGCAGAATAGAATGGAATAGTCAGCAGGTATGCAACATGCTTAATATGTACTCTAATGTCAAAAGCAGCAAAATAGAAAAAAGTGGCTACTATCAAATGACTTTTACAATCCAAACAGATAAAGATTACAGTAAATTTTAAGTCCAGAAGCCCCACTACTTTATAAAAGACCTAGTACAAAAATTAGACTGTAGTTTACCACTTATTAGATATACCTTCTTCAGGCAAGTGCATAGTGGGTCATTGGGTACGATGATACTCATTACTCCCAATAAGGTGAATGCAGTTCAAGACTCCCTATGACACAAGCATGACAAACAAAATAATAGAAAAAATGGCAAAAGAGTTATCACTTAAAACTATTACATGTTTCAGGCACAAGGAGAAAGGATGAAAGGGTGCAATATTTCTGCCTCAAATGTAAACAAGTTTGCAGTAGTAATAACTTTTGCCATTTGCCTGCTATTGTTTTCTTTTTCAAGCTTGGGTCCGGGGGTTCAATCTAGCTACAGGCATGCCTGGGATGGCTTCAGCTATGGCATCTCTATGTTATATTGGCCATGCCAGGGGTATTGTTAGTCAATATGGGAAATACAGATGTAAATTGGAGGTAAGGAGGAGTGAGATAGACTAGCCATGCCAGACAGTTTTTGTAGAAGTGACAAAGGGAATCCAGGAGTGAAAGAGAGTTCACAATATAAACAAAATCTGAAACTCACCCACTAGAAGCTGACATGACACAACCGACATTTGGCGGTGACTCGCAATCACAATCTTTTGATGAGTAATGGTTCAGTCCTAGATTGTGGCCTAACTCATGAGATATGGTACTAGCAACATCATTAGCATGGTTTCCATGATCCTTTAGCACCAAAGAAAAAATGAAACAGAATTTGACAATAAAACAGTAAGGACTTCCAAATTAAAACAATTTTCAAGTTGAGTCACTAAACCACTTTCACACTTGAAAACTGATCGAAAACATCTTCAGATTAGGTTTTCTTATCACATTTGAACCCCATAGTGAATCAATGCACCATTTAAGTGGGCAAACTTCCATGTCATATAAAATTGGGTGATGTTCTTCAAGCTGTAGTATGTATTACTAGAGCTCTGATGATGATTGCATGAAAAATCTAGTTACCTGTGACACACCACATGATTGGTCCCTGGAGCACATTGTACCAAGGGCAGCCATTCCTACAGTGCTTCCATCAAAGTTAATTCCTCTGCAGGAGATAAATAAGGAACCATTTTTCAGCAGTACTCAGAGTTGGAGAAGAATGAGATATGGCTTTTCATTGTCTAAATGACTTCTTATTTGAGTTTTTCACATATCTCACAACAAAATGGTAAATTCGTATTTTCAAATTCAAATCAGAAGAACAACGACATACAACTGGATTTGTTGAAGGGGAAGTTTAAGCGAAATTTAATTTTCATAAGTGCAAGAGGAACAAAATCTACACAGTGTGGTGAAAGTTTCATCCAAATCAGACATGTATTTCTTGAAATATCAGTGAATGAAGTCAGTAGATGTTTGTTCAAAAGTGAGTTTAAGGGCAGCAGAGCTTATATCACTTCCTCACATTGACAAGGAATGCTTTGTTTCTCTTTGTTTTATCAGACTGTTGTGTTAACCTGGAAGTTAATAGGAGTATGACCTCCCTGTGGGGGATGAAAATTTTGTAAAACTTTCATGCAAATTATGCAATCATATTTTAATAATATGTGACTGTAGAGGAGAAAATCCAGTATAAGGTTTAAAGAAAAACAAAAGACTGCCCATTAATGTGGGGATGTGATGTCATATGTGCTTGCTTCAAGTTCACTTTTTGTTGAAAATGTGAAAACTTTACATGCTCATATATTGGGAACAACACATCGGATTTCAATGCAAACTTCACCAAAATGCTCAGGATAAGTACCCCTCTAACATACCAAATCCTGTTGTGACCTTAAACCCTTCTTTTAAGGTACTGTGTATTGCAAATACTTCAAAGGATTTTTAAGAGTGGATAAGCAATGGGGATGGAGGGGAATGGAAGAGGGGCAAATGTATAGAGATCCAACAGCTAGCTAACAGGGTAATATATCTTAAGAGATAATTTTTGGATTGTAAAATAAAAACATTTGACAAAGAACATTTGAAAAGTTTATTCTTTCTCAGCCTCATTCCAAGAGGAAACTACAAATGGTCAAGGGACAATCAATGGACTTGTTTCTACTTACGTGATAAGTTGTGCATTGTCGTGGCTGAATGTGGGAACCAGTTCTGTTTCCCTCCATTGCTGGAATTGATTGAGGGCAGTAGAGGGATTTGAACTGACAGCATAAGGATCTGTTGTCCAAACTATCACAGATGCTAAAGCTACTCTTGTATTCAGTTGAAGATAAATCTGAAAATTGCAAGAAAATAAATCTGGTCACATAATAAATCTGATGTCATTCAACAAAGTTTGTGCAAACGTGATCAATGAAATGAATTTGTTTTAACAAGACCCATGCTTAAGAATTAATAATTCCTTTTCAAAACAATCTGAAGGATGCTTACATTCTACACTTAATCAGCTGAAAGTCAACAAATGTTTTTATTTTCTTATTCACTTTTGTTTCTATATTTAGACAAGAACTATAAATATGAAAACCAACAACTATTTAAAAGACTACAGGAGTAAAATATGACAAAACTGATTTGAAATTAAAGGATGTTTGCAATCAGCCTCATACTTATATATATTTTCTTTTATTAAGAACTCATTATTAGTTACTTTGGCATAGACTACCTCTTTAAGTTGTTCACGGCCAGGCTATTGCATGTTAGAATTACTATGTTCTAGAAATGCATGCATTAGTTCAATTCAGTGCTCTAAATAAATGAAAATTTTATGAGTTGTAACATTCCATTCAAAAGATACAAATTTCTTTCAACTGTGACACCAATAGAAGGAAGCATGCATCCTGTAAGTCACAGAGCAAAACTGTGACCTTGTTGGGAGTTAAGAAGTAAACATGTATCAAGGCAACCCACTTCTAAAAATGCAGACTAATCACATATGTGTCTTAGTAGTACTGCATGAAACAACATGCTAATGTACATTGTTTTCTCAAAAATTAAATTATCCAGAGAGAGAACTGTCTTCGTTTTTAAGCAATTGGTTAAAGTTGGGCTAACCACAGCCCTTTCTGCAGTTGTGGGTCCCTGACTTGCTTCCCCTACTCTATTACTTACACTCAGCACCAAGCACAATGGCAGTAAAGTTTCATAGTTTGAGCATTCAGAATGACCCGGCAGTAGGTTCCACTGGAATGTTCATCATAACATTAATTCATGCCGTACTATAAAAGCTACAATTTATAGAAAGATCCTGGACACTAAATTTTAATCTTGACAAAAAGAATAAAAATTGTCACAAATTCAACCCTTCCAGTTCTTTTTTAATGTTTATTAGCTTGATTATGGACTTTTTGCAACCTTGAAGGGAGCGAAATTTGATGAAAAGTCAACTTTAAACTAGAGCAGATCTGCAATTCCATGTTGGAGGTATGTACAGAGTTTCATTCTTTCAAGGGCAACAACAGGAAACCTACTCTGATGATGTACTGCTGGTACAGCAAAATCCTTCACCCTAAACCAAAGCTGGTCTTGCTATTACCACGGCCAAGGCAAAACATGCAGGTACTGCCCATTAAATATTTCCATCATCCTTTAGTGCTTTTTCAATGAGTCATACCTCAGAAGGAAATTTATGATGTCACTACTTTGTAGGTGTCTACATATGCTGAAAGTTTAGCACGAAGGAAGGTTTCACATAAGATATCATTCAACATGCTGAGAATGAGATATTGTTACTAACCTTAAATTGGCATGTATGAATATATAGCACTAAACATAACGTAATAACAAAACATTTCCTTCCCTGTAGTCTAGCCAACAAAGTCACAAATACCAGCACTTCAATACCACTATCTGACTGACTACTATCAGGCAACTCACATTCCAGAATTCCTTCCTATATTCAAAGCACTTTTTTCCGAGGAAATAAGTTAGTAAGATACAATTTAACGACACACAAACACGAATGTGTTAGATAGTGTCATAATGACTAAGACTAAGCTAAAGTCATACTTATTTAATGAGGTGTTCTCTGTGTAAAGCCCCGCCGAACATATATTATGATGGCAGCGTTCGTCAATCTTTTTGTTGTAATTGCTGTTATTATCGTTGTTATTATTGTTATTGTTATAATTACTATCATTATAATGTTCAAATACTGCACAATTCATCCTGTTAAGTGGCCTCTTATGACAGGCGGGAATACCATGGGCATATTCTACAAACCTCCCCCCCCTCCCGCCTTAATGGGGATCCAAGGAAATAAGGACATATATATGGGTAATGTTCTTTTTTTTATTCTATGAAATCCTTGCCTTTTGACTTTTTTGTTAAAATGATTTGAAGGCACATTTTCATGAAATGTAATTGGTAGGCTGTTAGTCATATGCAATTGGAGACTTCTTGTCTGTCATGACGTCACACCCACGCTCATATATGCACCAAGCCCTAAACAAAGGTTGTAAAATTTGGCCGTTGAGTCAAGTTCCAACTCGAACATGTTTCCTTTTGTGAGGAAGTCATAAGAGAGTGATACCAAGAAATCCTGTCAATTTCTGCATACTACAACATGCCTGTATGTTTACAAAAACCACACTTCCACTGAAATGACGTACAAGTATGTTACTTCATGAAATACAGTTAAGATTCCTTTATGGGACTAACTGGAAGTGATTGTCATTGTCATAATTAGTAACCTGGAAGTAATTATTGCACTTGTTACTAGAACAGCAAATGTAATCTAATGGCCTATCCCTAACTCATGTCAAAATTGTGTTGATGAAAGCTCAACTCCTTGCTAGAAAGCTTAAAAAACTTCCATGAGGAAGATGGGAAGGGGTGGGGTTATTCCAAAGGGAACTGGGAGGGAGAGTCATCCAGGCATGTTCAGCCTGGAATGACGTACTGCTGCAGCCTGGAAAGGTAAAGATATTAATACCATTTGAGGCAGTAAAGCTGTGCCCTTAAGCAGTTTGAAAATTATGAAGAGCTCTTCTAAAAGGAATGGAAGGTGTACATCCACCTGTTTATGACCAAAATGTAATGGGGCAAACATTAGAATACAAATTATTCAATCCATGCAACTGTGTGCAAAATTATTCAGCTTCAAGCAGAGCAATACACACAGGCAAATTTTGAATTTATTTTTTTATGATTGGCAAAAGATTGAATTATTCCATCTTCAGTAAATGTACGGTTTGACAAATCAATCAATCAATTAATCAATCAATCAATTAATCCATTAATACAAAAAGCATAACTTACCAGATCCATGATGTTTACAATATCTTTACATTCCTGGTTTACTTTGTCTATGGTCCCAAACTTTTGATACTGCAAGAAAAAAAATATATAAAAGGTAAAAAAATTACATAAAACACAAAAGAAAAGTTTCCCAAAATATTTCTGCAGATTAAAGGGCTAAAGCAGTCATACTAAATATATTTTGAAACAAAAGCTTAATCTACCAATTTTATAATTTTCTCCTCAAAGTATTGTATCATTCATAATAGTCCCCATAATGATGATAAATGAAGCAGTAACTCCTAGTGAATTTCACAACTAAAGAGTAAAATTATTGCTAAATGATGCTAAAAGTGCAGAACATGAAAGAGCCCGCTGAGCAGATGAAGTCTTTTCGTTCAGCTCATCGCAGCAAAAAACCAATGACTCCTGGCGTTGGAGCCAAAACCATTTCAACTTACGTAGAAATCCAACACAAACTTCATTTACACAGCTTAGTGTACGTGGATGGGTTGGAGCAAAGCTATAAATGTTCATTTGAAAAAGAGAAACACTGCTACCATCATAAAACAGTTACGACGCTAAGTCACAGCAGTCAGTGTAATTCGATACTGTTATTGTATGGTACCATGAAAGCATACACACAGTACAGTAATTACTAACAACCTAGTTCACATCCATGAGAAAAGACAATTCGGTATTTTTAAACCAAAGATTATTTGTCAGTTTTTAACCAAATCTTTGATGAAAAGTTGTCATTCTTTGTAAGAGGCTGTCCATGATCGAGACTTCCATCTAACTTAGAAGCTTTAACAGACGTAATAAGCCTACGTTTTTGTTTGGTTTAAATAACTTTGTGGTTGACATAGCATTTCAAAGGGTCAAAGGCACTGAGCACCTCCTAGCTCAGGAATACACCAATTGGGATGAGTGCTCATGAATATTAAATCAGTGAAAGGAATTTTTGACTATCATTGGCAGGCTCTAAAAGGCAGCAGCCTAAGGGGGCTGCATGCAGCAACAGAGGCGCTGCGCAGGCTACACATGAAATGAAAAAAAAACTTAACTACTTCAAGTCCGGGCGACTGCATTTAAAAGTGAAATCTTAAAGAGAAAAGTCATGATTTCAACACTTAAGACTATCCATTACTGTTTAATTGACCAATATGCAATTATTTTTGGTATCAAATTCAAGTTTCTTTTGAAAACCACTATCATCTTATCACTATAGCAACTGACCTAAACAATCTACAAAAGAGTTGGTTGACACACTTATGTAAGGACAAATACCCTCTTTTATCAATATAATTGAACCTATTCCTGTGGGCTCAATAAATCTGGGTTCACAAACCAGCTGTTGCCCCACTGAGTCATTCCTATACATATAATAATTAGAATCAGTTGCATGAGACTGCAATACTTGCAGATGTGGTTTATTGAAGCAATTTTACATACATGACTCATAGTATCTGGTGACTGAGGGGAAGGAGTGGATAAAAAAATAACATAAAGTATAAATGTGGAAGGGAGATAACAAATTTCTATCCATTTAGAGGAGTTAAAAGAAATTGAACAAGATCACCATTGTAGTTTAAAGAGAGTATGCAGTCATGCCCACTGGAAGTGTGTATCTGATGAATGACTTCTTAAATCATGCAATTTATTTGTAATTAAACTATATTGTATGCTTTGAAGGTTCATAAAAAATACTTGCAGCCTGCAGGTGATATGAAGAAGATGTTTATACTTAGTCAAAGATTCAGAAGTTGGGGCAACTGTGTGCACTGTGGTCTTTTAAGGTGGACAGTCCAGGACAACCCTTTTTCCTTTCAAGGCAACTTTCATTGGCTATTTAGGTCTTGCAAGAAAGCAAACCATAGTTCCTGATCTTTCTTTTCAAAATACCTGCTTCCTAACTCACTCATGATACCTCACTTCATTATTCTTCTTATAAAAACTATTCCAACTACAAAAAGTTATGCAATGTGGGGTGTAGGACACGTACATTGCAAGTTGCTTAATACTCCCTGCAGCAGTATCAAAATAATAAGTAAACTGAAGGCAATCTTATATACATACAGTAAGTGTGCCACAATGACATCACAGATTTCCCATGGTGCACTACAAATCTCAAAAGAAAGAAAAAATGCAGTACTTTGAGAATTAGTGTCTTCCCAACATTATAAATGACTTTTCTCTCCAGACAATGATGTGTTACTGTAGCTAGTTAGATAGATCGGATTTAACGGCGCATCAACAGGAAGGTGTTACACAGTGCCAGTCAACTCCATAAGAAGTTTGAGTTTATTTTCAAGTATGGTTCAAAAGAATCAGTCCTTGGATACAGTAGTTCCATGTAAACCTGTTCTACAATCTCTTAAAAGGTGGGTACCTGTACTGCTAATTTTACTGTATGATAGGTCAGTTAACCCTACTCAACATTGCTCCCTGTGGGCTGGGGGTAGCAGAATATACCCACAGTATTACCTGCCTGTCGTAAGAGGCAACTAAACGGGAGGACTTTCACAGTATTTGAACAGCATGACACTATATAACACATTCATGTTGGTGTGTTGTTAAATGTTAATGAACTAACCTACTCAACATAGGATTAACGCAACACAATGTGAGATAAGGTAATGCAATCATATTATTTTATGAAGAAAACAACACTTTATTGAAAGGATTTTACATTCATATCACAAACTTCTAATGTTGCAACCTGGTATCAAAACAAATACAACGTATTGTGCAGTAATCTGTTCCAATTGAATGTTTTTTTATCTCTGACATGCATGTACAGTACTTCTATGACTGTAACTGCTACATACAGTGCAGTTTCCCTCAAGCATTTTGTCTGGGGCTATAATAATAGCTTGCATTATCACAGGAAGTAGTCCAGCTCTAAAACAACACACTCCAGGGTTGTTGGAAAAATCCTTAGATACAGACTTATACTATGATCACTCAACACAATTCATGTCAATATTTAGGGCACTGTATAGGCTTCAGTACAATTGGCCTTACATGTTCTGTATGTGCTTCAATTTGTGGTTTCTGCCACTGGCAAGGAAAAGATATCACCCCAAACTTATTGCATGTGTACACACTGTCATGGTGCGGTATTGCTTTCACTCCTTTTATGACTTAAAGGCCCAGTTCTCTCACCCCAAACAGTACCAATTCTCCTAACCTTCTTACTGAAGCCCCTCCCACAATTGTCTGAAATTCATCCTAATCCAGATACAATCTCAGTTTATTGCTTCAAGGTGAGTATAGGAAAACTCAATTTATATAATCAAAGAACTCTCAGTACCGTTCATGCTATGTAATATAAGCTTTGGTACTCTGCATTGTTTGAATTAGCTGTCAATCAAAGAGCTGAGCCAATTGAGAATTTTGGTACACCCCAAACTGTAGTTTGGGGTGAGAGGCTTGTCCCTTTAAATTTTCAACCTGATCTGACATATTTTTAAAGGCGATTCATCATTTTACCCCTGATATATACACAGATCCATGGTCTCTAGGAGTCCTCTTTTTTTTTTTTTTGAGGGGGCAAGTTGGGGAGGGGACATGCAGAAGATTGCAGTAAACACAATAGTAATTTTCAATGTTCTAGGAGGACAACAAATGTTTTCTAGAAGGGTGCCTTCTACCTGATACAAACCCCACCTTTCCCTTACTAAAAGCTTGAATGTTCATGCTCAATAGCCAAAATATCTTTACAGACAACAGCATCAATGCAGTTTGTACTATATTACTGGAAGAGTTTTTTGTACAATTCTGCTGCATCACCACCAAAGGTTGTTGTAAAACACTTAATTCATACATTTGGGACCATTTATTCTCTCTAATACAGAGGAAGTCTTTCCATCTTCTCTACATAGCTTCAAGTCATTTTGCATTTTCAAGTCAGCTTTGCAATATTCTCTTTTTGGTCAGTATATATTTATGTTAACTATGGCTTCTACTTTTACTAGAATAAAGTTGTTATCGTAGGCACCTCCAGTTTTGATGGCCATCAGAGAAGTAAATCAATATTTCTATAACCAAGAATGTATGGGGAAGTTTTCCTTTCCCTCATTAGTGACATACGTTACAAGGATTAAAAAAAAATAATTGTTATGCCAAGATCACTATCACAACACCTGGTGTAATGTTTTAAATGTTTGTGTGGGTGAGGGCAAATGCACTTTTTAGAGCTGACAAGCGATCGTGTAAAAAAAAAAAAATAAAATCATTTAGGAGAAAAATCTTCATCCTCCCTACAGTTAAGTTACCTTTAATTTGTAATGTCCTTTTTGTGAGTTTTGCCTTTTCCAGGGAGAAGAGAGAAGATCTTCTTTTTTTTGGATAAAGGGTGATACAAATAAACCCCCTTGATATAATGTAACCTTCCAGTTGCAGTTACGATGTCATTGTAGGAATCCATTCAGAGTCAGGTCTAATAGGGGAGCTGCAAGGAGTTCCCAAAGCCCAGTTAGAAGCTAAAAAAATAACACTTGTACTATCCATTTGATATCTCCATACCTAATGCAGACACAAATTGTGCACAGGATGAAATAATGATGGACACCAGGCTACACAACAATACAACCACATTGCATCCAGGTCAAAATGTTCGCACCACTTGTCATGTAACACAGTATATTGATACACTGCAAGTGGTACGCACTTCAATTTAATATTATGATGTACAGTGTACCACAATACTATGTCTTCTTTTTTAAAGGAAGACATACATTCATGTCAATGAGGAGCAAAATGTGTGTTAAGAGATGGCTGTCAGTAATTGAAAGTTGCTGATAGACAAATCAAATAAAGTAAGAGACAGGAAGTCAAATGATTCATCTTTGAGTAAATACATCCCTGAAAAAGCCATACTTTATCAAAATATTCTACTAGCAGTTGGCAAAGGAGCTTCTTGTTGTCTCATACTCAAGGAATGATTATACATGCCAATACTGAATGCGTGAGTGTTCCTCCTGTAAAGCAGAATTACATTGCAGGTTTTTGTGACAGAAGTATTTGGATATTTCAATGAGCAGTAGGGCAAGGAAAATGAGAAAAAAGATGAACATCACTATGTACTGGTCATGTAAACTCAAAATGAATATTGAGTTTGTGATGAGCACACAAGACACAAAGAGAGTGTACTTGTAATTAGTTATATTTTTGTTTTACAAATGAAGTTAAGAATCATGTCCAAAAAGAATTAAAGCAACTGCACAGCTGCTTCAGCCACACAGCAACAACTGCAGCCATGTTTAGCAATATCCACATTACAATAGCAGACCAGCTTTAAGGGAAATATTTCATCCATTTAACAGAAAATCTTCATATTTTTAAAACTTTCATTAATGGGCAGACTGATAAAGGACTTAAAATATAGATGATCTATAGCATAATTTTTAAAAATAATGAAGTGTCTCAAAGATTGAAGGAATTCTATTATTTGTTCCTTCAAGAACAATTTCTTTACCAAATTTTGAAAAATTCAAGGGATGCAGCTCTTCCCTAACTATTAGAATACAAAATGTATATTAAAAGATGAAGTTTGCTGGTGTTCATTGGTGTGAATAGTTTCATAATGGTTCAAGTTATTTTAATCTTCTGGGGCATTTTCAAATGTAATACTTTCCTTTAATGCTGCTATTGATCTATGTGTGGTAATAAAGAAAGGCTGAGGCAGCTGCAGCCTTCCATAGTTCCAGAATGGTGCCTTCACAAATTAGTTTGACATTTCAAACTCATAAAAAAGCAGGATCATTATCAGCTGCTCAAAGGGCTAATCCTCTAACCCTTAACTACAAATTTTGTAGTCCTGAGTCCACAGAAATTTTCCAATGGCACAGCCCTTTGATTGACAGCTCTTGCTCATAGTGCATAGTACCAAAGCTTATATTACACAGCATGAACTGTACTGAGACAGAGTGTTTTGATTACACAGTGGGGTCTTTTATAATTACCCTGCAGCAATAAACTAAGATTATGTATGGATGAAAGTTGTGTAGGAGGGGCCTAACTGAGTAAGTTAAAAGCATTGCAACTGTTTGGGGTGAGGGGATTAAGCATAAGTTAGTGGCATTATCATATTAGAAACTTGGTTTCATAAAATTGTATTAGGAACCATGCAGTAATTAACTTCATTTTTTCCCTTTTTTTTAATGATGTGCAACTTCAACTATAAATCTTTTGCTTTTTATCTGAAGAAAATACTACAGGAAGTTTAATTTGACACTTGAGACACTATACTTTCCTGCTGACACAAATATTAAAAGTTTCACATTTTATAGCTCTGTTCAACAACCCACTTCTGAATAGCATGCATTAAATTGCACATTTATTTACTTCCAATTCCATATTTATAAAGGTGTTAGTATACATATGAACAGTTATTTTTTAATAAATTTTTTCATGACTACGCTCAAAATTCAGTCCCAAAAAAGAATGACCCTAAAGCTGTGCTTTCAGTATTTACATAAATGATCAATAACCTCTTTACAAGTACCTCTCTTCCTTTGTTAGTCTTTTTCACCTTTTTGAATTAATTTTAAACACAATATGTGCCTGTATCATACTTTAAAGAAATGTCAGATGTTTAGCACAATCTAGAAAACCCTGCTTTGATACAGTGAGTGGTAAAGCCAAGTACCACTTGGCACATCAGGCTGTGACTCACTAAAAAGCCAGCTCTTTTCACCTCTTTTTGGTCAGCCAACCATGAACAAGGCTGGCTTCCAGTACTTTTCTATGCCTGTGACAAAGCAGGCTTTGGTCTACAAAACTCATATGATGTCTGCAAACTAGGATACCTGTTACCATATTTGGTCATTCAAAACAGAATGTCTCTGTTTGCCAGTACATGTGAATTAATTAAATTTTATACCTGAAAAGACAGGCTAGGAGAAGAAACAGGCTTTGTTATTTTCCATCATTCCAAACCTACTTCAGAATAAGACCCCATCAAGAGTTTTGTAGAATACAGAAGAGTGTTAAAGGCCAAATCTTTTCACTTCAAACAGTTCCAATTCTCCCAACCTTCTTACTTAAAGGGCCAACCCTCTCACCCCAAAACTACAATTTTGGTACGGATGTACCGAAATTCTCAATTGGCTCAGCTCTTTGATTGACTGCTAATTCAAACCATGCAGAGTACCAAAGCTTACATTACACAGCATGAACTGTACTGAGAGTGTTTTCATTATACATATTGAGTTTTTCTATACTCACCTTGAAGCAATAAACTGAGGTTGTATCTGGATGAGGATGAATTTCACACAATTGTGGGAGGGGCTTAAGAAAGAAGGTTAGGAGAATTGGTACTGTTTTGGATGTGAGAACTGGGCCTTTAAGCCCCTCTAACAACTGTATTTTATAAAAACTAATCCTCATCCACACAAACTTTCAGTTTATTGCTTCATCAGAATGTAGTATAGCAGTATAGCATGTATTTATTGAACTTCAGTTTGAAAATGCAAAAACATTACTACAGAAAAGTGAATCCAAACAATCTAAGTCCACAATTTATGAGATATCCCAAATCTGCAGCTTTTAAGTAAAATGTCTTTTCACTCAAATGAAAGTAAATATGGATCACATGAATAAATAGGAAGTACATGTGTAAAGACTGGGTAAGAAGGTACTTAATTTTCATATTAAATTTTTAATACTTTATTTCTCAGCATTGGAACAAGCTATTGCAATGCAAATTGGCAGAGTAAGACTCTTTCTGTTTCATTTAAAAAAAGAAATTTTTGCTATTTTTCACTTTGGGTTGATTTTATAGGTAACCATACCAGACTCATTAAAAGGTTGCCATCTGCTGATTCAGCTGGCTTTCTTTTCCTAATTTTGTAGAAACATCCGATGATAATATCATATCAAAAAGTAGAAGTATTTATTGCAAAAGCACTTCAAGCCATAACAACACAGACAAAGCAAGACATGTTAACAGTTTTGTACAAGCAACTAGGCATTTTCTTACTTTGTCAGTCTGTAACTTTATACATGTATGACCCTGTCCCTTATGTCATATAACTACCCTGTCATATGTATAGTATTATGTGTACGTCACTAACGAACCCTCATAACCAGTGTTAAATACCTACTCATCTTTAAACATACATTATCTTAACACCTAACCACAGTGACACAAAGCAGCTAACTCTGCCATGTTTATGAGAACATGTACGCAGGCAAAAGTATCTGGCACCAAGCAGGCAATATACAGAAAATGTTTATCCCACCCATTTGACATCATTCTCTGCAACATCACCTATGGTCAATGCTAGCCTTGACTGACTAATGTAGAACTGCACGGCTTGGCATATTACTATCCTTCTGGCCCAAGACCAATGGTTTTTGTGTAGGGATTGTTAAAATGCTGTACAACTGTTCTGTCATGCAGTAAAATTTTGGTAGTCAAAAAGTTATGAAAGTCATTACCTAAAAATCAACTCTAAATATAAATATTAACACTTTATACATTAACTAATTATAATAAAGTCCAGAAAAGGATTACTCCAGGTTGCCTATTCCGACAGTGCTCGTTAGGTGTGGTAGCCCAGAGTAAAATATATTTTGAAATATATTCAATGACATTGACCTGCCATATTTAGCTAACAAACTTGATTTGTACAGAGTACTTACTGCACTTCTCAGAGCAAATATGGCAAGTGGAGATACTGAAAGCATGGAACACAGTAGCACAATAGGATGAAAAGTGCAGTCCCCCCAGTTCCTTGGTAGCTATTAGGCTATTGTGGTAGCAGGCAATGGCACTTTACACTGTAAAGAAGAAACTTCTTAGAGTGTCCACATACATATATAATTTATCAATGTAAAAGATTTCCTTTGTTGGGAAGACTTCTACAGTCAATTGCAGTAGCTATTGCCAGTAGCTTTTTTCTAAAAGTCCCCACGACTCTCTGGCCAGTAGCTATATCTGGCAGTCTGTGGGTTGGTAGCCACAGATGGCCAAGAAGTACCAAGAGAGAGACCATTCTCTAGCATGCTGACTGGCTTAATGCAAATGTGTGGGACTGGATGAGTAGAACGTTTTGACCAATGAGCATCAAGTTAATAAGATGACCATTAGAACTTTTGGCAAACTGCCACATATTTTGCTGACAATTCACCACAGGGGTGACAATACTGTAAAAGGACCTACCAAATCTTGCTGGCTTGCATGTGCAACTGCCCATGCACTTTTTGCAGATACAGCTTTGAGTAATTTAAACTCAATGCAACAGTTCACTTGTCAGACACTGACAGGGAAGGGGGGGAGGTTATTTTCAATTTGTAGAGGCACTAGGGGCAGTTCTTTCTAAAAGAAGTTTCATTTTCTGGAGCAAGATTTTAAGAAAGCCCTTTAAATTTTAAGCAATAGGGCAGATTAATGGACAAGATGCTTCATAAGTTCAAAGAGACTTTACTTAGTTAGACCACAAAATAATTCTGAAATATCTTACCAATCTGCGGTCAGCTACAATGACAAGCTCAATGTATTTGACTTCTCTGTGTGTATCTCGGCGCACTCTCTCATGGGATCTCATCTCAATTTCTTCCATTCTTTTCTCTCCTTTTTCAATAAAATCTTTTGGATAATCCTCTTCATATGCTGTTGGATATACCAAGTAAAAGGTCTTGTGTAAGAAAAGCTACCAAACAAGAAAAGCTGTAAATTTAATCCTTATCAAAACCAGAAAGCCAGTAGGTTTTGTGATTCCTTGCCTATTTAGAACTGAGGTAATTCAATAGATGACTCTTATTTGATACACTTCACTGTTGTACAAGAATCAATGTACATTGACAGTATTTTTAGTTGTGCAACTTACATATTAGACAAAATGAAGGGTTCTGTCTCCATGTAGGTAATTCTTCTGGGAATTACACATTTTGGAATTTGCATTTGTGTCTCACCCCAAATTGGCTGGATTTTTTGCCTTCCTTTTTTTCTTTTTTTGTTGAAAATGAATTTACAAGGTGCTAGAATTTATGACAACAGATTTCTTAATTTGATACAGGTACAAAATAGCAGTTTATGTGATTGAATTTTCAAATGCATGATTGCATGACCAAACTATTGTGGTACAAAAATTACCATGCTGTATTGCACATACATGGAATATGTAGAAATATAAAGCTGAGCTTGGTTCAATCTCTCCTGTGTTTAGCAATTTCTTTCTTTCTCTACAAACCAAATATGAAAAGTGTCCATATAACTGCTATCTTGAGAGATAATTTTTCTATTACTGTCAATTATTTATGATTAAGATGCCTTGATGCAATGTTACAATACCTACACTGTCAAAATTGCTGCAGATTTAAAGAACAAAAAATAAAGTGATATATATATATATATGGATTGCAACAAAGGTGCTCTCGATCAGGTTTCAAAAATTGACAGCACATTTCTGTCATCTCCTTCTTTTATTTATGTATTTTGTTCTGTAATTCTGCAACTTCCTGAAGACATTTTGAACATTGAAATGCATTAAATGTTATCAGAACACTTACTATGTAAAGGTTTATCTCTGATCACATGTTCTGGTCTGTAAATGAGGTGCTCTGAGCTAGAACCATGAAGAGGTTCCAAGTAAAATGTGTCACCATTAACCTGGATCAAACCACTGTGAACAAAAGATACTTAAAATAAAATCAATCTTGAACAACACAATGGTACATCCCTCAAACTAAGGGTGAGCTAATATGCAAGAAAGAGTTAACATCCCTAAAGAACCAAGAATCATTCTACAAAAAGAAGGTGTTATGCAAGTGCACTTACTACTTGTCAAAAGTTTTTTATAGTTTTCTTTTTTTCCCCATATTTTGGGCTCTTTCCTTTTTGGAGGGCATCTCTAGCCCTTTCCTGCTGCCATGCTAACATAATATGCATGATAGTTTTGTTGTTAGTTTTGTAGTATTTTATCAGTTGCATTTCCTTTTTCCACAAAGTACCCTAACTGATACTGTCCATCTGTAATAATTCCAGCACTTCTAAAAGAAATAAAAACTTGATGAAAGAAGTGGCTATTTATGTTTTTGCAATTTTGTAATGCTGCTTCCCACACAATGAAGACAGGTTGCTTGCATCAATATCTTTTTTTCTAGAAAACTGGTGTCTGTTTCAAAAAAACAGCAAGTAACAGTTTAAGCAAGAGTCAAACCCGAGTTCAACAACCTCAGATGGCACATGAAATCAAACTATCAACAAGCAATCAATTTACCTCTTTGGGACTAAGAACACTATCCTGAAAAATTTCTCCACAGGATTGGCTACAAATAAAATATAACATAACCCAAAATCTCAAGGGATGCCTGGACTGATCAGTTTACCAGATCATATTAAGTAACATAACATGACCAAGTAACCCTTGAAACTGCAAGCAAAACAATTTAAAGGCAGTCATATTGGTCAACCCAAATCACAATTTTACTTGTAGTCTACAGAAATTCTTATTTGGCAGCTCTCTGATTGACATCAAATTCCAAAAATGTAGAGTAGCTCATAGTACACATCATGTACTGAACATGTTTTGATTACACATTAATAGGGCTTTGCATGCCCAATAGTATGCCCTGAAGCAATAACCCAGGATTTTGTATGGATAAGCAGTTTAAGACAGTTACGGGAAGTGGCCAGGAATATTAGGTTGGGAGAATTGGAACAGATGGGGTTATGAAAGCTGTGCAAAAGCCTTTAAGAAAAATGCAACATATGGCTGCATCAAGTTCAAAAACTGACACCACTATGAACAAATCTTTTCATCCTTTTATTTGTGATGTCATAAATTAAGATTTAAAATTTGATCTTGACTCTGACGTTGTTTTTTCTAATATTTGAAAGCAACTTGAAATGCGTAATGCTATAATCACACTCTTCGACACCATCACAAAATTTCCAACCCTTGGAGGTGGTGATGGCTCCAAAAACAATAAAATGTACTGAGTATATAACTCAAGTGTCACCATTCTAAAATTATCTTCCACCTTTACATGCCAATCTAATAGGCCTGAGGAGATACAGTAGTAAACATTCTGTACTGGACGTTTCCGTTTATACCTAGTCAGGTAGCAGATACCCACAAATGAGGCAAACTGCAAACTTAGGGAAAAGAGAAGTTGCTGTGTGACTGAGTATTGTGTTTTGATGGAAAAGGAAAGGTATCATTCCAAGGTAGTTCCATGTACCTGTTCAACCATTTTCTAAGGAGACAGATACCCTTTTCGTTCACTTTGCATTCAAGCATCTGTATAACCTACCCGATACTTACCTTCATTACGTAAAATAGCCCTTACTAAAACTGCCTAAAGTAAACAGTCTAAAACCTGACTTTTAGGTGGTAAGTCTGGCTTTTACTTGATGTTAATATCCACAGTTTATAAACACTCCAATGCTTTACGGGGGTTTAATAATATTTTTGATTTTAGGGTTGAAGTGGCTATAAACTATAGGTGCAAACATCAAGTAAAAACCAGACTTGACTGCCCGAAAGTCAGGTTTAATACTGTTTAGTGATAGGCAGTTTTGGTAAGGGCTATTTCATGTAATGAAGTCTTCAATCTTAACCAAGGAAAGCAACTGTGTGACAAGACAATCTTAAGCACTTGCAAACTTATGTCTAGAGTATGTTGGGGACGTCCCTTTTTTCCAACATTTATGTTCTGACGTCTCTTCTGTTCTGACAATAGTGTACTTTGGTACTGACAAAGTATACTTTGGCCCCAACAAAAAAGAACTTTGGCGCCAACAATTATGTACTTTGGCACCAATGAAAATGTATTAAATTGGCACCAATAAAAATGTTCTTCGGAGAGGATGAAAAAGCTTTGGCACAGACAAAATGTACTTTGGTGCCATTTTGTCGGGACACAGAAATGTTGGAACATAGAGATGTAACCTACTCCTAAATACCACCTTGATTTCAAGACAGACACCACTCTGATGAGGTCTCCACACATAAGGAAGTCTCAGTGATGGCTAGAAATACTATGCAACCCCTCCCTTTTCATTCATTATACAGTAACTGTTATTTTTACATTGGTGTGGATTTTACAGTTACTGGTTTAATGTACAGAGAAACAAAGTCATGCCCTTGTGTTGATATTGAAGGAAGACTTTACAAAAAGACAGAACTTTATAATGACTAGTCATCTGTACTATACTTGAAATAATTGGTGATCAAGGAATCAAGTAACAGCAAGTTCAAAACCACTAGTAGGAGTATAAACATTTGTGGATAGTCTCTGCTTGTCTAAAACCAATTTGAACACAAATTTCTACTGTAGATTACAATCCTTTGCATTTAGCACCCATCTAGATTTCAAACTCTATGACTTTGAATATACAAGTTGAAGCACACAAATTCATTCTCTTATGCATACATATTTACACACATCATGATGTAAGTACATAACACTGTTCTTACTATGAGACTAGACACAATAGGAACCAGTACTGAACAAGTGAAAAGGATTATGGGAAGAGCAAGGAACTGTGCTCACAACACTTTGTTTTAAATCATAGTACCCTCCCACTAGCTCACTCAGCCCAGGTCCTTCATTCCACCCTTTTTTTCCTTTTTTTTAATCAACTGGAAGTTCAACAACCTCCACAGCCAGCAATGTCAAATAAATGCAAAAACCAGGTATCATAATTCCTGACCTTTGACTATTTCAAACTGTAGGATGCCTCTAATGTCATAATTCCTGAAATCTAGATGGTACAATTAGGACAGTGGTTAACTGTGAGGAAACACAGAACCGTGCTGACACCAACCTTCTGTGTGGCTGTGGTTACTTTGTATTAGGAATTGCAATCACCCCAATTTGGATATAGTTGTTAGTGAGACCTGTTTTGTAGCTGGCTATTGGAGATTTGTAAAAGTAAATAATTTCTTGACTAAATTTTAGAGTTTAAAGGGCAAGAACAGTCATCCCAAATTAAAGAAGTGTAGTAAATTGTCCAGTTTCATGATTGGCTGTTGAGAGTCATGTGACAATGTTTTTTCTCTTTAATTAAATGTGAAATTTACCAGAAATAACTACTTGGTTTACCTTGAATATGCAATAGTAAAGTCATAAAATGTAATGGAAGATACTTTGAAGAGAAATAAGATGAAAATTGTGTTATTTAGCTTTTTCTTCAAAATAAGTTGGGGGGACTGCTCTTTAACTTTAACCCTTTACTGTTGTATGGGTCCTTTTGGACCCATACGGAGAGCACTGCTGTCACCCATCTTTACTGTTTCAGGCGGAGCTCGAAACTGTGAGTTGCTACCCGGAAATTCGGCCACAACAATGAGAGGAACAATAGTTTAAGGTCACAGGGTCAATAACCTACGGAAGCTGATGCGGGGCGTGCTACATCCGCTTTTCCGCCCACTCCAGAGGCGCGCAAATATGCCCCGATTGGAGCACAACGGTAAAGGGTTAAGTCATTGGTTTACCTATATTGCACAATATGTGCAAGTCCTGTATGATATGATTGATACTAGCAAAGTCATACAGTAAGAAATATATGGGATCTGGCTGTAGTATCATGACAAATTTGAGGCAATTGCTTTTACCTTTAAGACAAGGCAAAAAGCTTCATTCCAAAATGGCCAAGCAGCAGAGACTTTATAGCCACACTTTGTTTCTTTGCACATCCAATAGCAGATCAGCTTAATCCTGCACTTGTAATAAGTTTAGCAACAAAGCATAGCTGAGGCAGCTGAAGCCAAGCCGATCAGCCAAACTCTAGCTGCAACATTTAAAGGGTAGGGTCTTCCTTATATAGTACTTGAAGATAGCAATCACTATAAGATCAGAAAGCAATGAGTCTCTTTTAACTTTTGATGAAGAATATGTTATCAATGTTGCTTGTTTTATTATAGGTTGTTCATGATACCTGTAAGTGCAAGTCTCAAGGAATAGAATTGGAGAGTAAAATATGTGTGTGCCCTCATTCTACAAACACTAGTACAAAGCACTGTACACACAGAAGCACAGCCCCTGCTAGACTAAAAAGGTTACTTTTTTCATAGGGGGTGGGGGCCAGGGGAAGGGGTCAGTTACATTTTCTTAATGATATACTGTAAACTGAATTTTCTCCTTGATGCTGTATTTCTGCTATCTTGACCTGGTAAAAAGTGATACAGGAATAAAACATTCTAAGACATCTTACAGGAAATGTTTTGCAAAGTAACAGAAGCCAAGCAATATGGGCTCGCAGTTTAAATCAATTCTACTGTATGTCTTTTGACAATCAGCAAAATCTGTCATACTTTGTCTGAAGATATTTATCATGTTTGCTTAGCATCCATGAAAGTTCATCTTTGTAGTGACTGATACATCTGTTCAAACCCATGCAGTCACATATAGATTCCAACACTGTTGAAACACAAGCATATATGAATTTCACCGGATTCGAAGGCTTGACTTGTCACTAGGATCATTTGTCTTCTTTGAAAGCAGACAGTATCTTTTCCTGCCAGAGTGAAGTCATCTGCTAGGTGACTGGATTAGTCGAATGAAAACCATCGGAAGTAAATGGAGCACTCGTAGGAAATTGTTTGATATTGAATCATGTTGAAAGAAAGCACGATTGCTGACTGTCAAATTATTGGGAAAGTTTGGGGTTGTCCAATTTTGAAAGGGTTTTGGGACTCAACCAACCTGGAGAAAAATTACTGCTTTAAATCACAGAATGGCCTGGACAAATTGTGAAATATTCTGTGATCGTTAAGCCTCAGTGGTTGCAAGAGAGAGTCTTCAGATACATATTCATTGGTTCTCATCACTGCATTTTGTCTGTGAAACAATGTCTACATATTAAAGCAGTTTACCACTTCTCAGGGTGGTTCTTTGACATGGGGAGGGGTCAGAAAGGATTAAAGGGAAGGGTAGGAGAGTGAAGACTGAACCTGAAGTAGGTTTTGTGTCTGCAAATTTACTAAATATAACATTGCTAGCCTTAGAACTGAAAATAAATTGATAAAAAATGTAACTTTAATGTAAGGTACAATACGTCTTTAGAACAATTTGCAGTAGTGCCATTTTATTGTTGCTAATGGGCTAGGAGGAAGGGATTTTTGCTGAATGGGTGAGGAAGGGAAGGGCTGGGGAGTTAAACTGGTTGTGAGGAGGACAGGCTTTAGCCCTGTGTATATATACTAATTACAGCAAGATGCCTTGAGAATAACAAGCTATGTTTTAAATACAATACTTCATACAAAATCTAGCATATACTGTATTAAAATGATCATTCATATTTAAAAACTGTATGCAGATTGTAGCTGCCTAGGCCTAGCGTCGGGAAACTTGTAAAAATTGCATTAAACAGGTTACAGTTTAGATGAAAGTTCCATTGTATCTGCTTTGTGTCTTACGCTATTATAGCTGGTAAGGAGGGATGAGGGACAATACACTGTAGATTTAACAATTTAAGAAACAAAACTTCCATCCCACACATTTTGTAAAATGTTCCTTTAAAAAATCACGGAAATAACAATTCTGTTTCTTTCCAATAACAAGTCTAAAAAGGTAATTGTATTCATGGATTCGTTGTCATTGTTCCTACATTCCATTGTTCCTACTTGGTAACATAGTTGAACCAATTATGCGAGAACACTAAAAAATGCTACTAAAAGTATTCCCTTCATAATAGTACAATGACCTTTTCTTTTCAGTTTTACACCTTTTTTCAGAGCAAGGAAAAAGAACACATGACCTCTAGCAAACAAATCTCGGCATCCTATGTACAGTATGCGCAAATACTGTACCTATACTGTAACAAAACAAAACTCATTAAATAACAAAATCTTCATTTTTTAAGATTGAAAATGAACCCAAATCCTGGGCAAATAAGGCACCGCAATAAAACAAAGAACTTATGCCACATGATCAACCTCAACCAGGGATTAAGAGCCACTCTGTAACCACAAATTCACACAGTTGCTACTTAACAAGGTCTGAAGTTGTAGTAGCAGAGCATGACACCTATATAGCAACTTTTAGCCATCTCAAGCTGGCAACTAATAACCCAGAATCTATCAGAGAACTTCCTGTTTAGGTATCTCGAGTGCAAAAGTAAAAGGCGTTTGCCCCCTCCAAAGACTATTTGCTAAATAGAGCAACAAGGTTGGTTTAAACAGGATTAACTGCCGCAATTACAATTACAGAGACAAGCTTCACCCCAAAAAATGCTTTTTCTTGGGTAACATTGGCTACAACATCTTATTGAATTCTAGCAGCATGAGTTCAAACACTCTATCATTGAGAAACAGCTAGGTGTGCAAAAAGTATCACTCTCCTTGCAGTGATTTGAAAGTGATGGTGTGTGATCACACTCACACACCTCAAAATTCAAGGCATGGATATTTCCAAAAGACATTCCAAACTCATTTTGAAACAGCAGACTCAGATTTCTTCTGTTTTTCACTTCCAAGTATCTTTCATGACATTTCAGGCCTTACACAATTCATACTGTACTTAAGCAAACCAATGAGTAACTCTACTAAATGTCATACTGTAATTTTGTGAGAAAAATACCGTCAATTGACTTTAAATAGACAATCATGAAACAGAGCAAACTACTAAACTATTCCAAATGGAGTGACTGCATAAATTCTGCTTTAACAGGAAATATAGCTTTTGAGAATCTATCACAAAGTGACGCAAATATAATCCTTTTGTGGTCTCTTCCCCTTTTCAAACATGAATCATGAATTCACTTGCAATGGATCAATATAAACATCATGAAATATCGACAGAAAAAGGCAACAATTTCCTCTTTAAACAGCTCTCATTTTGATAAAAAACCTGCCCACTAATTTTATAGCATATATTTTACTCAATACAATGTAACAATTGAATCACAGAAAATGAACTTGTTTATTTATTATGTAAAATGCACCTGAGAATTCTGTACCTTGAACAGTGGACATTTATAGTTTGGCCTTAATTTCTGAATCTAACAGTGCAGTGACATATTTTCGCAGTTTACCATAAGTTACTGGGCAACAGCCTTCAAAACACTCTTAAGGATTGGCATATTAGAACCAAATTCAGAAATCTCAAAGTCGGTAAATTTTTTTGTGGTTTTCTATCGTTTTAAAAGAATTAGCCCTACTGGCTAAGACATGACACCTTGTTTCAAGTGGACGAATTTTCTTATGGAAAACAGCATTGTTCTAAATAGTCCTGTAACTGTGACATTTCTTTAGATTGAAAATATCTGCAGTCTCATTTAAGGTAAGAAAAAATTAACTAGATTTAGGCCTACATGATTGACACAATTCTCCAGCCATTGCTCCCAATTAAAGTACTAGTTTCTTACAGCAACATCACCATACATGAAAATTGTGAAACCAAGTCACGTCAAAAGTAATCAAGAATGGCTACAACTAACTAGCACAGATGGTAGCTGCCATCCCCTCTGTATAGAAACTATTTTGGGAAAAAAAAGGAGTTGAACAGACCTATGATCCCAATTTATACCTGATGGCTACTGCATACTGTCAGCATAACAATGATGACAGGGAACATAACCTATACATTCATAATTAATATCTTGGTGGAATAAAATATGATAGTCATGGTAGGTTTTAATGGAAAATTTAAAGGGCAAGAGCAGTCACCCAGTTGACTGGAGCAATGATTACAGTAATTCATACAATTTTCTTCCATAAATCCTTAATACTAGAGGTAAGTTTCATAATATTTATGGGCTTCAGTATCAGATACACCCAGCAGTTAATCCTACTATTTTTGCAATCCATGGTTGGCTCTGGAGAATCATGTCACATGATTCTCCAGAGCCAACCATGGAACAGGACAATTGATTATGTTTAAAGTTGAGGTTGGTTGCATTTCCCCTTTAAGTCAGTTTTTCACTCAACACAGCGAATCCATCATTAATTTGGTTCATGCCCACCTTATTTAATACAGTAACATGAAACAAATTTGGAATAAATCACAAGTGTGAAAGAATGCAGAATGGCAACAATTCAAATTTTTCTTTTCATGGTTGAAACTTACCATCATTACAAGATTTACAATTCAAGGGGTAAAGGTTGATCTCATTATTTTTATTTCAATCTTCCCACCCAACACCTACACGAAATGAATGTCATCTGAATTGACACCACCCAGTCATCGCATTATGGTTGACCCAATTAAAATATTCCAAAAATTCTTTCCAGGACATGATATCCCTTTTTGCTCTTGTGATTCTTACCAGTAAAATATGTGAAACAACATGAAAACTCCTTGAATACTAACTTACGCTGACAAAATGTAATCAAAGGCACCCCAGACAAATACTGTTATATCCTGCTTGTTATGAACTATGGAAAGAGTTCATAGTAGCACATGCACTACTTATCAGAACCCCCTTCCTGCACACACACACATCAACATTACAGTTTGGAAAGATCTGAAGAAAAAAATGCCTCCCCCCCCCCCCCCATCATATACCCCTGCAATTGCCCTTGTACTACTCACATAACGATCATAGTCAGCCTACTGCTGCTATACTGCTCTAGGGACTGCTGTCACTGCAATGAAAATAGGGAACTCTTTGGGCCAGATGTTCTGGATACAAAAACTCATGTGACATGCCTCTCAGCCTCACACACTAGAAGGACAATTTATATCTTTAAATAAAGATTTAAGACAGTAACTTCTTTCAAGGAAGCCATGCAATATGTATATGTATTGTGTGACTTGTGTGATTAAGCTTTAGGTATGGAGTTGTCCCCTTCTCCTATGAAATTTTACAAAAAATGGGTGTCCGTACACTAACTTTTTCAATAGAATTTTTGAGAAACTATTTCAATATTTTGAAGGGAGAAAAGACGATTGGAATCTGTGGGCTAGGTTAAATTGGATTAGATGGAGTTTTACAGCACCTGTAATTAAGTGTTTGTAATGTGAATGTGTTTGGTCATGCATAGTAAACTGACATTGGATGAACAACACAGTGCAGTGTACAGTACAGAATGCCTTGTCTTCGGAAGATGTGGGTACCCATTGTAAAACCCAAAGAGAACATTGAGAATGTGGAACTAATTTTTAACCTAAACAAAAGGTAACATATTGAGGAATTTTAGGGGATATTTATTAGATAAGAAATTAAAGCATAGAAAATGGGTGGAACAAGTACAGTATGAGAACAAAACAACACTTTGACAATTCCATGAGTTGTCAAAATTACTTAAAAGGTTGGAACTCATCACCACAAACAGTTTCAATTCTCTAAACTTATTTACTTTAGCCCCTCCCACAGCTGTCTTTGACTCATCCCTACCCAAACACAATCTTAGCTTACTGCTTCTGGGCATACCTTGGTGAACTTATCAAACCAAGATGCATAATCTGAACACATTTAGTACATGATTTGTAATATGAGCTACTCTGTATTTTTTTTTAATGTCAATCAAATGGGGCTGCCAATTGAGAATTCCTGTAAAATCCCAGTGAAATTGTAATTTGAGGTCAAGGTGACAAAGGACTACCTTTAATGGTGAAGCAAATGCATTTGATCAAAATGCTGTAGTTATCTTAATGTGATAAATTTTATACATAGACATTTTATGAGCACAGTATCAGACATAGGCAGGGAGCAGGTAGAAATGAAAATAATTTACCTTTTGCAATTATCTAAAGTAATATTAAAGGAAAGGATCCAGTGAGTGATCAATATGACGTGATCTTAATATGACAAAATTTATAAATAGGAAAATGTTAATCACCTTAATCCATGGCATGTGCTGATTGCAACCAGAGATGAATTGCTTCCTCTGACCTTCCCATGATAATAGCAGTGATGCTGAAAGATACAAAGGGATATTAAGAAAATTGAATTATCTCATGTCTGCAGTGGATTTGTACTTAAATGATGTTGATAAATGTGTTGAGTATACACAGGAAATAAGCTGAAATGTACCAAAGGTAGTGTAACCTTGAGAACTTATTATTAAATTTACTTGAGTAATATATGTACAGTACAGATGATCACAAAAACAATTCCTTGCTATCAAAATGGTAAGTAAAAAAATTAGAAAGGCATTTTCACCATAAAAGGTATAATTGTATGAGTCAAGCTTTTATTGGAAATCACCTTGACTTTACTGGAACTGTCTATTGCTAAAAAAAGAAAAAAAAAAAAAAAACCTACCTAATTCATATTCATCATCCTAGTCCCAACCTATATTTATTTCTGGTCCCTATCCAAATTTACTAAAATGCATCATTTTCATGCATAATCCCAGTTTATTAAAATTTTGCTTCATGGCATGCTAAGGAAAGTCCTCCTGTGTGATCAAAACACTCTCAGTACATGTGCAACATGAGTAATTACTCTAAATTTTGAGGACATATCCTGGTGAGTGACAAAGTTCTTTATGTCTCTTATCTGATCGTTCTCAGTGCATGCTGAGTTATATGAGCTACTCTGCCGTTTTTGAATTTGATATTTATTTCAGTGTTGTGCCAATTGATAATTCTGATATATCCAGGGTTAAATTGCAGTACTCATATCATGCTCCCCATCCTCCATCAACACCTGTAACTTTATATGTAGGCCTATGTTAAGCAGTAGCGGTATATCTATATTACCGGTTTTAGTCGCTATTTCCACCTTAGTAATATCGTCGATATGCGTTTTCAAAAATATGGGTATATAGTAAAATCTATATATAGAAGTAATACCGATATTCCCCTACTCACTGAAATACCAATTCAACCAAAATATAGACACTCAACACAAATACTGATGATTAACAGCAGTGACTCATGACAGATATGAGAAAATACCGATACCGAACCACCAATAAACTAAGAGTTTTCAATGAGTAGAGTAGACTAGAGAGCTACGAGATGTTTAGGTTCACCTCTCCGTGACCTTTCCAGTCACAGAGCTATTCGTTCATGTGCTGTGTATGTATTGACGGTCTACAGCTGAGCTCGTGCTGTATACTCAATGATCTGCACAGTGGAACAGTTCAATGCACTTGTTTACGTACATCGGCAGTGTCTGTGTACGCCGGTATATACGTAATGGCGGAATAAGAGTGTCCAAGTTCATGGGCCTATCGATTCAACCAATGTTTTCCAAAAATATTTTTGACTGCAAATACCTGCGTTTCAAAACTTAACAAGTCAATTTCTTTTACATATCAATTAGTCTTACTCTTAGGTGATATTCAAACGGTACTGTAAAGCCTTCACGATGTGTCCACGAAGGGCGAAAAGAACGTAACATTTTTGCAAAATTCTTTCGCACAAGTTAGATGTGGGAATCCACCACAGGCTACTACAGTGAACGTTTAAGTCAATGCAGGTTTAGTATAGCAACTCAATCCTTCGTTAGCGCAAGAATTTGCTGCATGTACTACACAACGTAAATGTATACACTGTACATGTGCAAACATGCAAACACGTGGTCGAACAGGCTGTGCATTCCTAGCACATAACCTTGGCTGGATCTGCCCACTTTGATACAGGGGGATTTTTGATACAGAGTTCCATAAGTAATTTATTTCTTTGATCCAATTTTGCAAGTTTTTTAGCCCGCAATATTTTGCATTGCCGTTTAAAAAATGTCATTGGAACTAGGACGGGGCAAACTCTGTAAAACATTGCCGCGTAGAAGATGGGATTTAAAAAATATGGGAAAGTTTTCACATCGCGGACCTGGAAAAGACAACAGCGCAGAGCAGCAAAAGAGCTGCTACGATACAACAGAGTGCATGGTACCTGGATTTTGACAACAAACAGTGCAGTGTTCGTAGGATCGGACTTGTGGAATAATATTTGAAGTGCAGGTTCGTCGCTCACTGCCGATCAGGCAGTTGACAGAGAGAGGTCAGTTAAGTGATGTGATACCGACTTCTTTCAACTAGTTGACTATAATACCGAAGCATATATTTGATATCCAGAATATCGGTCGGTATTTTAGGTATCAGAGAAACTTTGCAAATATGCTGTCAGAGCTCTGGTGTTTATTGCTGTTTGAATTGACTGCGAGGGCCGACAGGCCTGTATGGGAAAAGCTGCCACTAATTATGTTTGCGGGCAATTTAGGAGAGTTGGGCGGGAATCCCGTGACAAATAAAATGAAAGAGAGAGAAGTAAGGCTAATACACATTCTAATAAAAAAAAAATATTTATGCATCTTTCCTCTTTGTACACATTTAATTGATTTTTGCTGATCAACATGAAATTGCGAACCTTTGTTTGTCTCGTATATTGATTATGGGGCAAGGAATAACCTTCGAACTTCGTTCCTATACACATAAAGTGTGTGTACCTATTCTGCGAAAATACCGATATTACCGGTATTATCGGTATTTTCGGACCTATATATCGATATTTTTCGTAGGCAATACCGCTACACTTAAGCCTATGTATTAGTAAAAACCTATGAAAACATCCCATCATGAACATACTACAGAGGGAACATTTCTGGCAAAAGTTTCATCATGGTGGCTGGCTGACAATTGGGACACTGAGGAGCCTCCCTCCCATGACAGAAATTTAAGCATTTGCAGGGAACTTAAAGAATAAGGAAATTTCACTTTTTTGTATGTATGACAATACACATGAAGTATGTGGTGGAAAAGTGTCCTCCTCTCCTAGAAGATAACACTGTCCCAGCCTTGACATCCATTTTGCTATGTTACAGCTGGGGCAAATAGATCCAATGCAGACAATTACAGCTGTATACTGCACCTTTATCAACAGAAAGGGCTGATATCACAATGCTGAGATGATTAACATTTTATGAAGTCATAATTTATGACACAGATCGATCCACAAAGTATGTACAGGTATCTTTTGGAATGCAATCACTTCAATATAACATTGCCGCAGTTTTACAGGCTGTACTTTATCTGAGTACCAAGGTGAAGTGCTCTAACAAGTTTACAATGATAAGACTACAACAGGAAATCAAATCAGTTCCACTGTAAAGTAATGTAAATAGCAGCTGTAAGACTAACACTAAAGTAAACAACAAAAGATAAAACAATACATTAATGAAGTTGATATCGCTACACTAAATTAATGATTCTGATATGGTCAAAAATGTATGCTACTTATGATGGGAAGGGGAGAAGAGTTTCCCATTTATACAGTAAAACATTAACAGTCCTGAGTTGTTATCTGTAATGCTTCCAGTAGTAAATATCTTTTGTTATTCCTATCAGTCACTTCCTTGTTCAATTCTGGAAAAGATATTAAAATTTACTTAACTAATCTGACATAGATACTGTAATTAGGTCCAATATTCCATTTTATGCAAAAAACAGAACACAGTATTTCTCCTGACCCCCATACCAAAAGTTTTGAAAATAAAGACATGAAAAATATGTGCTTTTCAGTTACTTTTTCTTCATATAACATTTTGAAGTGCAGTGCACAGATTTTTAACCTTTCCAAATGTAAATTTTGTACCATTGTTGAAAACAAAATGAAAAGAAATGGGTATCTAGATTAAAAATGATACAACAGACACGCTGGAATACTTAAAATATTTTAAATGAATGATAAACAACTCTAAGGTTATATGCTAACACACTGACCTTTAAACAATTTACACAGCACTACATTGATAAATTACAATGAAGTAGAACTTGTTATGATATAAGTGTTCATAAATTACATCATCACAGACATGAGGGTTATCCATTACCAACCTTTAGTGTCAATAAATTGAAACTCCAATGTTTCAAAACTATATTTTACAAAATTACATGTCAGACAGGGTTGTAGCTTAATTTGAATGTTGGGCAATTGTCTGATCTGGTGAAAGTGCCTCCCACTGGCATCTTTTCCGTGTTCAGCCATTATTGTTTTTGTTTTTACATCAATTTTAAGTGTAAATTGAGGCTAGTTTTAGGCCTTTTTAGGCAAATTTGTGATGGGAAAGGTGAGCTTGTCTGAACTACTGGGTGTGTATATCAACACCACCTGCTTTAGCTACAACCCTAATGCCATATGTCCACTTACTCTATAAAGGACAGCATCTAAACCACCAATATTACCACAATCTTAGGCAAAATTTGCATTTTCAGGGGGGAGGTATTTGTAGAAGATGGGCTCTTGCCTAGTCTATCACCTTTATATTCTTTGAATCACTTTTAGTGCCAGTAGGCCTATCTGCTTTCAAACTGGGCCCCATAGGGAATGTGACCCTAATGACCTGCCCTTTGCATGCCCCATATAAACCCATGCCAATGTTTTAACAGTATGTATAGTACTGTATCACATACAAGTCACTTAAAATCATATACCTGACAGTGCTGGAATATTAAAAAACAAACGGCTGTGCTTACACAAAAGTCAAAAGCCCTGCACCTTTTGACAGACCAAATCTAGTGTAGTACGCATTTAGTACATTTAGCTAGCTTAGAAGCAACTTACAAGACACATGTGACTGTTGCACATAAACACTGTTGTTGTTTTTTTTGTTTTTGCCCAGCAGTGGGCTTGGCCCACCATATATGAGATCATGTGAAAAACCCTTCTTTGATGTTTGCTTTATCCTTCATATAAGATGAGGGGAAAGGAATCTATTGTACTTAAAAACCACAGTTTTAGAACTACAGAACTGTACTTAAAGAGGCTCATTGAGTTGATATCAATAACTTAATAAGAGCTCAAAGGGTCACTATCATATAACAATGCAAATAGTTAGCATAACAAGTCAAGTTTCAAGTCCAAAAGTCACAGAAAATGTTTAAATTTTGAATTTTCTAGTGTCATGACTTGTAACGGTTTTGTACATATTTTGAAAAAGTGCCTGGTCACAAATTTTTGAAAACCAACTTGAATCATTAATTAATCACTCATAAAACAGTTTTCTGTATGTGGGGTATGGGAATTGTCTGATATTGATCATTTGTCATTGGTATGTGAAGAAAATTTAACAGGTTTGGAAAATTTGTTGAATTTCATGAACCAACTCAATGAGCCGCTTTAAAACTACAGTTTTCAAACCCACAGATGATCATCATACATTAGGCTTACAGTAGCATCTATTGTATAGTTAATAGCTGCAACCGAGTAAACCCTAAGTAATTAACCTTAGGGTTAGGGTTAACCCTAGGTCTTAACCCTAACCTTAGCCCTTATTTAACCCTAAGCCCCCCCCCCCTTCTCCCTAATCCCTTCCTCCTGCTTGCAGAACAATTATTAAACAAAATGTGTTGTCAATAATTGTATCACTTACATTGTACTGTACCTCTCTACTTAGGGTGCTCCCTTAAAGAAATGGTAGCTACAGTAGAATATTTCATAAACTCTGCAGCAGTATTCTTTGAACACTTTTCGTACTACAAACATGAACTCTATTCATGCCATTTTTCTCAACATCTTCCTTTCCTCACCTTCCTGTTCCTATTGTTCTCAAAGTTTTGCAGTCAAGGCTACAACATTATACCATGAAGGTTAAACTGCCTCCAGTTTGGGGGAAAGGACAAGCTCCATCTGCAATGTAGTACTTTTTAGTTACAATAAAGCTCCAAAATGAGGTTAAAGTTGAAGGGTCCTTAAATCTAATATTGACCGCAAATGATTATATGGCACCTTTACCTCCGTACTAGCTGTAAGTCAGATTCAATAACAGTATTTGCATATTGTTCAAATTAATAACTTCCTATAGTTAGAGATTGACCTGCTATAAACAAGAGCAACGTGACATGAGCAGTTATCAGAAGTAGGGACTGAACAATCCTACAATTCTGCAATACATGTAGCCAGGCAATATGATTGGGAACAGTACTTTGATGGTGACCTTGTTCAAATTCCACCTTGACCAATCAAACCTTAATTGCTTCTATTTTTCCAGTTCTATACTGTTCATGGTCAAGGAATTTGATGCCATTGAAAGGAACTATTAAAAGCAATGTACTTACAGTCACAAACCACAAATTAAAAGTGCTTGAAAAGAATTTAAATTTTAAGGACCATTTTTATTACGTCATTTCAGGAGGGGAAATCTGGATGTAAATATGGTATCAACTTTTATACCACATGAAAGTGCAGACCCTAAATTTTGAGGCAAGCTAGTGCAATCACTCACCATCACTCTCCTCATATCACTGTCAGGAGTGCCTTTCTTGCACAATTAGACTACAAAATGGAAGCTCATGTAAAACTAAAACGGTTCAGTAAAACATCGCACCTACTGTACCATACTCCAAACATTCCTCAGGAGTGCCATTTGTAGCACAACTGGAAAATTTAAACCCAAGACCTGAAAGTGCTACCCTCAAGGTCATATCAAGGAGCTGCCATTGACAATATCAAAGAACAGCTCCCAGTCCCCACATGTCAAATGATTCAGTACTGCTACCGGAAATAACATTGAGTCCAAATGTCTAGAATGAATGGTCCAGCCTACTGTACTGTTCTTCTCATCCACTCTGAAATATAATGTCCATCCCTGGACAGACCTATGATCTCAAGACTAAGAAGTTGTTCACCTTGCACCTACTGTTCAATCCTTCAGAAGATGAGATCATGAAACTCAAATTTATGGATTAATTGGCAGTTCACTGCAATTGCCCTTCCTTACATCTGTCTGGGGATCTTAAAATAAAATTTTCTACAGGGATAAGTATCTCCATGATCCCCTGATTTGAAAAAATTGTAAAACAAAAGTAAACAAGAGGGCAATCCACGGAGTTGCATATCTCATCGCTAACATGTGCGCAAGTTGGTAACAGAACTTAAACTATGTATGAGCTAGAAGTTTTATCTGTGCTGAATTTTATGCTACAGTAGAATGTCATTGACAAAAATTACCATACTAAAACTCCATGCCACAATCTTGAAGTCCAAGGGAAGCGATATTTTTTTTGTTCCAGGGGGAAGGGTTTTTTGGTAAGATAGAGAGGGGAAAGAATATGGCACAGACCAATCAAGTTCTTGGAACAGGACAGGCGCACCCCTTATTCCAAAAAACATCATTTTGGATATTTAAATTCTGACACTGGATTATATAAGAACTGGAGAGATAGGCTACCCAATATTTGTAACGCTTGCCCTTTTAAACCAGTAGGCCTAACTAAGATTTTGGAACAAATTTATTTTTTAAGATGCTGTTATCCCCTTGCAGCACTATGAAAAAACAACGAGCTTGGCTGTTACACTAAACTGATACGATTAGATATGGACGCAACGATTATAAGAGTAAGACACTTTCGGGTGCGTAATTGTTATTATTCAGGCGCTCATAATTCAACTATTCAGGCGCTAGCTGAGCGTATTCTCCATTTTGACGCGACGGCAAATTTCATGTGTGTCGAGCTGAAATGCACATCAAGTGCGTCTCAATTAAAGCACTGGGCGTGTGCACGATGTTGAACGTGTGGTGTTAGAAGATTTCCGGGCGACGCACAAACCTTTTCTGCGTACTGGCCGGTGGCCAATCCTAGCCCATGGCAAGGAAATTGTCACGAAGGTTTTTTTTTTGGCGATGCTTCAGAACCGCCAAGTTTTAAGGGCACTAATATGTAAGATAGGTAGGCCCTAGGCCTAACCTAATGTTATTCACCCACAGTTTCATATCTTGGGTTATAACTCAAGCCTATGAATGGCATAGGTTTAGCCCCAGACCTAGCCTACATACTATTAACCAGCTTGAGATTTCAAGTCTAGCCCTAGGTTTGACTTTAACTTTCATACTACAGTACATACTACATACTAACAGTTACTGCCACTTTGGAGTGAAAACAACTGTCTGCATAGACCAAACGAGAACACTCTAGATATAAGGTCTATCAAAGTGAAGTGCGACCAGAAACTTAAAAATGTCACTGCAGTATATAAGCTAGTGAAAAAAGAATTTGAGCTGTGAAGACGAGACTGCCACTAAGAAGTACTAACCTAGAAGTCTAGCCTGTTTATATAAAATGATGAAAAATAGGATACTGTGGTTACAAAACATTAAAGTGTGCATGACACGGCCAAATTAAGTTCCTCGGTAACTATTCTTTAGGTACACCTTGACATAAGGTGAATGATTTCCCTAATAAATTATGTCCATAAATACCGAAATACGACGTTTTGAATTCTTAATTACAGGCCAGGCTCAGACAATTTGAAATTTGAAAGCGGAAAAACGAATGTGAACGCGTCTCAAAATGGTGACGTCATTGTACCAGAGAGCTCACAATCATCAAATCATGTGCATGGTAACGCGTGTTAGAGCATACATTATTGCAAACACCGGTGCTCCGATAGCAGTGAGCGTGGCCACTGACTACATTGTGAATTGTGCATTGCGCGGTGACTGCTCAGTATTCGCAATAGCATCTTCATCAAACAGCTCATACGGTAAAAACTCGCTTGTAGTGGGGACGCGCTGGTTTTGGTCTGCCTACACATATTAATTGCTGTTCTTTATAACGACCGAACCGCGTCTGTCTTGCAATAAAACAGAACTATTTTTACCCGGGCGCATAAACACACGAACATATTGGCCAATGATTTGCTCCGAATACCCACCATGGTCTGCGCCTTCCACTCTGTATGTTGGACTCTGTATTGTGATGCAATCGTTTTCATGAGGTTGCTAAGATCAGATAACTTTACCGAACGTTACATTAGTTCCACATCTAGATGAGCGCCGTAGGGCGGGGTTTGTGCCGCCAATTGCGTCACAAAAGTCAGGCGAGGTGTTGCGGCATTTTTCGAAATTGTATTTTGAACGCAGTTTTCCTTCGAATATCATTTATGCCGAATTGTACGGGTTTTTTAATGGGGTGTGAGATGATATTTTTAAAATACTGTATCTAATCTTGCAATACACAAAAATTTTTGTGGCCGTGTCATGCCCACTTTAACCGTTGACAGTCTGTAACTTGAACTATGTCCTTGATTGCCATGACAACCACACATATCGGTACAACTTACAGTATCATGCCTAGGCTATTACACTTAAACTTTCAGATTTGTGGGATGCGTCCCTTAAGAGTTAAAGTGAATACAATAAAAAGTATGTGACCCCCTGTCATGTGACCTTTGACATTGGTTGCCATGGAAATTACATATTTTGGTAGAACTAGTCTACCCTATTATACTTGTGAAGTTTCATGTAAAATGAAGGTTTTCTTTTGAAGTTTTAGTACAAAATAGGGAAAAAAAGTGTTTTTTTGCAAAATGTGACCTTTGACCTCTGACCTTTGACCTTTTCTTTCGAGGGTCTGGAAGACACAAGTTCCCACCCTGGGGTACCCACCTACCAATTTTGAAAAGAATCGGTCCAGCCCACTAGGAGGAGTTTGAGGGACAAAAACGTTGTTTTACGAACAAATTATCACTTGAAAATTTTTTGTTCCACTCTACCACTTGACCTTTGACATCTATATGGCAACCACATATTTTGTTAGGTCTAGATGCAATCATCATATGTGTAGAGTTTCGTGTCAGGAGAACGTTTCGTTTTTGAAATATAGCAGAAAGTGTGATTTTCACTGAATTTGACCATTGACCTGTAACCTTTGACCTTCACTTCCGGTTGTGTATCAAAATGCAATTGTTCCACCTGACGTACCATCCTACCAAGTTTGAAGAAAATGGGCCCAGCCATTTACAAGATATTAAGAAAACAAAATTGGACACACACACACACACACACACTCACCCACCAACACACACACACACACGGACAGGTTTTGACCCCTCTCTCAGCCCTGGACCTTCAGTCACCCTGGGGTACCTCACCATGGGTTAGACCTCGAGACTAGTAACCTGGGAAAATTTACCGTTACCATGGCAACCATTGCGATTTAAGCTGGCATTGCCATATATAGCCCAGTAGGCAAAGTGACTACAATATCTCATCCTCCTCACGGAGCGATGAGATGATAACTAAAAACACAAACATGACAGAAAGGTTTCCAGATTCATAGGCAATCACACACCCTGCCCCCTCCCTAATTTTTACAGTAATTCCTTTTGAGGGGAGGGGCTATTTTTTTAATTTTCATTTTTTTTTTTTCAGTAACTCATCTTACTAGATGGGATGAAACAGTTTGGAAGCTATTACACCAGTTGATAATTGAACATGACAGAGCTGACAATGGGGTAGAGTCAATTTGGCCCTGTCCATTTAACTACAATTTCTTATACTGTAGCATATCTCTCTCTTAAGATCCCTCCTCTAGAATAATGACCCTGAACCCCTCCCTTGCCCCCTTTTGCCAAATAATTAATTTTATCTGGTTATATTTGCCTGAAGACTGGTACCAATGGGCAAATCATGGATACAAATAATTACAATCCCATGCTAAGGCCTATAATTGTATTAACTTCAGAGTGTGGCATAGTATTAACTGCCACATCTCTCTTTTAAGACCCCTCCTCTAGAATGATGACCCTAAACCCCTCCCTTGCCCCCTTTTGCCAAATAATCAATTTTATCTGGCTATATTTGCCTGAAGACTGGCACCAATGGGCAAATAAATTACAATCCCATGCTTAGGCCTATAATTGTATTAACTTCAGAGTGTGGCATAGTATAAATTGCCACGTTCCTTTAACTTCATCACATCTTGCCATGCAGACAGTTTCTTGCCCATAGTTTCTTTCCCATCTGTTATCATAATTAATTCATCACCATTCCTATGGTGGCCTGACCTAACAATTGACATCCTCACTTAACCCTAAATCTGTTCCTGATAACTTCAGACTCCTCAGCAACATTCTTATGCTTCATAAACTTGTAATGTTTGATAATCATAAACAGCGATATCATCCTAGAGTATAGCAGCCTGCACAGGTGCAGGAGAAGTCATTTACCCAGGAGGGCAATCAATATAAAATTTTAAATTAAAAGCGGTGCTACTATTCTGTTAAACACTACTGTTGCTGACGGGTATACTTCTGCAACTCTTTTAAGACTTCTTCCATAATTGCTACACAACATTTCCTAATAGGAATGTAATCAACAAACTTATTTTCAGAGGTGAAGAGAGGAAAATCAGACACTAGGTTGACACCAGTAGTCTACATGACTCCAACCTTGAAAGGTTGTGATGGCATTTAAACCCTTTATTTATTCCATTCCAACTCATGCTGTATAATGCGGTTCAGTTGGCATTAGGATTTGGAAAGAGGAATTTTGTGTAAATATTTTGACAGAAGTTAAGGGAGTCAGGAAAAGGGCACATGAATTCACACGATTTGAACAAATATCTTAAATTAAAGTTCTTTAAGTTTTCTGCTTGATCATTTTGATTTAGTTCATGTTTATTTCCAACCTTTTAATTCTGTTCCATTAAATCTTCAAAATAGTATGTACACAGGACACTTGAACTTGTAACATTTTGCCTTATATAAAAGTTTAAGAAAGGTGGAGGCATGTTAAGGTAGATATTCAGTTTCCCACAATCCCCTGTATTGTTTTTATTGCCCCACTGAACCTCACCCTACTGTACCATTTTAAGTTGGACATTTGTAACACCCCTATAGGTTGATAGGATTAAAGGTCAAGAGCAGTCCCAAACCAATTTTGAAGCAACAGCTGTAGTAAACATAAGTTTCTTCTTATTTCTCTTCACATTTCTTTCATCTAGAGTACAAAGTCCAATAAACAAGTTACCAAAAGTTTTGTTACATCATAGTGGATGCTCACTTGTAAGATGGGATGGGAATGCAGAAAAAGGGTGACAAAAAAATTAAAAATAAATTTGAACAATAACAACACTGTCACCTCAATGAAATAGGAAACCTACAGGAAACAGAATGGCAAGAATATCTCCCTCACTCCCTTTCCCCTTCCCCATCCCTTTAAGTGTGACCTTCATAGAAAAGGCCTAATAATTGCTCAGGTGACTTTTAAGGGACCAATTGCAAGTTCACCTCTTCTTCTCTTTCAACACTATTCAAGTTTAATTGACAACAGCTGGGCCCCATTTACAAAATCTTGTGATAAGCTAATTAACAATCGCTCTGGACACATCAAGGGTTTTCCCAGCTGTTTGCCAAATAATGGTTCAATCAAACAAAATTAGTTGACTGTGACGTCTGCTTTTAGTCTGCACTGAGTCACTTATTATGTATACATAACCTAGACACACATCAGACTGTCAGTTAAAAACTGTCTAAAGACCATACAATTACTTCCCACACAAATTCAATTCTGCTATTCTTCAGATGCACCTTCCAAACACATATCAGGGCAAACAGACTATATGCCAATGTCTTTTGTACTACTGTTTCAAATACAGTTTGATTTAACTGTTTTTAATTAAATTGCATTTAGCACAGTCACTCATGATATTGACCTTGAAAGACTATAAGTGGCACCTCTTACTAACAAGTTTGGTCTCATGTACCCCAGGAAATTCAGTGTTACTCTCTGTTTACAATGAGCCAAAACCGCAGTTTAACCCCATGTTTTGCACTCTGTGTTCTCACATACCATGTGTTTGGTTGACTATAGGTAGTGCTGCCATAGTAACAAGGTCAAATGTTTCACAAACCAATAACTGTCAAAAACAAAATAAACAACTGTTACCTTAATTGAATACCACAAAACAAGGTGTTTAAAACTTCAGAACTCTGCTACCTAAGGTGGATCAAAATTTAAACACCGACCCCCATTAACCTGCGTTCTCACATTTATCGTGCTGGAGGTAACACGGTGTTACGTTGAGTATGGGGTACGAAAGAGCACGCTTTTAAATATTAATTTGGGGGCTGTTTCCAGGGATTTCACCAGAAACAAAAAAAAGGGGGGAGGGACTTATTACTGCTAAACCCCAAGTCAAAAGTGATGCTGTCCTTACTGTAGGCTAAAGTTATACAGTAAGTTGGTTTGATAACAGCTTGATGCAAAGCCTCTGTAAGGTGCAATTTGAAGTGTTTTAGAGGCCTTACTTGGTATTAAAACTAAAACATTGCTACAAAAGTGTCTACTTTTTAAGGAAGAAACCAAGATATTGATAACTTTCTCATTTTTGTGGAATTTAAAAGGAGAGATTTTACCCATCTTCTTCTGGAAGAAAGGAGAAAGGTCCCCCTTACCCCACTCTGGTGGAAACACTGGTTTCTGTTTTTACCTATTGAATATTATCTCTGGCTTACTAGGAACCATTTTCACCACATAGGATGAAAAATGCAAATTGTAATTTTATTGATGAATCTTTCAACCCCAACTGAAATAATTACTAGTTTATACTCTGAAAGGCAAAACCACTGACCTTATACACATGTACATTCTGATATTTGATAAGAAGCAGGTAGGTGTACAGGTAGCTAAGTAGAACACTTTGAAAAAAGTCTGTAACACTGAGTTATGAGTTTGTTCACAAGAAAAGCACATCACTTATCTAGAACTCTGTTACTAAGATTCCAGCTAAATGTTCCAGATAAATGTAAAGCCTTTTAAAGTCATTTCCTCCATTTCATGGCTTCCTGTGAATGATCCACATATTCCTGCTTACCCTAGCCCTAGATGGTGAGTTGCAACTGCAACTACAGGAACACACAGTAATACCAAACAATTATGCATTATGAACTGTTGTACAAACTAATGACCATACAACCAAAACAAAATGTTCCTTTTTTTTCTTCTTCTTCTTTTTTTAACAAACATATCTAATTTATAAGAGGAAAGGGTGTCTGTCCATGGGTTATGCAAAAAATGCATACTACTGAGATTTATGGTTGGTGTTTCTGAATTGAAACTTTTAAAACTTATGAAGATTTACCTTTCAAAATAGAATTTTCTTGCTCTGTACAATGAAAAAGTTAAAGTTTCCAAATTTGACAGATAACTTTAAAGGAGAGGCTTAAGTAAAATTACTATTTTTCTGTGAGAAAGGAACTTAATCTACACAATTTAGTTAAGCTTCTATTGAAATCCCACACAAACTTTTTGAGATATCTGCAAACGAATTTGCTAGACGTTTGTTCAAAACCACACATCAGATTTCAACTAAATTTCACCAAATTGCTTTATAACCAGAAAGCCAAAAGGCTTAGTGATTCCTTGCCGAAAAGGGTTGCTTTGTTGTCCTCATAAACCACTGAAAAGTGACCTCAAATGACCTTTGACCCCCACCAAAAATAATAGGGTTCTTCCTCTCAACATGGCAAATCTATATACCAAATATGAAAAGTATTGGTAATTCCTAACTCAAGATATCGCAATATTACGAGGTTTTCGGTCTTTTATCTCTGGTGACCTCAAATGACCTTTGCCCTTCACCAAAAACAATAGGATTCTTCCTTTCAACATGGCAAATCTTTATGCCAAATATGAAAATGACGGTCATTCCTATCTGAAGATATTGAGATTACAAGGTTTCTGACCCTCTGTGATTTCTGGTGACCTCAAATGACCTTTGACCTTCACCAAAAACAATAGGGTTCTTCCTTTCAACATGGCAAAACTTAATGCCAAATATGAAAGTGACGGTCATTCCTATCTCAAGATATCGCCATTACAAGGTTTTTGGTCTCTGGTGACCTCAAATGACCTTTGACCTCCACCAAAAACAATAGGTTTGTTCCTTTCAAAATGGCAAATCTTTATGCCAAATATGAAATTGACGGTCATTCCTATCTCAAGATATCATGATTACAAGGTTTTCCGTCTTTAACCTCTGGTGACCTCAAATGACCTTTGACCTCTCCCAAAACAATAGGGTTATTCCTATCACCATGGCAAATCTATATACCACATATGAAAAGTGTCAGTCATTCCTATCTCAAGAAATCGCAATTACAAACAAGACGAACGTCTAGACGAGTTGCGGTGCCGACAAACCAAGTCGTCTTGTGCTTATATTTTAGGGGAACAAAAATACCATTCCAAAATACTTGTATTGTGTTTTGCCCAATAGCAGCTAAGTTAACTTCCACACTTGTAATCCAGGAACATTGTTCATTCACTTTAGAAATGTGGTTGAGGTGGAGGTGTAACCATGGAGCTACCACGGCTCCATGGTGTAACACACCAAAGAAATACTCGATTGCCGGTATAATGAGGTTTGCTCATTTTGAACTCATAGTTGACAGTAAATCAGGAAAAGATGATACAACAGTTGATTTAGAACTGTAGAAAGAGTAAAACGTCACATCAGATAACATTTCAAACGTCCTTTACAAGCTGTTGCTTGTGCATTTAATATAAGGTATCCCTAATGTCCCGGCTTCTTAATAACTCCTTGTACAACATGAGGGTTTCTGATAAAAGATGGTAAAGCGCCAAAGGCTCAAGACAGACCATTCGACCAAACAGACGTTAGTCAAAATTGTATTTTAAGTAGTGCAGTTAATAAGGAAAAACATGCCATTTGTTTAGCTGTTTAGTGAATACAGGTGGAGTACACTGTTATGACGTAATGTTGGGAACGATAATGAGTCTGTATATACATGACAGTAACGTTGTAGACACTTGGTTGAAGATGGATTTATGTTAATGAACAAAAGGAAACAATTTCCAATGTTGAACATAAAGAATTTTTAAAGATTAATGGTTTTTAAAAAGTTCTGTACGCTCCGCACCAAGTTTACTCTCAGCTTTCCTAATAAAAAATTGCTTAAAACTTACACCTACATTCTCTCAACATAAATGTTAATATGATGATATTTCACTCTAGCCTTAGGCCTATTAATTGTCACTGTTTCTCCAATTTATATTAATCCCGCACACATACGTCACTACTAACCCTTCGCCAGTAACTTCTTAGTTCAGTAATGTATAGACACTTGAACGACGTTGACCTCCACAAATCAGAGAACCGAATCAATCACTTACAAATCATAAAAGATAAATTGCAACATCTATACGTCCCTTCATGAAACCCGAATACCAAAAATATCGATGTCCCTAGTTTATAACTATCAGCGGCGATTCGTCTGTCATCACATCATTAAACAGTCTCGCTTCTTCCTACACTCTATGTCAAGAACTTGTTGTCGCCTTTTTGACAGTGACTTCTTACTACGGAACAAAACTGTTGCCATTGCACTATATAAAAATTGTTTTAATAATTCCCATGCATTTCTTTTTCTTATAAAAATAATAATATAGCAAGTTTATGTATGGCCACGACTCGCAACTGATCAAACGATAACCTTAAATACGTAAAAGCAATAAGAAAGCCAGGTCTATGAATAAGACTGCACTGTCCCGTAAAAAACTCCGTAAAAGACAAATTTCATCATTCCAACCACCCATATGCAATAGCTCAACAAATCACTTTCAAAAAAAAAAACAGACTTCATGAAAAATAAACGTTTCGCTGATAACACCACAGCCAGTGACATTACAAAAAAGAGCGTAACTAGTTTATAAATAAGTTTTTTGCTACTTTACCATTTACGAAATGAGCCACCTGGCTAAAAATTTACAATTGCGAATTTTCTTGTACCTGCTCAAAACTTCGTTGTGTAAGCTAACAATCTAAACCCTCTACAAACGGTCCAAATTTAATGTTTACGTTCGTTTAACATAAATATAAAAAAAATCATAAGGCAATCATTTTTAATTGTTTTACAGTGACGTAAATCCCGGAGAAGGCAAGGAATGTCTTTGCTTCCTCAAGTAAAAAAAGGAAAGCCAAACTGTCATATGGCCCCCTCAAAATTTTAAATAAACATTTCAAAATCAACACATTTTTGACAAGAGATGAACTATCCATGGCCTTTAAAAAGACCAAATCAGTTGGTTTTCAAGAGCTTCTCCCCCAACAGAAGACCCAAAGCAGTCCCTGAATGATTGTGCAAAACCTTCATTCATGCAGACCTCTTCCCAATATCTCAAACAGATCAACGCCCAGCGTAATAAAAAATGGTTGCTCTCATCACATACAAATATAAAACGAGATATGAATGAACATGTTAAAACCCTACTGCGACTACTCTTTACATTAAACTGTGTTCATGTTAACACTTCTTCATCTTATGATGTGCTCTTCTCCCTAAATGTATAAATATCCCCAAGAACATTCCCTCTGAATTTGTTTTTTTAAGCATTCTTCCTTAGTGGAGCTTCTGAGCAATGGCAGCTCGTGGTGTAAATATGTGGAGGGATACATAATGAACTTACAATGACTTGTCTTAAATAAAGATAATCATCTTCCCTGTAACCAATAATGCCAAACACAAAATTGTCAAAAAAAAAACAATTACCACCCACAACAACGAAAAAATAAAATGTACATGTAGATCTTTCGGAACATATAAATAATACATCACGATCGTCATGTTCCCTACTTTCCCCATCATCACACCTTTGACTCTTTTCATATCCACTAGAGCCTTTTTTGTTTGATCCCAACTCTGACATCATCATTTTTCTCCCCTTCATAACTTTTATCTTGAAATTCCCCCCATACTTTCTTTTTCTTTGTTGCCAATCTTTCCTTTCTACAAAAAAAAATCTTTGAACGGCCCTTCTTGGGCATTGTTATATTCTCCACATAATTTTAAACTTTAAAATAACAAATTTACCATAACCAGACACCTTGATATAACACAAATATAAATACTCGCCAACTCATACAAATTATATTTACCTACCAATAACAATGTTTCCCTCCGACAGAAACTTACTTTATGAAAAAACAGTGAACAAAACTCCTCTAAACTATCAAACTTTTTACTCTACAGCAACCCCGACCATGTCACTTGAAAAGAATAAATCTCTACAAAGAAATCCTCATATAAATACTCAAAATTCACTAAACACCTCGATGAATTAAAAAAAAACAACCAAAATGATGGCGCTGTGTTAAATTAAACAACATATTATTCCCCAGAGTACACATGGACCTGGTTTTTCCGCAAGATTGTTACTAAAAATAGAACACGTTTGCAAATTTTACGTGAAAAAAATCCCAATTTTACACTCTCACGAAAATCATATTTCCACCAAAACTTAAAAACACGAAAGAGAAGTACCATCCCTACAAATTGCACTAAACCGTATTTCGATACCACAAAGCGTCTAGAAGGAGATAGAAATAAAGTGCCGGAAAAGTCAGAAATTGACATCGCGATAGTAACTGCATTAGTTGCGGTTGCCTGCAAGGCAGGCACCGCAACTAAAATGCATCACAAACACACACACACACATGACATCACCATTGCATAGATTCCTTGCCTGCCTTCAGCAAGGAATCAAGAAGTGCCACTCAAACATATCCAAATTTGATTTGACCTCAGGCCCTTCTTTTCAAGAGGAAATTTGAAAGCTTAGAGGCAATATTAGGGTCTTCTACTTCACATGCTCATTTACTTACAAAAAAAAGTCCTAGAGCCAAATTTATACTTGATTCATTCTTGATTCTAAGCAGCAAATCAAACATAAATTTGGTTCTGGACTATTCTCTTTAAAGAAAATTTTGAGATAATGATGCCGTCTTCAAAAACTACTTTTTTATTTGTGGGTTGTTTCATATGTCCATAACAACAGCCTGCAGTACTATAAAATCTCTTTTGTCATTTTGTAACCAACCAGAATGCAAAAGTGCTTTGAGGTTTTGAAGATACATAAATGTTCCGTATCAAATAATGCCATTATGTACCAGATCTTCTCACTCAAATGTTGTGCTAGCATTTCCAAAAAATAATTTTGTAATCCCAGATGACCCTTGACCTCCACCAAATACTACGGACCATCTCCTCACCATAATGTGCATCTACACACCACATGTGAAATCTATTTAAGTTTCCCACCTGGAGATGTGATAACACTTATCAAGGTTTCCATTCATACTTTGACCTCCACTGACCACAGATATCCTTTGAACTTGGCAGATTTGACTCCCAATGACCCCAGATGGCCTACCTTTGAAATCGATGGATGGGAAGGGATGGAACAGGGTGTGGATGGGATGGATGATGGATTGCCTAACAAACTGATGGACAGACAGATGGAATTAAAAGCAATAGGTCCATCTTCTGACCATAATGCATCCACATACCAAAAATAAAATCTATCCAAGTTTCCTATCTTACAATGACATTAAAGAAATTTTCAGACTCTGATCCATGGTGATCCCAGGTGACCTTTGACCACCAAAATCAATCAGGACCATCTTTTGACCATAATGCATCTACATACCACATATGACATCTATCCAAGTTTCCTATCTGAAGACAACGCGTAAATGAAATTTTCAGACTTTGACCCCTGGAGACCCAGATGAGCTTTGACCTCCACCCAAAATCAATGGGGACCATCTTCTGACCATAATGCATCCATATACCAATATGAAATGTATCCACGTTCTTACATTAAGATATTGCATTAACAAGATTTTCAGACTTTGACCCCTGGTGACCCCAGATGACGACCTTTGACCTCCACCCAAAAACAAAAGGGGTTTTTCCTCTTAATATGAGGAGCCTCAGCCTATGTACCAAGTTTGAAAACTGTCAGACATTCCTATCTTAAGATATCATCTCAACGAGCAAAGTATCACAAACACACACACACACCATCATAAATGCATAGGTTTCTCTTTCATCGAAACCAAAAATGTCTTTATGTGATATATGTTCTTTGTCTTTCCTGTTCATAAGTATTACAAAGCCTGGTATGACAATAACAGCAACATGTGCAAAATATTACTGATTTCATACACACAACAAACATACTGTAGGCATACTGCAGGCTAGCTTACCAGCACCTTACAGGTTTTGGCTTGTGGAATAAGAATTTGATAGCTATGTAGGAAAGCTTACTGTAGCCTGCATACTACACTAAATACTAATCCCCTTTGTTTTTCACAGTTCCTATCCATAACAATAAAGCTTTTATCTTAGTCTATCCCTATTTTAACCCTCAATTTTGAAATTGTAGATCTTGCAACAAAGACTAGATTTATTGACTGCTTTTGAATTTTTAGTGAAAAACAAAACCATTGTAATTTGGTGAATTCAAAAACTTAACCTTTTTTTACACAACTAAGGAGAATGGTCCAAAATATCTCACTCAAAGCTGAATTTGTGTAAATATAAATTGAAATACTGTAACCACTGTGTTCAGAAATATAAAAAAAAAAATCCATGAAGTGTCATCCTATACCATATAGTATCATTTTTGAATTTTTTGATGGTATACCTCAATTGTCCTCTCCACAATTTCATTTGTTGAATATTCAATAGACATGCTGGCTTTTATATCCTTGGCAAACAGCATTCATGAATGCATATATACGATGACAATCAAGTCTTGGGGAATAGGGCTAATGGCGATGATGCCAAGACAGAGACTGGCAAAGGAACTTGCAAAATAACATATGCTGCTGGAATGTGTCCATTTTATTCAATAACTTAGCTTCCACTTTATAACTGTGCATGGGAAACAGTGAGAGATTCCACAACAAATAAACACCTAATTTTCTATCACAGTGACAAAAAGGTTGCAGGCAATCTGTTGTTGTTAAGTAACAAAATTCTTCTAAACTTGAAGTATCTCTCAAAAAAAAAAAAAACATACTTTCATCTATACACATGACTGCCACTGTTGGCTGGAGGTTGTATAATATGCCCATAGTATTTCAAGCCTGTTGTAAGAGACCACTAAAACAAAACCAAACATGAACTTTAGCAATACTTGAATGTTCATAAACTTGAATTTTGAACTTTTTATTGAGTTCTCTGACACTATATAACACATTTATGTTGGTGTGTTGTTAATTCTCATCTCACTGAAGTAACAAATCTACTGTATACCAGAGAGTGTGGCAACTCTCTGTGTATACACATGACATCTTGACAATACACAACCTCTTTAGAGTATGTGGTTTGACAGCATTGTCACATGGTTATTTCCCCTACCTGTCCTTGAGAATCTTTCTAATTGCCAGTAAAATGTAAAACCTGTACACAAGGTGTAAGAACTTCCTCCTTGGAGGGTAGCTCATGTGATTTATCCACTTTGCATTAGAATCCCTAAACAGATTTATTCAATAGTTCCTTTAGCATCATCAGGAACAACTTTTTTTGTTAGTGAATTTTTTAATTAATTGCCAAACTCAAAATGAATGAAATATCCTTCTGAGTAACCTCAGCATGCTTTATAGATGTGGTAAACGCTGATGAAATTTGAATTAACTTCAAAAATACTGCCCAGGTATTTAATAAGTCCATGACACAGCTCGGACTTACCTTAACATACTGTAGAAGTTGTTCTAATGTTACTTGAGGTTTAATGTGTATATTTGCAAAATTAAATCCAATTTGATTCAGCAATTTTTCTGCTGCAGTCTGAAGTTCTTATTCAGAATAGCAAGTAGGCGGGGGAAATTTTCCGTTCAGCTCATCGATACGAAAAAATAAACGTCCACCTGCGTTGGACACCAAATCTGCTCAACTGAGTAGAAATCTTACGGAAACTTCATTAACATAACTCTACATGGATTGGTTGAAGCAAGGCTGTTAATGTTTATTTAACAGGCAATCACTAATTGCACCATTGTACAACAGTACACGGAGTCACTGCGGTCGACGTTATTCGATACTGGTATTGAGTGGTACCGTGCAAGCGTACACACACAGTTAAGAGGTTAATTAAGAGCAACTGATCCCACAGCCACGGGGAAAAGATAGTTCGATACTTTCCAATAACAGATTACTGTTTTAAATCCATTCTTTGATGAAAGTTGTTATTGTTTGAAAGAGGCTGTCCATGATCAAGACTTCCATCTACATTAAAAGCTTTTCATGGACATAATAAGCCTTTTTTTTTTTATTGATTTAAACGTCCTTGTGTTCAAGGTAGCATTGCCATGATTAAGGCGTTGAGCACCGCCTACTTCAGGAATAGACCAATTGTGGTGAGTGCTCATGAATATTAAGATAATCAACTTTTGGGCTCATTGAACGGAATTTCTGACCGTCGCTGGCAGCCTCTGAAAGGCAGCAGCCTAAAGGGGGCTGCAGCCACAGAGGCACTATGCTGGCTAATTCAGAAGAGCTACAAACATAACTTTTTTCTTTTACCATACAGTTGCAATCTCAACCATAACAGTCATGATGCATAACCATCACAGCAGCTATGATCTTGATGGTTGGATTGTCCCCGTTTTTTTATCCTAGGGAACACCAGGGTACAGAAGCTGAATTCTTCCATTTATTTATGACAGTGTCTACATACCATGGAGGTATAAAAAGACATTTGGATCCATGATCAGTGCACTGCAGAAGTAATCTTCTTGACATCATGGGAGTACATACTCCAAACTGTGGTACTGTACTTCCATTTTGAGATTCGGAAAACATTTCCTATTTTCATTGGTTTTCAGTACAAATGCTCTCCAAAGTTTGAAAAGGTTATGTTCTTTCGTTTTATTTATGACGTCAAGGACTTGGAAAATTTAAGGGCACTTATTGCTCACAATTTCTGGAATTGTGTGAAACAAATCCTGTTTGCCAGACACCATTGCACCTTTAAGTGTTTAACAAGTCTGTATTGTGTGAGTTACAAAAGCACTTTTCCAAGTATTACAATATACCATGGTATTCTATACAGAGCCATTTAACACAACAATATACAAGAGCTACAATGCCATTGAATGTATTCTACTAAGATGCACAAAGGTTTTTCATGTTGAGACTTTTGTTGGTTTCTAAACAAGCTTTTTTTCCTTATCACCATCTCAGTATTGAACTACTTCACAGAAATGCATGCAGTATGTATAGGCCTACATAGGAAAATGACTACAATAGTGTAATTTTTCAACACAGCAGACAAACACCAAAATTGCAATAAAGCTGTGTTTACTTGACACGCGGAATGCGGAATGCGGAACGCAGAAAGCAGAAAGAATTCTTTTTTGTTTTTCCAATGACCTGTTTATTGGGCACATGGAATGCGGATCGCGGATTGCGGAACCATCACACATGGATTGCAGATTGCATAGCGAATTCTCCATGTCGAATTCTTTCCACATTCCAAGCATGTATTGGTGACCACGAGGACACCGTGTACAGCTTCCAGTAGGATTTCTTCACATTTCCCAAACTTCACATACTACGTCGTACCATATACTGATAAAACGGGGGAACTTTGGCAGGTTTTTTGATGTTTAATTGTGATAACTTCTCACAGCAATGGAAAAATGACTGAAACTTAAATGCTATGAACCATTTAACTCTCAGTCAATAAGTAGTTGTCTATCAGTTGCATATCTTCATCCACTGGGCTATTGTCATCCATAAAAAACTGCTAAATGACTAAAAGCAGCTTAGGGTAACATTGGTAGGTATGTAACTTATCAGTAGAACGTCGTTTAGCTGGTTTTACTATAACAGAATGCAGGTCGATCCGCGTGGAGTGTTTATTGAGCACGCCGATCCAATCCGCGTCCCGCATTCTGCCTTCCACATTCTGCCTTCCGCAATATGCATGTCAAGTAAACACCGTTTAATGCTTGATGTACCCCAAATGGTTTAACTCTTTCAAATTCTCTATTCTACATTGAATGTCCTTGATTGCAGCTATTTATGGCACACATCGCTAAAACAATCCCTTCCACCCTTCTCAATTAAAGGGCAAGAGCAGTCACCCAAAGTATTGCAGCAGACTGCTGTTTTATGATGGCCCTTAAAAGTCATAGTGACATTATTATTTCTCTTCAGATAAGAAATTTAGTAATCTGAGTAACTGCTTAGTTTACCTTGAATATATGCAATACTGAAGTACTTGAATATTACTATGAGACATTCAAGCTTCAAAATCAAAGAGGCCACGACGTTCAAAAAACGGCCGCGATGTTCAAAATTGCTGCCAGCTAGCCTCCATAATTTTTCTTCTTTCTGTCAACGATTGCTTTTGTTGTTAATAAAATAAACGACAAAATCATTGACTTATTTGTAAAACTGGAACTAACTTTTTTAACTTCCATTCACATACTACTGCATGCGAGTCGGAGCTCTGTGTGTGTATCCCATGGGGCCTACTACTGAACAAGTAACACCACAGTATTACTAGCCTGCACTTGCCCTCGTAGGCTCCTATAAGGAAACTGTTGTGCTCACTCCGGAGAGCAGTAGCTACATGTCACAACACGACTTGCACGACCAAAACACAAACTCCCGTTTTGCAGGTTAGAGGCGGGGCTAATGTCTCAGATTTGGGAAATTATCAATCAAACGAACGAGCCATGTCATTGTATCTTAACGATGAAATCCCACATATTTCCTGTTTCTTCGTTCTTAAAACTTACGCCAAAATTCAGAAAATCGGAAAATAAAGTTGTGCGAACACACACTGCAGTCTAACCCTCTCCCCCTCCCCTCAGTAAATACTCTGTCTCTAAACTGTTTTGCCGGACTACAACCAAAGTTTGGGAAATTTGATTGTAGCACAAATGCAATGGGAGTATTAGAATTCTATACGAAGACGATTGGTTTCTACACGTAATTCCTACACAGTAAAACTGCATTGACGATGTCGCGAGTGTGATTGGCTGATTAAAAGCAATAATGAACCAATCACGATGTTACGATGTTTCTTACACAGAGGTAACTTAAGATAAGTGCAATGGAACTTATGTGTACGATGTCACAGAACCCTTGTTTTCCCAACATGTTTTCATAAAAGATCGGTACGCACACAATCTGTGATTAATGCTTGCGGCATTGGGCTCCATTGCTTTTATAAATTCTGGCATTCACCCGATCATTACCACCGGTTAGGCTATTTGCAAACTGAAAAAGGGGCTAAAATATACTTGAAACTTGCCCTTAGTTTCGTAAAATTCCCGTAAACTCAATCCTTCAACTTCCCACCAAAATGGGATGCATTGATAATCACAAACGTAAAATTTTACCATGGAAGTGATCGTTTGATATTTTCCGCTGTAACCCTGTAGTATTACATGGAATTAGATTTAGATTGGATTTAGATTTGCATTCAATGTGTTTTCTTTGCTTTCTCACAGAAAGCACCGCGTAAGTTGCTGTACAAACTTCTGCACAAAACAAATTGTACAGACTACCGAGCTGCAGTGTTTCACCTTTTCTTTTCAAATCCCCAAGCTTAGCATACATGTCTGTGCACGTTTTGTACACGTAGCTCCTAGAATCTTGTGAAGTTCGGTGCTTATTATCTTGCATAAATTAAGTCATTTCTAGCATTCCTTCAGTGATGTTATTTACAGTAGGACTTTTGCAATGTTGTCATACTACGTCATTGCGAACAAAAACAGTGATGCACATGGTCCCGTGCAGCAAACTTCTTGGCCCGCGCATGCAGTAGACTTAAGTGCGTGTCCGTTTATTCCACCAAACAAGACGTCATGTTTTGCTTAATGACATCATATGCATACAATCCATTTCAAAATTTAAATTGGTCCCTGCATCGTGATTGGTTCAGTTTCGTTGATACTAGCCAGCCAATCACAACTTACGCCTTCGCCTATGTGATTAGTGTGTCGGTCTCGAGACAAGTTTTCCTGTTGAGTTTGTGTTACGATGATCGCCGGCTAGGGCAGCCGGGCAAGCCCCGGGCCAAATTCACCATGAAACTGCATCACAAATCTCTGCGTACGAGGATATTTTCGGGGATCTGACTAAAGTGCATTTCAGTTGCAGATTCTTTTTAAACAAGTTTTGGACTAGAATTGCTTAAAATGTACGGGGATATTTATATCCGAAAGGAACCACAAGATATGTTAATCGGGTGCAATTGTTTTGCTGCCCAGAACTGCTAAGATTGTCATGAATGATTGCTCTACATGGGTTCGCTAAAGCAGGAGAGAAGCTACGGTACATTAATGCAACTACAACCCAGTGCAGTGCAGTGAAACAATGCAAATGTTCTGACATAAACTAGACAGAGCACGAAGTTTGCCTAAGAAATAAATTATCAAAGGGCATGTGACATCGACTACAAACAATTCTACAGTACTGTATTTAACGGTTGATTTGTATCTCTACTTGTGAAGTGAAAATATCACGCCTACAAAAATGGTATCCCGTTCGTAAAACGAACGGAAATATCCCCAATATTTTCTATCCTGAGCTGGTAATATTGCAAGCCGGACCCGGGCCCAATCATGTCAATTTTGGTGAGCGACGTGCACGAAATAACGGCCAACTGGGGGTAAAAATCGTCCGGTGCCAGCGCCCAGCGCTCAATAAAAGCCATGCCGATGAACCAAAACTTTTGAAGCAGAAATTACGGTGATATAAAGCCAATGTGACTGCTATCACTAGATCAAAATTTGTACGAATGTGAGTTTCTGTGCTAATATTTTTGCCTCAACTTACAGAAATGGTGTTGACGAATTTGCCTCAAAAGTGTCACCATTTTGCATCTAAGGACTTGCATAAGTCACAAAATTTCCAAAAGGGGAGGGGGACACCCCCTCCCCTTATACCCCTCCCCCAGGCCAGCAATCCACCTATGGACGCAACAGATGTGCGACGTTCAATTCGGAACCCAAGGAAAACCCTGGACATAATTACTTGCACCTTTCTTGAGATATCATATTTACAAGGTTTGGACCTTTTGACCTCTCATGACCCCAAATGAAGTTTGACCTCCACCAAAAACAAGAGGGATCATCTACTTAATATGGCCGACCCACATACCAAATATGAGGTTAGTCAAACTTACCCTTCTTGAGATACCGTGTTTACAAGCAATTCTAAGGAATTTACCATTTGACCTCTCCTGTCCTCAAATGACCTTTGACCTCCACAACAATCGACAGGGATCATTTGTCTAATATGACCAACCCACAAAGCACACATGAGCATAGACAAATGTACCATTCTTGAGATAGCATGTTTACAAGGTTTTGACCTTTTCACCTCTCATGACTCCAAATGACCTTTAACCTCCATCACAAAAAATAGGGATCATCTACTTGATATGGCCAACCCTCACACCACATATGAGGTTAGTCACATGTACCGTTCTTGAGATATCGTGTTTACAATGTTTTGATCTTTTGACCCCTCCTGACCCAAAATGACCTTTGACCTCCACAAAAATCAAAAGGGATCATCTATCTAATTTGAACAACATACAAACCAAACATGAGCATAGCCACATGTACCGTTCTTGAGATATCATGTTTACAAGGTTTTGACCTTTTCACCTCTCATGACTCCAAATGACCTTTGACCTCCATCAAAAAAATAGGGATCATCTACTCAATATGACCAACCCGCACACAAAATATGATGAGATCAGTCACACTTACCCTTCTTGAGATATTGTGTTTACAAGCCAAAGCGTCACATACACACTCACATACACACGACATCACCATCGCATAGATTCCTTCCCTGCCTTCAGCAAGGAATCAAAAATCAGACTATTTTAAGTGTTCCAAACAAAAATTATTGCGTAATAAAGAAAACAGTTTATGAAACAAATAAATTTTAATACTAAAATAGTTACTATAGGAACAAAGCTTTCAACTGGAGGTACTATACTTACTGTTCTATATGGAAGTGTATCAATTGGAGTAAAATCTTCTGTATATGTCCTCTCTATATAACCATCTGCAAACAGCATTCTGTGAATTTGATGAAAAAGAGTGCAAGTATAAATTATTGAAGTAGAAACTATTCTACCATCCATTCCCTTGACAAAGAAAATATTTGCATCAATGAAGCATTTTTATGGAGGAGGATTCCATGTTGCCTTTAAGGTAATGATGAACTTGGAAAGCGAGGAAAGTTTGAAGAAACTGAATAACCATGGCTGGACAATTGATATTCTGTCTCAGGCATTATCTATTGCTTCTACAATATTCATAAGCCTCATAGACAGTTTTCCAAACATGCAAAATCTGTTTTCTGGATGAACATACTGTGCAGGATGTCACTATTGCACATGCAAGGTAAACCAAGTCAATTTTACATTTGAAGAGGAAACACTGTCTCTTGACATCCAGCCATGAAACAAGTCTTCTACACTACTTTAAGTTGGACAGATTTAATGCAACCTTCAGGTGTTCAAAACATACTGTATATCTCTGATATCATTTATTCTTCAAACTAACTGGTTAGACTCAGCTTAAAGGGCAGGAGCAGTCATCCCAAATAGAAGAAGTGTACTGGACTGTCCAGTTTCATGATTGGCTGTTGGGAGTCATGTGACAATGTTTTTTTCTCTTTAAATGTGAAATTTACCAGAAATAACTACTTGGTTTACCTTGAATATGCAATAGTAAAGTCATAAAATGTAATGAAAGATACTTTGAAGAGAAATAAGATGAAAATTGTGTTATTTAGCTTTTTCAGATTCAAAATAAGTTTGGGGGAGACTGCTCTTTACCTTTAAGTAGTTCTCCTTTGCCTCCTTGGTATTTCCTTAATTACCTGCAATTTCACAGGCAAAGCAAGTAATATAAGTATTGTCTCTTGCAGACTGACCCAATCCAGGTAAGTTTTGGGAAATTTATGAGCCTGCCCTTATAGATACCATACTCACTCATTTAAATGTAGATCCAATATATATTCTTCTCCTTCAATGGGCAAGATAAAACTTGGTGTTTTCAGATGGCCATCCTGTATTAAGATAAAAGAAAAAAATGCACTAAACTGTAAACCCTGTAAATTTTGAATGATGAAAAAAATGGGAATGAAGATACAGTCAAAGCATGAGTTAAGTAATTCAAAGTTAAAGCACGGATTGCCTTCCCCTTCCCCATTATATCTCCCCCTCCCCATTGTCCCTCTCCCTCCAGGTGATGAGCTAAAAACATGAAAAAGAACAGTGAATTAAGTCAATAATATCTGTGCCACACTCATCATCTACCTCTATTTTCTTTCCCCTTCCCATTATACCTCCCCCTCCCCATTGTTGCTCCCCCACCAGGTGACAAGCTAAAGTCATGAAAAAGTACAGTGAATCAGACTCATCATCTGCACAGATATTTTCTACTTCTTTCAGAAACAAACGTGCAAAGTTTAAAATTAAATCAATGTACTTATTGCAAGTCTACTAGGCCTATAACCTTCACCTTGATCTATTGCATTACATGTAGATGACTTATCATTTTGTGATTTTTTCGAACCTGACATAAGGCCAACATTCCAACGATGAGACCACACCCCAGGTAAACTTGTGATGAAGCTCACCAATCTAGAACATATGTTTCTCCTTACTATAAACTGTACTGTACCCTGTATTCCAAAGTGAAAATGACAGTGCTCAACCAAATCTTAGCTACATCACTCCTGGCAAGGATTTAATCAATAATTAGTGTCAGTTAATTAGTGTATCATACACTGTATATTGGGCATAACATCTGTTTCTCTTGAAAATTAACAAGTTGTTTGCAATACAATCATGGAACTCTAGCTAAGTGATATCAATGTAATAAACAAAGCCATGAGTTTGATTAAATTTGACCACTTTAGTCAAAATTTTTTTAGATTTTTTTAGCCAGGGAGACTATGTATAGGTAAATATGTCCCTTTAGCAAAAATGAATTAGCCCTTCCCCCCCCCCCTCCCCTTAATTTCCATATCTTTTCCACCCCTCACATTACACAGTTTACCCTTTCCTTGGATGTACTGTACAGTACTGCCTGCTGTGATTAAGTGCAATAGTCTTTGCAAATGACAATAACAGATGTCAAGTGAATCATTTCTGGCCATTAAATATTAGTCTAATAATCATAATTCAAAGTGAGGGGATTTTAAAAAGTCTCTTCATGTGACATTTACAACAATGCAATCAAACTAGAGGTTGACTGCAACTAGAATAAGTTAGGATAGGGTTTACAAGGTGTAGGGTGTTAAATATGTTAAATTTTTTAAAAAGATAAACTCCAAAGGTTTATAACTATGATAAACTACAAAGGTTTATAACTGTCAACAAAGAATCTTAACAAATTGTAAGTTTAACAAATAACATTGTACAGCTGGTAGTTTATGACATTTTACACAAACTGTAGTTTTATACACATTGTGCACCTGTTTTAATACATATGACATTGTACACCTGGTAATTAAGCAAACACATCTTATGTACACCTGGCCAATTTCAAATGGCAAGAGCAGTTGCCAGAAATAGAGCAAAAATTGTGAAATATAGCTGCTGCTTCAAAAAGAAGTTTGGGATGACTACTCTTACCCTTAAAGTGTCCCCTTTCTGCTGATTCAACATATTTATTCAAGGAAACTTCATCTAGGTTACACTTACAACATTAGATGGTGTTAGTTGTTCTTTTTGACTGCCATTTGCTATTCTGGAAAAAATGAACAGTTGAGTTTAAAGGGCCAAACCTCTCATCCCGAACTACAATTTTCGTATCCTGGTACCAAAATTCTCAATTGGCTCAGTTCTTTCTTTGATTGACAGCTAATTCAAACAATGCAAGGTGTCAAAGCTTATGTTACATAGCATGAACGGTACTGAGGGTGTTTTGATTATATAAATTGAGTTTTTCTTTACTCACCCTGAAGCAATAAACTGAGATTGTGTCTGGATGAGGATGAATTTCAGACAATTGTGGGAGGGGCTTCAGTAAGAAGGTTAGGAGAATTGCTACTGTTTGGGGTGAGAGAACTGGGCCTTTAACTCCCAACATGACCCAGTTTTTCTGAGTTGTTAATAACAAGCAACCTAGATTTCTGGCACTGGAAACTATACATTCCAAAGGCCACTTTCCCATGTCACAAATTGTACAAGGCTAAAAATTCAAGGTGTTTAATTTAGCAACATTACAGACCCACCACAATAACCTTAGTACAATAAGAGAGATGGAATAAAACGACAAACTAACGGAAAACTGTTTGAAAATTGAACAGCAAAGGACTTTGTCCAAACTTCTTCAAAGTGGTCTTCATCTTCAATCAATAAACTGTGACTCAAACTGAGTTGAGGGCCAACAATTTCCACCAGGACAAAAGAGTCCAGTTTCCTATATGGAAGTCACCTTATACTAAACCTTTGATTGTGGTAGCCAAACTACAGGAAGTTATGACACTGTGACTCTTTCAAATGTGTGTAATGTGTGTCTTGAAAGAATGAGTTGTGTGTATATGTCCAAACATACCCTGTAGTAACTGATAAAGAGATATTGTGAGGGTTAACCTCAAGCAATTCAATACCCACTTAAAGGCTTCAACACTTAACCAACAAGGGTTCATTGTCCAGGAGAAATTAAAAAATACATTATGGTTTGACAGAATGTGTATTGCTGACAAAAGAAAGACAAAGCTTGATACAAGGCCACTTTTAAACCACATTTTGGGATTTTATGAGGATAGCTGGTTCTTAACAATTACTTTAAAAGCACAGATATCATTTCAATCTCTTAACTTAACCCTCCAGGTGAAACAAACAGGCCTATGTTACGAGCCTAATTATAATCTGCATAAAGACCATGACTTATCCTTCAATTCCCCATTGGGTGTCAAGAAAAACTGTCAACCAAGTTTTTGTCTTTTTTTTTTTTTTTTTGTGGGGGGGGGAGGATGGATCTATGTGCGATACAACTGAAGTCCCATTTTAGGTCTTTTGGGTCACTTTGCCACAGAATCATTGGACTGAGAAGCAATGTATGACATTAACAGTACTTTTGCACTCATTGGCTCCACACAACCTACAGTGTATGCTCGGTGGTGGAAAATTTTGGTAGTCTGGGAGGATTCTTCCCAGGAAATTTGGCCATCTGGAAGAAAATGTCCTTTTCATTTATGTACACTGAAAAGAGAATGAGCTCTGGGAAATTTTACCCTCTTCCTGGGAAGCAAAACAGTTTTTTCTAACCCTGCCTGCACTTTACTGATGGCATACCTGTGGAATTATAAGCTTATTGTGTTGGAAATGTGACTGATGGGAAACACCCATATTTTGAGACATCCCAGTTTCTTTTTACTTTTAGTCAGTGAAACATATCAAAATCTTGTACATATAATACAGTATGAATGAATCTACTCCTGATTTATTTACTTTTTCCATTTTGTAGAAGATTTGTCCTTTTAAATATTGTAGATCCTGAAAAAGATGAAAATTTGATGGTCACATTCAAAAAATGTTACACAATAGACAAGCTGCCTATAGCTTTCAAGCTTCTTCAAACTGCCTGCACCATGCCGCAGTTACTGCCGTTCACTTCTCCAACTTAAGGGTTTAGGCCTATACAGTGCATTTCTAATAACTCAATTCTTCTCAGTCTTCTACTTACAGTATATTCATATTTTGCAACACTTGTCTTCAACTGGTCATGTACAACATCCATGACAGGCAATTTTATGATCTGTTTAATGCAGTTGACTTTGTCTAGATATTCTAGGTCAGGGTCAAAGTTCAACCTATCAAGCTAAATCTGGGATAACACTTCACTTGCTTCAAAACCCAGCTGATTATAGCTGCCATTTCCTGACAATCATCTTCCAGCAACCAGTATTTAAGTTCGTCTAGTCAGGTCAGAGGACAAGTTTAATCTTGGTGTTTTTTCATAATACACAGGCAATTGCAACCTGTCTGATGTCAGCTGGGTGGCACTTTTCTTCAATTTCAAATCATTTTGTAATTATTCATAATTTCCTTTGAGCAGTATAGGCATATTATCTTCATACACAACTGGCTTGTTTTATTGGAAATTGATGAATTTATCTTTCAAAAAATACGTTAACAACTTTCACAATAGTCTCAATTTGAAAAAAAAAATTCGGAGATCTATGACAGTGTTCCTAGTATAGACTTCCTGTCTCATGAATATGCACTCTGAGCAAATCCCATACACTTCAAACAGCTCAATGCAGTATGCAATGAAAGTGTAACACAATTATTGCAAGTTTAAGAGAGGCCCAGTGCTAAGTATGTGATGCACAGTTTGACAAAAAAAAGTTGTAAAAATTGGTGTTCATGTTAGTAAATGTATACAGCTAACATACTGTAGGGCAATGTTGTGTGTTCTACATCACCTGCAACAGCTAATGAACAGAGTAAATTTCAGTACTATGGAACTTGAGATGTTTCAATTTGGACTCAACTTTTGTGAGATTAGAACGAATTTCTACATGACAGGTTTCTTCTCCTGTTTCCTTCCTCCTTGCACATGAACTTACAGTAGTTCTGTAGTTAACCATACTCTTCTGGCTGTAGGGAGGCAATGTGACTGAAAACTAAAAACCACAGGGTCTTAACTTTAAATTCATCCCATTTACTGTACATTGCTTCCACTGAAACATTGAGGAGTGGCCATGCTATATTTTCATAATCTTAATTGTGGTTCAAATCCAAGTGAGAAAATACTTGATTATTTTTCAACTACTACTGTACCATAACGACTATCTTTCATATTCTAAAGTCTGAACCGCTTAATGAAATTCTTTGTGGGTACCCTTCTATGCTTGACTCATTCCAAATACCCTAAGGGACTGAGGATCCTATTTAACACTTCAGCTGCTGTTTCCAATTTTAATACTAACATCAGTCTTGATGACAAAAACACTCAGGGCACTCACAAAGAAATTACAGTTTTTTAATACCAAGCAGATATTGATGTATTGTACAGTGTAATAAAGCAAAGCTATTATTCATCAGTCACAATATAACTTTGCATAGTACTGTATATAACAGTAATTCATATTTGAAACATGAGAACAAAAACGTCTTTATTGTGAAACTGAAATTTCCAATCAACTACACACAGATCATCTTGCCCCTTGTTTGTAAAAGCTAGAACAGTTCATCTTAAGTTAAGCTTGCACATTGGAAGATCTTGGCACACTGTTGTATGTATTCTTACTTGTATGCTAGTTGTATACCAAAGTCACTCACAAACCAGAGTATCATTCCCAAATGATTATTAGCAACTATACAGAGAAAAATGGACATACATTTTCCATATAACATCAAGTAACTTCAATTATATCTCCTGTTTTTAAATGTACTGAACAGTACAATTATCACTTAGAACTACCCCCTCCCCATAACTGGAAGGAGACTGATCACCATTCGGGTTCTCTTTTCCGTGGTCAGTGTAGGTATCACAGAATGTGACGTTCCACATGCATCAACTGAAGCCATTGTATTAATTGTACTGATCATGTTCCAAAGACCTACAAGAACTCAACTACTGCATCTCAAACTGATCAATTTGTCCATTGCACCTACAGTACCCAGGACAAAATACTACTGTTCTGTGATCAATAACAATTAGGTGATACTGTAAAAACCAGGGCAGAGGACATTGCAAAAATAATTTTACAGCCATAAATCACCAAGAACAGGTCAATTACAAGTACAACAGAGGTAAACTAGCAGCTGCCCTAGGCAATTTTGAATTTGTCTCTGTCCTGAAAGTATGCCCACATTTTGAGTAGGAACAAACATGCAACAGATACCTGTCTTCAGAGTGCAATTTATAGGTGGGGACAGTAATAGGAGCTTTGAGGAGCTTGACAAATAGCTCTGTCATTTGGGATACATGTGGGAATGAATGATTATGAGACTTGACAGAAAACATCCACCTCAGTTGTTCCTAGTATAAAGTGGCCTAGGTTATACCCAAGGGGCTCTTGAAATATGTAATATTTTTTAAGAAGAAAATTCCAAAACAATGATAATGTCTCAAAAAATTGTCCTTTGCCTGTTATGAACACTTACATTATGACATAACATTGTAACAGGGGATTGCAAGAGAAGTCCCTGACTGGACTGGATCCAATATCCGGGACCATTAACATTTTTGGTAGAAATATCAAACAGACAGGTCTTCCTTCATTCTTGGAAAGAGCAACCTTAGACTGCCTTCCACAAACATCATGTTTGAAAGCTCAAGTGGGATTATAATTATGAAATCTCAAAAAAGGACTTTTCAAAAAAAAAAATTAACTAGCCCTTTAATCACACCATGACAAAACCAGATTTCATGCATTCTCCTTCAAGCCTGCATATCAGATTTGCTCTTTCCTAGCTTCAAAATTCAAGGGAAGGGCTTTCATCCATTTCTAGATGCAGACTGCAAACATTGCCTACCCTGCAGACTAAAGGATGAACTACACAAGTTCTGATCATGAAAGTACTTCGATGTTCTGATACCCAAGTGCTGTAGAAGTGTATCATCACAGTCTTCAGACAAAACTTCAAAAGGGCAGGAGACCAATCACAGAGTGATGAACTCATCAGAGCATTAACTTACAGTATATCCATTAAAAATTGATTGGTAATGGTAAACAAGTCTCTTTTGAAGAGCTGGCCAATAATGGCTGTAGTTCTTTCAAACAAAATGTGACACTTTCTTGCCACAGCAGTAGTAAAGAATTCCAGAGTGATTCTTTTGTGAAAATTGTGGGTTTATGCTATATGATCAAAGCTGCTCACAATAAACTATTTAGTTTCACTGGACACAGAAAACAAGGTCAATAAAAGCCTGAGAAAAATGACAGCAAGATGGATGATTACTGTAGCACTTCTTCTTGGGACTGATAGAATTGTTTCTGATGGTGCAGTTCTGGCATCAAGCCTTCCGGCAAATTGTTATTCACATTGCCAGCCGCTGCATCACTTTGAGGCAGAGCCGAAGGACCCGGCTCATCAGTCGGTGAAGAGTCGAAGCCCTCTCCAAAGTCAAGTTCTTCCTCCATGTTAACTTTTAATACAACCCAAAATGTACTCAGGCTCTTAAGCCTAGGCTATACCATGGAAGAGGTAGTACTTCCATGGCTATACTAGAGTTGATGTTGCATCACCGAAAGTCAGAAGCACAATGAGGCTGTAGTCAGTGGCATGCTCTCACTAATGCTATGCCTGAATGCTATGCATTGTGTGAGATAAGTGCAGAATTGTTTCTGATGGTGCATTCGTAGACTTATTCAAAACATTCATGAAAAAGGATACTGTACATTTAAAGAGGCTCATTGAGTTGGTTCATGGAATTCAACAATTTTTTCCAAACATGTTAAGTTTTCTTCACATACCAATCACAAATGGTCAATCTTAGACAATCCCAATACCCTACATACAACTGAACATTTTATGAGTGAGTACTTAACGGCTGATGCGAGTTTTCAAAAATTCGTGACCAGACACTTTTTCAAATTATGCACAGAACTGTTACAAGTCCGGACATCACAAAATTCAAAATTTAAACTTTTTCTGTGACTTTTGGACTTTAAACTTGACTTGTTATGCTAACTATAAGCATTGTTATTTGGTAGTGACCCTTTGAGACTCTCATTAAGTTATTGATACTGTATCAACTCAATGAGCCTCTTTAAGAATCATGTAATTTTATGCCAATCTGGCAGTGCTTACCATGCAGTATTACCACACAAAATGCGTTCCTGTACAAAAACTTCACAAACTTGAGGTTTTGATGATCAATGTATTCCAAATAATGCCATGATGCCCGAATGTTAAACTAACATGTTGGGAAACTAATAACTGTATAGCCAATTCCCTAATGAACCGCCCCAAGGGCGTTACATTTTTGTCTTTTTAAAAAAGGGGCATTTATTTCAGGGTATATTTTAATAAAAAATTAACTAACCACTAGTGTATTCAAACAATCTATGAGTTTTTTTAGATGTACAGGTGAAAGTAAATGAGATACTGTTATTGGAATATATTCTTGAATTGTGATTGGCATTTTGTTACATGTGTTGGAAACTTCTATGTGGATCAAACTACAAGCTATGTTCCTTTTGGAACTTTTATTGTCAATTCTGATGATTGTTAATTTTGTGTTTCTAAACTTTGAGGTGTTGTGCATGGATCAACATGTGAAAAGGTTGTAACTGTTTTTGACACTGGGCTACTGCTGTAATGTTAATGCTAGGCTTAATCTGTGGTTTGGGCCTCTAGGTCGAGGAGACCTCTGCCAACGCAGCTGTTTAAAATTCTTGAGGGGGGCATTTATTAGAGGGGTGCACTTATTAGGGAATATACCCTATTTGTTACCTCAGACAAGGAAAGTTTCACCTCAACAGAAAACAATGCGAATCATCTTCCTAACATCACCATGGCACAATCACATCCACATACAGTGCTAATGTATGACACCAATCCATCCAAGTTTCAGACCTTAAAATATTGTGTTGAAAAGTTGAAAAGGTTTTCAGATTTTGGCCTCTGATGACCTCTGACCTTAATCAAATATGACAAAGGCCATTATCTCACCATAATGCATCCATATACCAAATATTTAGATCCAAGTTTCCTACTTTTATGTTAACAAGATTTTCAGCTGTAATTGGAAAAAAGGCTGTGGCCAGTTTGACTTGAACCAATTGGTTGGAAACTGGGCCATAAGACCCCATGCTACTCCAAACACCACTCCCTGCATGCTGTACATGTACATACACCACTGGAAAAATGGGAAACTGAAGGGGGGAGGGCTCATTCCTGGTTAAAAACTTTGGCAAAATGGGAGGAAACTTTGGGCAAAATTTAAATTTTTGAAATCATGTAACAAATTGTGCAAAATTTTCCTTCTTGGGGGGGGGGGGGGGGGGAACTTGTTCAAGCTCTGCATTGCCTTCAATAAATACAAAAACACAGAATGTCAGATGGACCACTGTGAACTGAAACCAAGATTTCAGCTTACTATAAATCTATCATTTCTGGGAGATATTACAGAAACAAAGGAAGATTAATGTCACTTTGCAAGATTGTATTGTTTACAGGTCAAACACTCAAAGGAATAATATTTATGTCTAAACTAATATGACATAGATAGTTGAAATAGGAATATCCCTGTCTTATCTTAGTCTGAATTAGGTATGACTTTTATGTGATATTCTCAAGAAAACCTATCATAAAATGAAGAATGGTACCATAAATCAGACATTCAAAAACATACCATGCAACAAATACACTTTGACATAGTTTTAAACAAATTACATAATGTATCATAATTCAAACGCAAATCGAGGATGGTCCAACTGGGAGTTCAAATTGTGCACTGTAGGCCACTTTGTCCTGTTCCTAGGTAAAGGCTTAATAACCATAAAAATATTTACTATTTTGTTTATTTTTCCAGGGAGCTGTCACTAGATTCCACGGTCACCCTCTGAAATTCCAAGCATAACCATCAGTTATTATCTGAATTGTATTATTTCACTGGCCCACAGAAGGGCCCTACGTAGAGTCTTTTGTTTCCTTTATAAAGTGGCCTTCGTGCCTGTCTATTTACCATGCAGGAATGTTTCAGAAGGGATAAAAGTACATGGTACACTCAACGGACAGATAAAGAACAATGCAAGCAGAAGGGGTGTATAAAGGTCACAAGGAAATAGCTTTTAAAACAAACAGTACTAGGCCAACTTGTTTGGAAGATTTCCTCATCTTTAGGATATGGCTACCCCAACATTTCTTGGAATTACCAAATCAACTGTGCTAATCAGGATTTACAATATTTCCATGTATCCACTCTTTTAGTGTAAAGTAGGCTGATGTCATAGATCTAAGCCTGAGGCAATGGAAATGTAAAAACATGAACATCAAATTTAAACCAGAAAGCCAAAAGGCTTAGTGATTCCTTGCCATCAAATACCTTACCTGCTTTCAAATTGACAGTGCTTGATAGATTTTTCTTTACATTTTAGGCACAGGATTTTCGCAATTTTACCCCTGGTGACCTCAAATGACCTTTGACCTCTACCAAAAACAATAGGCTTCTTTCTCTCAACATGACAAATCTATATACCAAATATGAAAAGTATCTGTTACTCTTATCTGGAGATATTGTGTTTACAAGCCATTTTCGAAGTTTTGGCAATTTTACAGCTGGTGACCTCAAATGACCTTTGACCTCTACCGAAAGTAATAGGCTTCTTTCTCTCAACATGAAAAATCTATACACCAAGTATGAAAATTGTCCGGCAATCCTATCTGAAGATATCAGGTTCACAAGCCATTTTCGGTGTTTTCACATTTTTACCGCTGATGACCTCAAATGACCTTTGACCTCAGCCAAAAACAATATACTTCTTCCTCTCAACATGACAAACCTATATACCAAGCATGAGAAGTGTCGGTTACTCCTATCTGAAGAAATCATGTTTAAAAGCCATTTTCGGGATTTTCCCAATTTTACCGCTGGTGACCTCAAATGAACTTTGAATTCTACCAAAAGCAATAGGCTTCTTTCTCTCTACGTGACGAATCTATATACCAAATATGAAGAGTATCTGTCACTCCTTTTTGAAGATATCATGTTTACAAGCCATTTTCAGTGTTTTCGCAATTTTACCGCTGATGACCTCAAATGACCTTTGACCTCTACCACAAACGATAGGGTTCTTCCTCTCAACATGACAAATCTATATACCAAGTATGAAAGTTGTCGGGCAATCCTATCTGAAGATATCGTGTTTACAAGCCATTTTCGGCATTTTCGCAATTTTACCGCTGGTGACCTCAAATGACCTTTGACCTCTACCAAAAACAATAGGGTTCTTCTTCTCAACATGACGAATCTATATACCAAGTATGAAAAGTGTCGGTCACTTCTAACTGAAGATATCGTGTTTACAAGCCATTTTTGAAGTTTTCGCAATTTTACTGCTATTGACCTCAAATGACCTTTGACCTCTACCAAAAACAATAGGCTTCTCTCTCTCAACATGAAAAAACTATATACCAAATATGAAGAGTGTTGGTCTCTCCTAACTGAAGATACCATGTTTACAAGCCATTTTCAGTGTTTTCACAATTTTACCGCTGGTGACCTCAAATGACCTTTAACCTCTACCAAAAACAATAGGATTCTTCCTCTCAACATGACAAATCTATATACCAAGTATGAAAATTGTCGGGCAATCCTATCTGAAGATATCGTGTTTACAAGCCATTTTCGGCGTTTTCGCAATTTTACCGCTGGTGACCTCAAATGACCTTTGACCTCTACCAAAAACAATAGGGTTCTTCTTCTCAACATGACAAATCTATATACCAAGTATGAAAAGTGTCGGTCACTCCTATCTGAAGATATCGTGTTTACAAGCTATTTTTGAAATTGTCGCAATTTTACCACTGGTGACCTCAAATGACCTTTGACCTCTACCAAAAACAATAGGGTTCTTCCTCTTAACATGATAAATCTATATACCAAATATGAAAAGTGTCGGACATTCCTATCTTAAGATATCGTGTTTACAAGCAAGTGTCACAAACACACACACACACATACACACACACACACACACACACGACATCACCATTGCATAGATTCCTTGCCTGCCTACGGCAAGGAATCAACAACAGAAAGATACAAATAATTCCTGGATAATTTTCACACAAACAAGGATTGCTGAATTGAGTGCTGCCTGGTTTACTACTATACACATTGTATCCTTGCCTTCGTCAAGATGCTTCACCTCTACTTCTATTCCATTTTTAACACAGACGGCTAAATGGGTCCCTGGTAGGTAAATTAAGACTGGACATTGTTTGAACTGCTGCTGTCATTGAGGGAAAATCATGTCTCTATGTACAAACAATTTACCCAGGTGCAAGGACAATACAGCATTGGTAAAACATTTTTAATGAGAATGTTATCTCATGTAGTAGGGTATTAAGTCCTTCCAAGCTCTACCAGATTATAAATAAAGTAGTAATATCAAATAACCTGGATGTCAGTGTACCAGGTACAGTATGAGAGGGCAAGGATGGGGGTGTACCCTCCCAATTCAACTGAACCTGGATACGAGTGTACCAGGTATGAGAGGGCAAGGCTGGGGGTATACCCTCCCAATTCAAGCAAAATTGAAAGCAAACCCATTCAGCAAATTAAGACAACAGCAAAAATAGAGTTTCTTCTTTTTGAGAGGAAAATTGGTCAAAAATTTCAAATTCAAACAAAAACTTCCCCTGCCCCTACCCAGTAGTATAAATCTTGTCAATCAGACAGCTCTCATTACATGGTACCTGTGGATTTATACTTGAAGAGGTTACGTTAGATAGAGTACTATGCCTCCGCAACTAACGACTTACAGTAGTTTTAATCTAGCTGAACCCACAGGAAATTATTATCCCTACTTCAGTCTTCATTGCTTATGCTGACTGAGAATAATTCACAATGGTAGTATATGACTATGCGCGTGTGGCCACATGTTCCATTGTTCTGCCCCCAAGTATATCATCAGTATGTCGTCAATGCAGCATAAGGTCTATACCGTGTTACCCCAACATCAGGTAAGGTCAAGCTCGAGTAAGAATGAGAGTCGAAAAACAGAAACTGAAACACCTGAGTCAACCTACAGTTAAATGACTTATTGTAACCATATTCACAGGATAACACAAGTGTCAAAGGGCATGTGAGACCCAGCCTTAAAATTAAGCTAGGAATCAATATTGCAAATTGAAAACTAACCTCTTGAAGCGTAGTAGCATCTCTCCTATATCTACCGTCTAACCTCTTTGGAGTGATGACATCATAATTTGTGATCTTACTGAGTTGTTCTAATCTGCTTCTTAGAAAACGTGCATCTGCAATATTTAAAAATAAAATGCAATTTTAAGTGACATTCAGCAGTGAAATATTCAGATGTAGTCATTAGCCTTTAGCCCATGGTGGCTCTTTTTGGAATGACTAGCCAATATTTGCTTTCAAGATGTACACCTACTGGTCACACTAAATGGGCTAAATACTGTATTTTGCCTCATGAATCCATTTTGGGGACTATTTATACAGGCTTCAGGGGAAAATCTATCTCAGCCATCTATTAATTCCTACAGTGATTTTATTCTTGCTATCAATAAAATCAAATGAAGCCAACCAGTCTTGGAAAGTGGACTGGGATTGGGCACTTGTCCATAGAGTGCTTGACATCATAATTGGGTAATCTTGCCCCACTGCTAGGCAAAAAACAATGTCGTCTTGTCATGGCAAGCCAATTGTGGGCCAACAGTATTCAATAAACTTAACTTAGTTTAGCAGAACTAAACCAGGTTAAACAGTTTAATCTGGTTTTAATAATAAACCACTTGGTTTGTCAATTCGATAGTGCTTTTTCAAATTATTGGTCATTTTTAAAACATCGATATCAATGATGGTTGATAACCTAGTTTGATATTATTATCAAATGATGCCAAATGTACAATAATCCAGACACCTGGTTGATAAAAAAAAAACTTGGCTACTTGGCTACTTGGCTAATTGGGAGATAAACTTGGATTTTTTATAACAAATGTCCAACAATTCCATAACCATCAATTCCATAAGTTGTTCTATTGGTCAAAAACTACAGTAGGTGTATATCAAATTATTGGGCACTATTTGGCCTCTTATATGTGGTCTATCAACTGATAAACCTGGTTAAGCTGGTTTATTCCAAATGCACAGTAATTTGGAAAACTTGGCTTATCACTTGATAAACCTGGTCTATGGAACCAAGTTTATCAACTGATAAGCAAAGTTTATCAAATTATTAGGCATTTGGCTTGCCATAAACATCAGTCGTCAGCAGTGTAGCTGTGAGTACTCCACTAGTTTTTGCCCATCAAAAGGGGAGTGCTTGTTACATCAGTAAAAACACTCCATACATGTATTGACTCCTGGATATATGCAAATTAGTTACAGTACAATGATGACGATAGTGCCAGTTTTCCATTGCCAGCAGCCAATTTTAAGTTTGTATTACATAGGATGTTGTGTTGTTTGACAAAGATTTTAGGCTAGCCCTCCTTGATTAGTCTACCCATGGAAGTAAGTAGTAACTGTACCTCCAAGGTAGTACCTCCATGGTCTACCAGGTCTTGAAATATTTTTAATCATAGCACATTCCTCTTTGACTGAGAATTCACCTAACACCATTCAGCATAACTGAAACAATTCAAGCAACATTCAACATTACAGTATGTTAAGTACAGAAAAATAAATCAGATAAATTGCAAGTTGTATGTTTATAAGCCAAACTTTAGATTCTTTCAAGTTCCTTAATTAAATACGGTATTGCAACATGTGTATAAATTAATAGCCTCAAATTATTATTTCAGGGAATGGCATAATTGTTTACACAAAGTTCAATAGAGATCACCTGCAGATTATAGTGCCAATTGTAACATGGTAGTACCATGAAGTGACTAGGCATATGGTATCCATGTATTTCCTTTCTGTCATTCTACTTCTCTAACCATAAAAGGTAACAGTTAATATGCCAGACAATCCACATCCTGAGTAAGGGAAAAATTAACACCCTGTGCCTTTTAATAATTAATGCATTCCCCCTGGATGACCTTGACATGTGAAAAACTTTAGTAAGGTGAAAATGGTTACAATGGGCATTCGATAGTATTACATTAACGCAGCTTATGCTGTTATTTTTACGTTTCCAGTGTTCATCAAAGGTATGGGCTGTACTCCATACAAATGTAAAAAGCTTTAAAAACTAACATACCTTAGTCTTTTCTCCGAAAATGAGCAAAAATTCGAAAAAATTTCAACGGTTTCCAAACACTATTCTACCTTATAATCTGGCTCTAGCTCCGCCCAATGAATTTGATGCATATTCAGAAAGTCATTTTGAGAAGGAGTCAAGCAAAATGTAAACAAAACAGACAGTGAAATTTCGTTCAATTGATACATACGTTATTCGAACGGCCTTTACGTGTCCAATTTGCACATCACATCGAACCGGCTGCGCAATTCAATCATTTCATTTGTGAACCCAGATTCAGTGACACATTCCTATTCACTTGTTTCGGCTCAATCTTTCAGTTTTTAATTTTGTCACTGATTGTGCTTTTTTTAATCCGTCCCAAGTTTCAAGATAATGTTCATTTTCTCTTTAATTTGATGCTGTGGCTTGGCGACATTCAAAAACAATCTTTGGGCTACATGTGTGAAACTAACTGTCATTCTGTATTGGGAAATGTTGTGAAAGGATCTGTAATGCATGTGCACAACACGTGTGATACATTGGCAATACATACATCGTTGTGTCAAAGGGTAGGCATAATTTTACGTCATTCATTTCTTGCATTGTGACTGGTCAAATTGAGATAAGAGCCCTTTGTCTTTGCATAAGAGTTTAGCCGAAAAAAGTAGATGAAGGTTCTTTCTACTGTAATATAAAGTGCTCTAATTAGTGAAATTTCACTGGAAAAAACCTGGTGTGAAGGATTTCTACCGGGTTGGTATCGAATGGAAGAGCATGATTGAAGATTAACGATGAAGGTTATTTTTTTTCATCAAACAGCATAACCTGCTTTAAATACCTATAGGACAGCTAAGTAATTCTGTGATTTCATCAATATCTAACAAAAATGGACCATTTTACAGGATAATTTCTGATTTGCAATAGTTGATGAATAAACGTGAGCTATATGCAAATCATATCAATGTCAAGAGGGGAACAGGATACATGTTTATTTATTGCCATACTTTGTTTTTCACAACCATTAAAGGAGAGTTATAAAATTACTACAGTATGTCCTACTTAAAGTTTAATTTGGAAACTTAAAATTTTACCAAATTGCACCCTTGAAAGTTGAAACCAATCACTTACAGTACCAGCCCTGATGAGGCTATTATTAATAGGTTTGACAAAAGAAATGTCAACACTGTGCATTTGCAGTTTGCACAGTAGCCATGTTATTCCAGAAAATTCAAACTTCTAAGAGGTAGAGGTATTTCTCAAGAATGGTAAAAAGACATAGACATTAATACCAACAGATTGGTCCTTGAGAAACTTTGTACTATTCAACTAGCACTTAAAGTCCATATATTTTGCTAGCTTGTAACCATACCTTAATGCAAATATTCTCCTCATTGCCCCTCCAGGCACTCAGTAGTTAAGAATTTTTTTATTTTTCAATATCCTTTTCAATTCTAAAATTGTACAAAACTGCTATTTTTGCAAATATATTCATCTACAAGAGAAATGCTCCAACATTAACAAATGAACAACTTTGGTATTTTCCCTGAAATTTACTCCACATTTGAAGCAAATTTACACACAAAAATGGAAAGTTAAACTTAAGTGCTCATTCTGATAATTATCAGTTTTGACACCTCACAGCAGGGGGTGCTTACACAAGCTGTCAGCTTAGTGGCAGTCCAAAAGATATTACAGAACTGACAGCTGAATTGAATCAATAGCAATTGACCATCTAGGCCTCTAAGACAGAATTTTCTAAATAATGAAAGGTTAGATACCTCCAGGGAAGAAGCAGGAATGATGTCAAAACTCATCCATGTCTGGAAATATTCCGTTAAAAAATAAATAGAGAATCTTAATCCCAAAAGCTTGGCCTAATATTAAATTATCTTTATTTTTGGACCAATGGTTGCAAACAACACTTCTGTTAATTGGTCCCTGTATGGTACAGCAGCTCACTGAGGCCAGTACTGTACATAGCCCCTTACCTTGATTTATCTTGTCATGTTTGGGGGTTCAAAAAAAAGGGATGTATTACGTTATTGAATCTAATACAGAGTTTTCCTGAATTAGTTGAAAACATTGACACCTAAACAAGAGCAGCATAGCTCCTGTCTCTCAACCCTTATGATGTCACCATTCCAGCTTTTAATTTATCTTGAAAAAGTCATTGTGTACACCTACCCAGAAGATTCCAGTTGAGCTGGCCAGCATGTAAACATGGTTCACCTGGCAGTTGGACTGTGTCAGGGATAAATCTCTAAAGCTAGTTCATCCCATTATATAATGCTGCCCAGGAAGGCAGGAATCAGATACTTTAAAGACATAGTGTATCATAAGTGTGACCAGTTTGTGTAAATCAGTAGCAAAAGGAATCTAGGGGAAGTAGATATCAGATGTCTTTCCTCCCCCTTCCCTCAATCCCTATCTCCCTTCCCATCCCTTCCATCAGCTTTCCTCCCTCTCCCTCCCTCCCTCCCAAGATGCACTCCCTCTTGAAATTTGAAAGCAATAAAGTACTGGAAGAAACTTTAATGCATCATCCATTTGATAGGAAATGATGGTTTGTGTACATTTAAAACTGTCATTATTCCTCTAACATGCCTTGTGTGAGCTGATCATATCTCTTCACCACCACTCTAGCTTGACCACTCCAGGGAAGCAAACTTGTGGTGATGAGCCAAAAAGCAATTTTATGAACAAACAATGACCCCACTGTATGCAAGTGTCCTCACACAGCAAGGAAAGCAGGTGTAATAGATACTAAAATTGCTGAAAAATAAGTAATTAGCTGAATGGGAACGGATGGTGTGTACACAGTAGACATAGGCATTTACAAAATTGGCTAGATGCTAACAATTCCTCCATCTTGTTTCAAGTAGACTTTTGCCTTCAGGCTAAAAATTATCAAAAATGACCAAAAATTACTCCTTTTCTTTGGTTTATCATGTTGCTAAGAGGTAAATGTATTGCCCTGCTATTATACGACACCTGTACAGCAAATTTTAGAAAAATCCACTGGCAATTACAAATGCTAAAACCTTTTGACGAGAGAGACAGACATTTTGCCCCTCTACAGTAAAATATAATCCTCTACCCACACATTGTGAGTTGAGCTAACAATGAAAAGAGCCTCATGTAGCCCCTTTTCGAATTGAGCTGTCAATTGAAACAATTAAAGAAAGAAATTTATTTTTATTTATTTATTTTTTTTGTTTTCACCATAGAAAAATCAATACCATTCAAAGATCTGAAAGGATTTATAACCAAGGTCCATGCACACAAAGTAAACTGGCAGTCCTGAGACCCTGACAATCAGCTTAATGTTTAGCACAATACATTTCTGCACAAGTACAATCAAGTTGAAAACCTTGGGTAATCCCTACAACTGAGACAAATAACCTATAACTAAGTAGCTTCTATTGATCATGCTTCTCTATTTTGTAATTTGTGTACATAGGCTAGGCCTAGCCACTTTGGCCTGCTAGAGCTCTTTCCTGGCTTGAATAAATTGAACAGGTAGTAAATATGGTCCTACTAGGCCCTATAGGCCTACCAATAACAGTCACAGTACAGGTGGCTTGATCTAGGCTGATGCCAAGCCCTCCTTTCAATCAGGTCTCCTCCACTGAATTTGTAATTGACTTTTCTTTTCTTTTTCTATTGTTTGTTTGTTAACCAATAGATTCGTCAATTAGCCTAGCTAAGGCCTTTGACTCAGTCTGTGGCAACGTACTCCACTTTGTTATAGGGCCAACGTTAGGCCAATGGTGTCTTAGGCCTAGGCCCCTAGGCCTACATGGCCTAGTATTAGTAAGTAAATGTGCAGGGAAATAGACAAATTGCACCATTTTGTAATTGATAAAAAAATTCACTAGTGACAGTTTTCACTCAATTTAATGGAATTTCGGTTGCTTTAAAAGTATAAATTAAAAATAATACGGGCCATACTTTAGTAACACTGACCGTCTGTCCTCAAAGTTTCAAATTCAAAACAAATTTCTTATGTAGCCTACAGGACCTAACGTAAGAAGTGCTAATTGCTAAATCTAACTTCCAAGCATATTCCAACAAAATTCGTAACGGTGCGAAAACGATACTCACCGCTAAATATTGTACAAAAACTATTAATCGAAATTCCAAATACAAAAATGTATGATAGTATTAACTTCGACGCTGAAAATTTTACCCAATCCATTATAAAATATATACGTTGGTTGTTCAAGCAGTGAAGACTTCGTTGGGTTTGTGTACGGTGTGTAGAGGATTTGAGTTTGCGAGTCGCTACTGTGCAGGGCGGAATTGAATTATGAATGGGTTGGTCACCTACGGTCGACAGTCTGAGTACGGTGTTAAATAACACAGCAGCATTAAGTTCACACACACGTACAATCGTCACTATGTACGTACCGATCCTCACACTTGCACGTTCAAGTTACTCGTAATGTTATGTTGGTGAAGGAAGCTCCGCCCATTTAGACTTTCTGTACTTCTAAGCTGGCTTATTTTCTAATGGGAAGGCTTCTATATACACACATTTTTATATGCACAGTGTGCCAGGGAGGTTTTCTATCTTCCCATCTTTCCATGAAATTGAAAAAGATACATGACAAGTTATGACTAACGTTAAGGGCTACAAAGATGTGAGTCAACGGCGATTGACAGTCGGTAAGTCCGTCAGGCCGAGTCGCCTGGCCATTGTAACGTTACTTCAGTCATTCCATCTGGAGGGCTGTGACTGTTATCCTAGAAATATGTAGATTAGTTGCTAGGTTGAAAACGCATCTGTTTAAGGAAGCATTTGGTACTTAGTAAATTCTCTTTTTATTGTAAAGCGCCTCAGAAAACCTTTGGTTCTGGAGTGCGCTATATTAAGTGTTATTTACATTACATTACATTAGTTGAGAGTTCTTATCAACGAATTCCCGCCTATTGAAAATCCAAGAGTGATGGAGGAAAATATCTGCAAATAAAAAAGATAATTATACCGGAAGTCCCCGCCATATGAAAAACTGGGCCCAGAACATTACAAGAATAAACATGTTATGGCTATGATATTAGAAGTATTAGTGTAGAATAATGGTTGAACTAAGTTTGCTTTTATTTTAAAGGGCAAGAGCAGTCATCCCAAATTGAAGAGGTGAAGTAGATTATCCAGTTTCATGATTGGCTGTTGGGAATCACGTAACAAGTTTTTTTCTTCTTCAAATGTGAAATTTACTAGAAATAATTGCTTGGTTTACCTTGAACATGCAACAGTAAAGTCATAAAATGTATTGAAAGATACGTTGAAGAGAAACAAGACGAGTATATTGTGTTATTAAGCTTTTTTTCAAAGTAAGTTTGGGGGACTGCTCTTTACCTTTAAGTACATAACTAGGGCCCATAAGCCACCGCGGACGCTATTTTTACTGGGAAAATAATAATGAAGTGTTGAAAAATTGCAGAAATGAAAAATCACTGAGAGCATAAAACATCCTGAGGTTTTCTAGCTCTTTTCACGTGCTCTCCAACTTTGCATATACAACACGGGTATGTAGCCTGCAGCTTGATAAAATTGTCATATCAAAACAGATCTTCCTTCGCTGTTACAATTTCTTATGTACCTCATTCTTCCCCACTATAACCACACAAATTCACTTCCATCAAATACCAGGAATTCTTCCATTGGCAGCACCAGGGCCATCGGACCACTGTTTGCGTCCCACTCAGAACCCGTCCACGAGATCCCTTTCGACCAGTCCAAATACTATCCTGAGACATATTTTTATCCAGAGATATGCTATTACCTCAGAGTTTCCAGGGCTTTGCCGCATTGTTTCTCACCGAGGCTTTCCTTCATGGAATCCAACAGGAAACCTATACACGAAACCTTGGAAGTTCATGGAGCGCCATTGCAAAAGCAAAAGTACCATATACATCCTGAACTCATTTTTCACTGAGAGATTTTTTCTACACAAATGTAAAACTTACTAGAAGTTACAGCTTGGTTTACATTGAAATAGTTAAGTCATAATCTATTATGAAAGATGCTTTGAAGAGAGGTAAGAAGAACATTTTGATATGTAGCCATAGGCGTCGACTTGATTTTCAAAGTGGGGGGGGGGGGGACATCCGGTCTAAATTATTTCTCCTGTCTTGGTAAGGTGTCTACGTGCGGAGGAAGACATTTTCCGGGGGGGGGGGGGCACGCATCCGAATTTTCCGATTTTTCTTAAGTGTGAACACAACTGTGCGAGGGACGTTATATGCAGCGCGCAATTAAGCGCGTTACAATTTTTGCCCTTTTTAAACAAATATATATTTCAAAATAAAGAGCTTGTATTGCAGAAAAGTTCGGATTCTGGGTTTCATGTAAGGAAATTTGAAAAGTTAGGGATTACTGAAGATCTGCGTTTCCTATCGGCAAATCTGGGTGTTAGCGACGCCAGGGGTCGAAGCGCGCCCTCTTTCCGTAGCTTATCTGACCCGCCCTATTTTGCTGACGAGGCCGATTCCGTGAGGTGGGTCGAACGGCAGTACTACTCTTTGAATACGCCCATGAGCAACGTGTAACTTGCGCTCTTGTTAAATTTATCGAAATTTTGCAGTGGATTTTCGGCATCTTTGTCAAATGTAGACATTGTCTTCAGGGGCTACCGTACCTAAGGTGGAAGTATGCGGGCTAGATGTAGTGGAAAGAAAATGCAGAGAAGTGTTTGAGGCTCAGAACGGTCATATTCACGTAAGCCTGACAGTTTGTTTGTAGCAATTTCTATTATGAAATAAGGAGAGATGAATTTAGTGCACTTGAAGGGCATACCGTACCATCCCTATTGTATTGTGAGAAGTGGCTTTAGACTAGACGCTCTCTGTAACTTTAATTCCCTAGTCACCAGTAAATTTGTACGTTTGACCTTTGCTATTACGATTGACATATGAAACTTGCATATTGCAAATAAATGTTAGATAGATGTTTTTGCCAGAGAGGATCACATGACAAAGTTGAAATGTTTGTTGTAAAATTTACACCTTGGTTTCATTTACTTTTACCTGTATATATTTACTTTACTCATATTTAGCCACCGAAAGAGCAATCGAAAGAACAATCGAAAGAACAGACAGAACGAATTGAGAAAGATACAGTTGGGACTTAATAAAGAGAATTGGTTCAACTGATGATCGACTATTATTCGTAATTTTTCGCGTGTTTGGTGCCGTGACCGCGCAGCGCCCTCGTTTTTATATCGGCTCCGAGCCCAAGAGCGGTAACAGTGGGTGAATCAACCGGATTCATCAGAGTAACTTCAAGTAGTAGAAGTAACCATGGCAACTAAAGAACTTATGAAACACCGGCGTAACTGCAAGGGCAGTATGACTAGAGCGGTAAACTCCATGAAGACCGCTCTTGCAAATGAAGAAATAAACCCGAAGACAATCATGGAACTCTTCGACAAAGTCAAGACCACGTACGAAGCCGTGGAAAATGCGCACGGTAAAGTTGTCGAAGTGACAGAGGACGACGGAGAGTACGAAAAGGAGGAAGAGTGGATGGGTGCTGTGCAATCCACTTTTCTAGAGTTAAGACTTTCGGTCGAAGCTTTCATGAAGAAAAAGTCAAGTAAGGTAGCAACCGGCGAAAAGTCCGCCACGAGTGAATCTTCGGAGAGGGAGACTAGCGATGGAGTAGATACCGACAGAGTCGGTGAGACGGTCAAAAGTCAAAAAGTTCAGGGTACTCAAAACAGCAATGTTGGCGATACTGAAGCAAATAACGTCACTGCCTCTAGTAGCAGTATTAGTACTACTAATACAAGTAGTAGTACCAGTGGTAGTAATAGTGCCTCCAGTAGTAGTATTAGTACTACTACGAGTAGTAGTAATAGCGGTAGTAGTAGTAGAATGAGCGACTTTAACGAAATTAAGCTAGCTCTAGAATAACCAAAAACCGAGTATGTTAAGTTTGACGGTAACCCTGTTGAGTACTTCTCGTTTATAACCAATTTCAAAGTAAACATTGAGTCAAAGCTCAGCTCCAACCCAGCTCGGTTGCAACACCTGAAGACAATGTGTACGGGCAAGGCCCGACGCTACATAGATGGCTGCGACCTGCTAGGCGATGATGGCTTCAGTGAAGCGAAACGCATTTTACAAACTCAATTCGGCCAACCTCACATGATCCTCGATGCGCTTATGCGCGAGCTAACGGAAAGAAGGCAAATACGTCCAAACGACTCGGACGCCCTTTGGGACCTGATAGCCGCAATGAAGAAGTGTTCCGTAACGCTGACGAAATTAGGGTACACTAACGATCTTAATAGCACGACTAACCTACTTAAAATTCAGGAACTGCTCCCAAACTACTTACAAACATCATGGGTTAAAAGCGACTCACGAAATCCTGACAAAGGAAAAAAGAGAGCCGAAATTTAGTGACATGTTGAACTTGATCGTGAGGAAGGCAGAAGAAACGTCGACAATGTTCGGTAAGTATTTCACTCAGTCCAAGAAAGGACAGAACAAACAACAGGTGGAAGTTAATTCCGATCGCGTAAGCAGTGCAGTCCTTAAGTGTTTCATTTGTGAAAATGAACACAAAATATTTGCATGCCAGGAGTTCCTTCAAGGGGATTACGACAAAAGAGTGAAACTGGCCATGTCGAAGAGGCTATGCTTCAGATGCCTATCACCAGGGCACCTTATGTCCAGATGCAAACGGAAATGGAAGTGTGACTGCGGTTCCGAAAGACACCATAAGTTGCTGCATCCCCAGACGTGCTTAGGGGTCAAAAGGCAGAGGATGGCCTTTACCACTTCGACTATCCACGGGGTCGAAGAAGAAGAAGGTTGGAAGCTCGAACTCTCTGTTCGAGATAAGTACGAAAACGAGTGTATTAAAACTGATTTTCTTACAGTATCAAAGATTCCAGCCACTGCGGATGGAGTCCCTAGCAGAAATGAGTTAAGTGGGTGGGATCACTTAGCATCCCTCCCCTGCGATGATCATAGTAACCAGGAGGTCGAATTACTGATAGGGGCAGACTGCCCCAGGCATTTTGGGTTATAGAAGAAAGAAGGGGTAAGCCAGAAGACCCCTATGGGATTAGGACCCCACTCGGTTGGTCGGTAATGGGACCCGGCAAACGGACGGGTGGTGAAGTCCACTTCAACAGAATCAATGTAAGCAATGAGCGTCTGTTGAACGAAGTACAAAGAGTTTGGGCCGTCGAAAATAGCGGACTCTACGAAAGCGAGGATTCAAAAGAAGACGTTAGAGCGCGCGAGGTAATGGAGTCTACAATAAGGAAGACGTCCGACGGCCATTACGAGATGGGGTTGTTGTGGAGACACGAGAACCACCACTTGCCCTACAACAAACCAATGGCGGAATCGCGACTTAGTTCGTTGAAGCGACGATTGTCCTCCGATAGCGACTTGCGTGCCGCGTACACAAACGTCATTGAAGGGTATATTAAAGAAGGGTACGCCGAAGAAGTGACAAGTGAGGGAATAGCTGGCAATGTGTGGTTTCTACCACACCACCCAGTTACTCATCCTCGAAAAGGGAAAATTCGGGTGGTATACGATTGTGCGGCTAGGTTCACTGGAACGTCCCTAAACGACCAGTTGTTAAAAGGGCCCGACCTCATGAACGATCTTCTTGGGGTTCTTCTAAGGTTTAGGCTCGGCAAGGTTGCTATCGTCTCCGATATCGAGGCCATGTTCCATCAGGTCGCTATGAGAGAACAAGATAGAGACGTTCTAAGCTTTCTGTGGTGGGAAAAAGGAGACCTCGAAACCTCACCAAAGGAGTACAGGATGAGAGTGCATCTCTTCGGGGCCACCTCTTCTCCTTGTTGCGCAGGCAAGGCGCTGAAACAAGCGGCCGAAGACAGTGAACCTGCAAACAGGGACGAAACGGGGAGGCGGGCAGTAGAGATTGTACGTAATGGGTTCTATGTAGACGATTGCTTGGGTTCTGTTCCCGACGCGGATACGGCTATCCTTGTTGCACAACGGCTCTCCTCTATCCTAAGTCAGGGCGGGTTTAAGCTCACAAAATGGCTGAGCAACGATAGAGCAGTGCTGGAAAGTATTGACCCGGGGGACCGAGCTCCCTCCGCAACGTTAGAGGTCGACCGATTACCCACAGAGAGAACTTAAGGTGTCTGTTGGGACGCTGAAAGTGATATTTTCACTTTCCAGCTAACAATGAAGGAGCGCCCGATGACGAGAAGAGGACTTCTTTCGGTAATGAGCTCTGTATTCGACCCTTTAGGTATGGCTTCTCCGTTTGTAATGATTGCTCGGTCTCTTCTTCAGGAGGTTTGTAGGAGAGGTGCCGATTGGGATCAACCCCTAACAGACCCAGAACGAACAGCCTGGAGCAAGTGGCTCCAGCTTGCCCCTGAGTTATCCCACATCGCTGTCCATAGGTGGTTCGGCTTTCACGACGGCGCGAGAGCACAGCTGCATATATTTTGTGACGCTTCCGAGAAAGGCTATGCCGCTGTAGCTTACATTCGAAGTGAACAGGCTACTGGAGGGCCTAGTGTAGTATTTGCGCTCGGTAAAGCCAGAGTGAGCCCTCTAAAGCCCGTAACCATCCCTAGGCTAGAACTATTGGCGCCCGTATTGGCAACGTCCCTCGACAGCACAATCAGGAAAGAACTGGGATGCTCCTTCGGGGACACTACCTTTTGGAGTGACTCCATGATAGTATTGAGTTACCTCAGAAACGAGAATAGACGCTACAAAACGTTCGTCGCAAATAGAGTAGGTAAAATCCTGAGCGTTTCTAGCTGGCAGCAGTGGAGACACGTGCCGAGTGATCAGAACCCCGCCGACGGGGGTTCGAGAGGGACCCATGATTTAGAGGGATGGTTGAGGGGTCCAGACTTCCTGCAAAAGGAAGAAGCAAGTTGGCCGGTCCGTAAATTTAGTGAAGCGGACGAAGAGGCAGTAGCCCAAATCCTAGAAATTAAAAGGCCCGCAGCTGTTCTTCAGGCCGCGGTTAGGGAGGTCGGGACGGATAACAATGATCTCCTATCGACTTTGGTATGTAAGTTTTCTTCATGGACGCGGCTGAAGCGAGTCCTGGGTTAGGTAATCAGATTCCTGAAAAACGTTAAAGCCAAAGTGAAACTCGAACCGACTGCTAAAGGAAATCTCCTTGTGTCGGAAATTACCGAAAACGAAACGATTTTTTTGTCCCATGAGCAGAAACGTTTGTTTCCGCGCCGGCAGACGTAAGCGAAGCTGAGGAAACTAAACCCAGTGTTGCTGGAGAGACTGCTTCGAGTTGGCGGCAGATTGGACAACGCCCACATCAGCGAAAGAGAAATCGAAAGAACAATCGAAAGAACAGACAGAACGAATTGAGAAAGATAAAGTTGGGACTTAATAAAGAGAATTGGTTCAACTGATGATCGACTGTTATTCGTAATTTTTCGCGTGTTTGGTGCCGTGACCGCGCAGCGCCCTCGTTTTTATATCGGCTCCGAGCCCAATAGCGGTAACACTGGGATTGAACGGCGATCAAAGATCGTTGTTGCTACATAATGTTTTCCAACTACCCCTGCGAATTGGACTCATTGAGGAAATTTTAAGTAAAAAACATATATTGGAAAAATGTGGAATTTCTTGGAAGGAAAACTATGAAAATAGCAATGTAGTTACCGGTGTCACTTGATGATCTGGTGTCATTAATGACACGGAGTTCGGAAAATTTTACCAAACTGAAAGAATGAGCGAGCAGTAATGCAATATGGATTGCAATTGGCAGAAAATTTTGTTGTTTTGAAACAAAAAATGAAGAATGTGGAGATTTTATTATAGAGAATTAGGAATTTATTGAAAGAAGAATTGGGAAGCGACACTGTAGTTGACTGGTGTCACGAATGGAAATTTTCCGAATTCTTCATTTTTCAGAGACACCCTTGTTGCTGTAGCTACCCCACTGGGTGTCTAAGAGAAGGGGCCTAGATGCAAAATGGTGTTAAATTTTTCAATATTTTGAGTTACTAGGGAAATTCGAAAGTTTTCAAATCATGGTCTTGAGAGTGTGGGTAATTACTTCAACGGACCACGGTCAATGTGTATTTAAATACCGGCTGTATTCTATGAGTAATAAGAATCACAACGAAAATAAATCCATGAATAGATCAAAATCACAGATCGAAGGGTACTGCGACACCATTGTATGCCACTGTAAAATTGTTGATACGAAAACATAGAAATACATCCAATATCCTTTCGAATGACACCTCATCATACATTTTTCTGCAGAAAAAGAATGGATGAGGTGTACCTCTAATTCCAGACTGAAGTCTCTTATCTAGCAAATGTCCGTGTGATTTTACTTCTCTGATAATGTTCTAAATACGAAACGGGTCGATAGGAATGTGTGATGCGCTGGTGTCAAAATTTTGCAATAGGAAGCATTATTCCAAAAAGAGTTGCATGCAAACTGTGCATCGAAACATTTTCAGTTTCCTTAAAATAAGTTTGCCAATTTCAGCCTGCTACCTTGTCGTCCACTAACTTGACCCTTTGCCGTTGTTTGGGTCCTTTTGGACTCATGCGGAGAGCGCGGTTGTCGCCCATCTTAACTGTTTTACGCGGAGCTCGAAACTGCGAGTAGCTACCCGAAAAATCGGCCACAACGACGAGAGAGACAATAGTTTAAGGTCACAGGGTCAATAGCCTACGGAAGCTGATGCGGGGCGTGCTACGTCCGCTTTTCCGCTCACTCCCGAGGTGCGCAAATATGCACAACGTTAAAGGGTTACATTCATTAGAACTTCACAAGGGACGAATCCGTTTCGTTAGATTCCTGAATGTACTGCTCCTAACTCATAACCACACCTGCTGACCTATGCACACGAACAATCGACATAATCATAGAAATCGATGAATAATGTATGTTTGAGATGCTACTCATAAGAAGGCCATCGATGAGACTGCAAGCTCGGGGAGCTCGAGAAAATATTGGTGAGTTCCAAAAGTAAACATGACAGAAGGAATGCCAAGCACAAGTATCGGTGGCCCCATTATTGATACAAATAATCGATCGTAATCGGTGGAAGGCACCTCACATAACCTACATGTATAGTTTTTGTTAGCATCTAACTTTGAAATTTCAGGTTTTAAAAAGTGGGGGGAGGGGGGGGGGGGGCTTTAACGTTACCGTCTCCTCCACTTGTTGAGTGGAGGGGACACTCACCTTTTCTCAGTGGATATGTCCATGTCCCCGGCCCCAAATCGACGTCCATATATTTCAAAACTAAGTTTGGGGGAACTGTTTTTGACCTTAAATTCGTTAAGTGGGGCGTCTGGGGAAAGGATCTGACTGGTGGGCAATGTCCCCATGTCCCCTTTTGGTGCCATCCATGCTCAATGAGCATTACTCCTGCACCTATAGACTCATTCATGTTTACAACAATTGACGTTACGGCGTCTTCTCTTCGTTAGTTAGTTGGTTAGTTGGTTAGTTGGTCGGTCCGTCGGTCGGTTAGTTGGATATAGTTTTACGGCTCAGTTTCCAAGCTATTGGTTCAATTCGAGATTTGGAATTTTCCAGTTGTAGCTCACTGACTTGTCTTCCCTGCTCCACTGCTTTTGCGGAGCATTACGCACAACGGTAGTAAGTTTCATTTTTAGAGTCTGTGGTATGACTCGACCTGGGAATCGAACCCACGTGAGAGGCGGATGCTCTACCGCTAGACCAAACACGCGGCCTCACGGCTTTTTGGCAATTGAGAGTTGTATGCGTACATTTCGTCACATTGAAATGTGGGTTCTAATTTGTCTATATTCTGTGTGCCATCGCGAGATCACTGCACCCGCAAAACCTAACGTGCACACAGGGACGTGTGATTAGTTACGCTCCCTGGTGCACGCATATGTTTCTGCGCATGCTCTATACCAACCAGTGACGTAAGCCTGAATGAGTATATACTGGCTGCACTTGTAATAACTTACCAAAAGAAGAGTTCAAAAGTGTTCGACACCTGCTATGAATACCATTACCACACGGGTAGGATTAAGCTGATAAGTGACAAGGAATAAGAAGAAAAAAAAAAGAAACTGTGACGATCCTTCACAATGATTTATAAAGACGCGGTCACACTACAATGAATTCGGATCGGATTTTGGTCCGAGGTTTGTAAATCTTCTCTATATCTGGCCACAAATTTGCCAACCTGTGTAAGTATATGATTTGCATCAGGTCTATCAAAATAAAAATTTTGACTGTTTGTTTCGTGACATCACACCGACAGACAGCTTTTATAAAAGCTGTCTGTCGGCGTGACGTCACGAAATAGCTATTTTTTATTTAATTTTTGCAGCCCTACGATTAAAATCATTTATTTACACCGGCTGGCAAAGTTTGTATTCTTTTGGACCACAAGATGGAGAAGACAAAAACAAAATAGGTAATGGAGGGCGCTCTTTCTTCTCCTTTCTGCAGAGCCGTGGCTCTGTAAGTTCTAACCTCAGAGTATTTGTTGGTTTATTAATATGTATTTTTGGCTTTTTACCCAGATCCAGTTAAACGGGGAACACTACAGTCGGTCAAGTAATGGTCTGATTTAATTAGATAGATCTATCACCAACATTCAGCTTTAAAATAGTTACCTGTATCATTGATGTTGGTATACTAAAATACATCTTGGTTTCTTTAATTTCATGGAGTATGAGAGTTTAGAAGTGCATGTACATCATAAATTTAAGAGGATTTAAGCATTGGCGTAGGTAGCGGGGGACACATATATTTCGCCCTGGCTCTTCGCGTTAAAGCACAGGCCGGGGACTTTCGAAAAAATACCAAGAATGTGCCCAGTGGCGTAATAAAAAAAGTCGAAAACTTACCATACATGAAGCCAAATCATCAGATGAAAGAGGTTAAAGGGCAAGAGCAGTCATCCCAAACTTATTTTGATTCAGCAGCTAAATGTCACCATTTTCTTCTTACTTCTCTTCAAAGTATTTTCCGCCACAGTTTAGTACCATATCAAGGTAAGTCCAGCAGTTAATCTTATAGTGAAATTCACAAGTAAGGAGAAAAAATATTGCCATGGGATTCTCAAGATTCAATCATAAAAACAGGGCAACCTTCTGAACTAATTCAAGTTGGGATTACTGCAGTGCCCCTTAAACGACACCGCAGTTTCAAAAGTTTGACATTTTCTCCAAACTAGTTTTTTAAAACGCGAAATCTTCGGCGTGCTTCACGTGTCACAAATTGCATTAAATAATGTTGTAAATGATGACGAAATTGACGTTCACTTATCCTTAACAAAGTTCGAAGTTTAAACACAGTATTAAAATTACCCTTTAATCTACTTTGTCGTTCCCTTTCCTGTCCTCATAGTGTCGTAAACGATTTGCTTTTGCTTCCGTTGCTGGGAAATAGGCGCATGGGCCGGAGGACGAGTGCCCCCGTCGACACTTTTTGCGAGGCAGAGTGAAAATCTTACTTTCAAACCCAAAATCAAAATTGACTGATTATATGCTACTTTAAAGAGCAGGAACTGCCATCCCCAGCTATCCGAGGGATCACAATTTGTCAAATATTTTTCTGTATGCTCCATTGAACTAATGTCGCTCCTCTGAGAAGGTGTTTCTTGCAGGATTTCATATTTCGAACAGAGAAAACTATTTTCGCATCATAGCTCATTTCGTAATGATTCACGTTCGTCGCATTTCTATTTATCAAATGGTATTGGTGGCCTACATTTGAACTGATAATTTCCTGATCATTGCGTTATTTGCTCATTTTTTATTGCTATGAGCTTCATTGCAAGATTACTAAAAATCGACTTTTTCAGAGGCCGCGGAGCCAATTTTGGAGTGCGGGAGCTAATCATTGAAGCGGCCCAATATGTCCAATATAATAAATGCACTTTAAGGCGGCCCAAAATGCACACAGCAAAAAAGTGCTGGGGCTAAAGCCCCCCTCCCCCTAGCCCCCGTCCCCGTGGTCCCTGTTTTTATGTTTAACTTCTCAAGCCTGGGGTATGTCATTTTCCGCTGTTTGAGTCCTTGCGATTCTTGAAAATTCTGTAGGCTCCCCGCCAACTAATGGTGGCTTTCCGCATAGATAGTATTTCGAAAGTTAATCCCCGGCTCCCCTTTCCGAAAACACAGCTCGTCCAAATTGTCCCCTGAAAATGAAAAAGCTAGCTTGGTAATACTTTGAAACATACATGGAATCGTGTGGCACAGCGTGGAATACACAAACCCAGCCTAGCACACAGTGAACAGGGTTCCCAAGTTTTCCTCAGTACGTGCCTACAGCACAATCTAAGGTATGGCCAACTCGAACGAAAATAGGGGTCTCAGTCTGTCAGTCTCCTACTTTATGGTAGATTGAAGTGCACATATTTGGGCTAACTACTACCCCCCCCCCTAAAAAAAAGACACAATCCACTGCACAAACCATACTTGAGGTCCCCCTTTAGTATGTTATGTGTGGATCACTGAGAAAGTATGATTTCCCAAACTAACTTCCACACAAATTTTGGAATACGTGTACGTGTATAGGTGCGGTTGGTTTAACCCAACGATTTGGAGGATGTACGCACGTGCATAGCCATCGTACTACCAAACTCGCTTGCCCAATTCATATGTTAAACGGTTTGACTTACGTTACAGCTTGGATATACCCAAACAGGTCGTTTGGCTTCCGATACAAGATATCGCCTCTACAACACGAAGTGATCATTTTTAAAGGAATGTTTGATTTTCCTACTCAAACATGATGTCAAGTACCTAGTTGGCCTAAGATTCATGCGGCAAATCAAAGAAACAACCGAAAAAGATATACTTGTCAGGAATATTTCAAATAAAGTAATACACAGTACTATTTAAAACTCCGGTTAACTTCAAATTGACATTTTAAAAATACTCAAGGGCAAGAAAACTGGTTTTGAATATAAATGTCATCTTACGTGATCATCGTTCTAACAAAAAATAAAAAAACCAAAAAACCCAAAAACAAAAAATACCACCTGAAATAATATGTAGTAAAACAATAGTAGGTAGTAAAAGATTCAGTTTACTACGTACAGATGTTATTGTGCATATACACATAAAATATGGAATTATTTGTCACGTATTTTCACTTGAGCCGAAGCAAATCATATTAGACAAGAGTTTGGCTGATTATAAATATTATATTTATTGGGCCTGGCCCTGTTATAAATAGAGAGATTACAGCAACTTGACAGCCTCTAAAATTATCAAAGGCGTGGACATAAAAATAGGCTTTTATCTGTTTATGCTGTGAAATAGTGGCAAGTGCTTTGCGTGGAGATTGATCTTAAACAAGTATAAATAAATAAAAAAAATGACAATTTATTGTTACACCCACCACACAGACAATTACTAGCCATTGTTTGTGTATGAATCTGCTTCTTATGGAAGGGGCCAAACAGACAATGCACACCCTCTGTTTCAAAACAACAACTCTTCGATCCGTTTTTTGGATAGAAATTCTACGACTGAGACCTTACAAAACTTGGTAATAAAATCATCATTGAAAAGTTTATGAGCAATTTGTGACTTTACCTAGGAATGCAACGAAATAGTGATTAATAGCCTATAAAGGCCAGGTTACAGTGGCGGATCTAGGGTTTTAAAAAGGGGGGTGGCTAGGATTTGAGATTTGAATATTTCAGAAAAAAATAAGTACTTCGCCTGTAATACGGTTGCACCTTCAAGCTCTATTCTATGTCCGTACCAGCCTTCCAGAATTAAATTAGTCTTTGGTGTTGCTGCATTTAACATTTTAATTAATCCACTTTTAAATATGTTCTTTTAAAATTGTTGTTCGCGTTCCATAGGAAATAATAATAGGAAGACGATAGCATGTGAAAACAATGCCCACTTTTTATTATTATTATTATTTTGGTCAAAAAAGCCACCCTAGTCACCCCTCCCCCCTAAATCCGCCACTGGGTTACACTACAGCGATATCGGATTGGATTTCGCTCCGATTTTTGTGAGTTTTAGTTAATATTTCCTCCATCTTTGGTCGAAAAAAAAAAACAAAAATTATTTCATTTCCGTGGTCCTCTCATATGAATCATGTATTTTCACAAAATGGCAAATTTTGGTTTTTTCTTAGGGTGGGTGGGGGGAAGCTCCGCACCACCATGAGTTGCCCTCCCCCCCCCCAAAAAAAAGAAATTTTGCCCCAAAATGCCTCCCAGATCGCTGTAGATGGCACTTCTCTAGCCTATTTACCGCATGTAAATAGAGGAAGTACTGAGTGAACTGTTACTGTTTCTTTATTTTTCATTCGCTTTTTAACTTATTTCATTTTCCAGGGGAATGAAATCCTCCCCCCCTTCCCCTACCTGCACACGCCCATGTTTCTATCCCTCTCTTTTACATACTAGTATGAACGCGGCCATTATATTTTGTGTTATTGTCATGTCTAGATTTAAGAATTTAATGTAATAATGGGCTACTTTGTGAAGATTAAGATTAAACCTGCTAGAGACAATAGCAAGTAATCTTACAGGGGAAAAGTTTTGGAAATTAATCAACGTTAGGTTTACATTTTTGGCATCTGGAAATCAAGATAAATAAACGAAGAAACATTAAATGACATAATTTACAAATGTGACCACTCATTAATTAATTACATTGCAAGAAATACCCTAGACAAAAGGTCTGCTTGGCTCTCTAGATACCGAATTCATAAGAAATAAAAGTAGCCTCAACTTTATTAGACGCAATTTTCTGGTTTTTTGAAACCACGGAAGTACAGAAAGAAGCATTTCCATGACATTATCGTGCAGGGTCAAACGACCACTCTTCATTTACGAAATACAATACCTATTTATCATGAGAACGACACTCGAAGAAAAGCAAAATGGAAAGTGTTCATTATTAAACCGTTACCACTACGATAATAGTGTTATTTTCAAAATGCTTTCCTCAAATGAATTTGAAAAATGTTGTGGAAGCTATTTTGGTCATCTTCATAAATTCTTTTCATCGTCTTCGTTGACAATTATTTTCAATGGTCTTTGTTACAGTAGTACTGCAGCATCTGCTTTGGAAAGGGGGAATGGTTGTAGAGAAAGAAGACCAATAGGAGCTTTAAGTGTACGATAAGTCAAAAATTTTCAAAATATTAATTAAAGAGCACGAAACATGAATTTTAACAGTCCAACTCTCATCTTCATAGAACATTCTTGAGCCGTGGTGTAAACTTTTAAATTCTATTCACTTAAAACAAATTAGTCCATTTGGGCAATCATTTGTTAGTTTCTTCTTGTACAACTCACACCACCTGTTATGTTTCCCATTAAAACAATAATAAAAAACAACCTTGAACACCTCCTGTTTGCTTGCCTAGCATGTTGCACAGAGAGGAGTTAGTTTATTACATCACCCCATAAGAGTAGGAGTGCTATCGCACCTTGGTGTAAGGTGCAGTTACTTTCAGAAAGAAACAAAGAAATGCAAAGATTGTTATTTGAGAAGTACAACAATGACATTTCAAAATATTGGAATGTACCATTTTGAGTGAGTAAACTTCAACCTTTCAACCTCGGCTCAAGAATGTCATATGAAAATGAGAGTAGGTCAGGGTTAGAATTCATTTTTCATGTTGTTTAAATATATATATTTATTTTTTTGACATGAGATACATTTAAAAATAGTAATGAAGAACATGTCAATCAATTTTGGTAAAGATGAAATATTCTCAAGTCTAGCAGATTTGGCTGATTCTTCTCCATCCTTACACACTCCCTGCTATCATTCAAATCTTTCTGACTCCAAATGCCTTTAATGAATATTACTGGGTTTGATAAGAGTCCACGTTGTGAGGTTAAAGTAGAAGCCGAGGTGACAAGTCGAGGTTGCAGTGACAACTTGTAGAAGGATCTAAGAGGCAGGTTTATGATTATAGGGTTAGACACTGGTGAGGTTTCACGACTCATCTTACTGTCTTATAACACTCTGCAGGTTTAAGAACAGTCAACTCCCATCCCAAACAACAATATGTTTGTAGTAGTCTACAGAAATTCTGAATTGGCACAGCTCTTTGATAAGCAGCAAATTCAAAAAGTGTACTAGAATTGTAGCCCATATTACACAGCATGTACTGTGCTTACAGAGTTTTGATTACACGTACTCACCCTAAATCAATAAACTGAGATTACGTCTGAATGATGGAGGATGAGTTTTACCCCTCTGTCCACACATAATTGATGACAGTGGGGATAACGTTTATTTGCTGGTTTTTAATAATGAAAGTTCCTTCATCTATTAAAATATGTGATCTTGCCGCTGGCCTAAATAAATCTATTCACTTAGCAATTGTTCTTCGGTGAGAGGAACAAAACAATTATGGACAGTTTTGTTGCTACGACATAAAAATATGCATTTCACTTACTGGCTTGAATAATTTATACCCTTAACTTTGTTACAGTCTTGCATATGATCTGCACAGGAACAATGTATTATAATATTGTTATATCATGAAAAACAAATCTTCCGATAGGGATAAGTAAATAGATTTTTAATGCACGACAGGAAATCTCGTTTAAGATTAACTACCACTTCCTACAATACTGTACAGTTTTTGAGTTCGCGCTTACGCGATTTGTTCCACGTTACTGTTTTTATGTTTATTTCTGATGAAGACAAAGGACCTGAAAACTGTGTCACTTGATTTCCTTGGCGCCCGGAGTCTTTGGCAAAAAGTGACGTAGCCAGAGGGAGCAGGGGACGGCAACACCCCCACTCAAATGCCTTCATTGGGAACAATGGGGAAAGTAATATTTGCATACCGGTAGGTAACAGAGTACTGAAAAATATTGAGATGTGGAGGGTCGCAGCAGGATTTGGTATGTTAGAAGGGTATTATTCTAAGCATTTTGGTGAAATTTACATTGAAATCAGAGGTGTGATTCTTAAGATATGAGCATGCAAAGCTGTTACATTTTCAACAAAAAGTAAACTTGTAGCAAGCACACATGACATCATATCCCTACATTAGTGCAAAGTCTTTTGTTTTTTCTAAACTTTAGAGTATATTTTCTCTTCAACAATCCCATATTACTAAAATGTGATTGCATAAGTGGCATCAGAACTTTTAAAGCTTTGCATCCCCCCACAGAAGCTCCTATTCCTAATAGCTTCAAGGTCAACACAACATAAACAAGGGGAAACAATGCATTCCTTGTCAAAGTGAGGGAGGAAGTTAAATAAGCTCTGCTGCCCTCAACTTGAACTCACTTTGGATCACAAATTTACTGCGTTTATTTACTGATATCTCGAGAAATACATGTCCGATCTGAATACAACCTTCACCACACTGAGAAAATTTGGCATATGGTAGAGCATCCGTCTCTCACGCGGAAGACCCGGGTTCTATTCCCAGGTCGAGTCATACCAAAGACTCTGAAAAGGAACCTACTGCCGTTGTGCGCGATGCTCCGCATAAGCAATGGAGTAGGGAAAACAAACCAACTGAGCCACAACTGGAAAAAAGGCCGTGGCCGGCTCGACTTGAACCAATATGTTGGAAATCGGGCCGTAAAACTCTATCTTACTAACTAACCTACCATGAAGAGCGATTTTTTTTAAAAAAAAATAATAAAGTATGCCATAACACATTGTTTCAAATGTAACTGCGTACTAAAAAAGGTGGAATCGTTTCTTGACACCAATGCTACACTAAACAACGATTCTAGTATATCTATGCCCTCTGCAAAGAAAAATAAGAACACCAAAAATTCAATTTTGTCATTTCCAGAACTCTGAAAAGATGGTCAAACAGTGATTAATGAGAAAGCTGTACTGGAAAGATCTTTTACATCACTGTCAAATATTAATAAAGTCATCATTTCTCCAAAGAGTTATGAAAGATTTTGAAAGTTTGCATTTTTATTTAAACCAGGCGATCATTTTCTGAACGATGTGGACCGATATGTCTACTAGGACAAGTACCACATAAACAACATTATCAATGACAACTATTTGAAACTTTACTCTTAAAAAGGGAAAGAACCATCCAATAAAGTTGAAATTTTCTGGTAGTGACAGTGACTCTGAACAAGTATAGATTGAATGAACTTTTGGTTTGATTTCAGAGTCCGCCGCTGAACTTCGCTGGAACGAAATGTGTCTGGTGCTCATGCTTTGTATAATCTTCGTCGTCAATAAAAGAAGAGACGGCTTGGCAAGTGGATGAACTGTATGGACAATGTCCAGGACCCCACCAACTAGGAGCTGCAACCTGAATGGTCTGATTCCCCTATAGGGGAAATTTTCCGGAAACTTCATTATCTTGGTCACAATGTCGGAATAGTACCATCTGACCCGTTTTTATAAAATTAAAGATTTTATTTGAGTATGGTTCTTATGGAATTTCAAGAACTTCCGTTTCAGATTTGTTAATTCGTTCTCTACTACCTTGGTAGAACCTTGGTACTTTGTTCACGGGAATAAAATTACTTTCCTATACAGTTCTAATATTCCCAACCTACTTCCTTCTTTCCACTTTAACAGCTGATCACTAAAATTCATAATTACAGTATCGAGACATTGGATTGATTCAAGGCATACCCCGATGAGCATAAAATGTCCAAATGAGTGCCCAGAACACTTTCGTGCATACGACTTAATGTGAGCTACTTTGCTTATGTCAATCCATCAAAGAGCTGTACCAATTGAGCATTTAAGTAGATCTGACTGACGTTCTCCGTTTATGATTTTCCACAAATACAAGATGTCCAATCATAGTAATACAGTCTTGCAGTAGAGCCAATTTACTCTAATGTGGGCGGGAAGGGGAACATGGTCACTTCCGCTAAATCTGCTCCGAAAAAATCTTAAGTCAATGGTCGTATTTCCAAATTGTGGGGATCCCCTCTGCCCCAGCACTAACGTTCATGTCGTTTGATGAATGGGTCCGATGTAAGTTAAAGGGCCATGGAAGTGCAATTACCCATACTTGGGTTAGTACATTATTCTGTCGTTTTTTCATAATTGGCTCTTGAGAGTAGTGTGACAATATTTCTAATTGAAATTATGAAATATAATAAACCCACGTGTTTACCGTGAGTTTGCAAAGTTGAAGTCCTGCAATATCAGCAAAGATATTTATAGTAGAAATTTCAAAATAAGCTTGGTGCAAATGGCCTCGCCGTTTAACTTAATCACCGATCTTAGCAAATTTAACATGTACTTTAGCGTATTCTGCAATGTCAATGTTCCCAGGATTTCCAGCGTTTGGAGTTCTTAGGGTCAAACCGTGGTAGTTCTAAGGGCCGATCTTTTTCAGATATTGGACAGTTGACGAGGTGTGGTATTTTAACGAAAGGCTCTGACATGGAGAGGGGTAACGACGAAGGGTTGTATTTGTATATAGTCAGTTGTGACACAATGTGACAACCACTGCTTGCGAGAATTACATGGTATCTCAAGTCTGCCATAGACAGCCTTAAGGTATCGAAGGTGTCGGTGTTCCGTCTGTGTCCTTTTACAATCCACTATTGGAGCTATGGGCAGGACATTGAGTGGCTAGTAGTTATCAGCCATCAATAGTTATTACAGTGTTCTTTAATTTCTTGCATTGAACGATTTTTCAAGATAAAGAGAACAAGTGAAGTTTGAAATTAATTTGTAGTAGGAACTACAAGAGTTCAAAATCAAGTAGTTGTTAAGCCATCACGTTAAACCCAAAATGGTGACGCACGGAAAACGGAGTTAGTGTTTACCTAGCTTTGACTTGAAAAACTTACTGCTAAAGGTTAACGCTAATAAAGTATATAGTTGGTTCAACTTCCGGCTGTGAGATCCTTGTAAGAAGAATACCGACATTTTGCAAGAAATTCATTTGCCATATGATAAAATCCAGCTCGGAGACTCACCAAAGGGCCATGCCTAGAAGGATGTACACGAGAAGGGTGTAAATATTGTACATATTGCTTGAGTTCTTATGGGCGAGCCAGTGGGTTCGCCTACCAATTAAAAAGAAAAAAAGAAGGGGTGGAAAAGTTATATCCGGTTAGGATCCAGCAACCCGGGGCTGAGGGACGGCTTAAGTGGGGAGAGCGTCGAAAAATTTGGAGTTTTGCTCATGAAATCCTGATAGTCTTATGTTACAGAAGTGGAAAAACGTTCCCAGTTCTCATACCAGATAATTCAAAATTTCCAAACTAACCCTTTCCTAGCTCCTACGAAAACTTTTTTGAGTTCCTCCTGAAAACTCTATCACGCTACATTGTCCCACAAAATTGCAGCTTGAGGGACATGCAAGTCTCGCAAAGTGGCGTAGCTAGACTTTTTCGTAGGGGTGAACTCCTAAATTTTCCTTGTTTTTTTTTTAAAGTGTGAACACCATTTCTCTGGGAACGGGATATGCGGCGACCGATTCGAGCCGAAATTTCTGCCCTTTTGTAGCAAGGTATTGAAAATGTGGAGCATGTTTTGGAGGAAATTTTGGATTCTGGGCTCCATATGTAAGGGAATGTTAAAGTTTCGGTACAATTGAAGAATCTGTATGAATTGGTAAGTCTGCTATTGCACAGGGACCAAAGATCGTTGCTGCTACACATTGTTTTCTAAGATCTACATATTGAGGATGTCCGACGACATTTTAAGAGTCAAGAGCTTATATTGGGAAATAATTTGAATCTATTGATAGAAAGTTCATAAAAAATAGCACTGTAGTTGCTGATATCACTTGATGATCGGGCGATGTTGTTACTTCCAGAGTGCGGAAAGTTTACAAAACTGGTTATGAGGGACACGACTACATTGGTAACTGCATATTGCGGGGGACGGAGCACGGCGGAAAATTTTGCATTTTTGTAACACATAATTACAAAAATGGAGCTTCTATTGGAGAAACTTATTCGGAATTTCATTAAAGAATGGTTGAGACTGGTGTAACACTTGCCAATTTTCCGAATTTTTCACCTTTAGAGCCAGGGGCAACAGTGGCGTAGCCAGGATGGGATTTTTTGGGGGGCCTAGGTAACAAGTGGGGGGACTGGTACCTCCGAGGGTCCGGCACGGCAAGACTATCTAAGCGGAGCGCCACCATCAGTTGGCGCGGAGCGCACAAGAAAATTTTGGGCTTTAAACCCCTCCAGATGGCCGGAAACGGCACTTCCCATGTGTTTTAAGCTGGATGTACCCAGCCTTGAAATACGAATCTCATGTCTGCGATGTCTCAATAATGAGAATAAAAAATCAATCTATGAAAAATGGCAATACATACACTTTTTAGGGCCCCCCAAACTGGGCACTTCTGATCTGTGGCCTGGGGGATGAGACTAAAGGGAGCCGGTATCTCCCTTTCCCTTGGGAAAATTGTGAACTTCAGAAGCACGTAGATGCGGCAATATTTGAATCTAAGCGGAGCGCCACTTTCAGTTGGCGTGGAGCGTACAAGAAAATTTTGGGCTTTAAAACCACTCCAGATGGCCGGAAACGGCACTTCCCACGTGTTTTAAACTGGATGTACCCAGCAGCAAATGCGGCAATATTTGAATGGATTTCATCTTATCTAAGGCAGCACCTCACCCTTTAACAGGAAAACCAAAAGTAGTTGTGTCCCCCTCTGAGAAACTTTCTTTGCGTTAGATTTCCTAGATGCAAAATGGTGCTATGTTTGGCAAAACTTTGAACTGATTATAGGCCTGAGTTTTCGGATTTTCCCTTTTTGGGGAGCATGAAAAAATATAAAAATATTTTTAGTTTTTGTAGAGATTTTACAAAAGACATACATACTACCAAAGAAACAATGTGCAAAATGGTGCAGTACTTGTTCATCGGTACATTACGTAGTCAAAATTAAAATACTACGAATACATCCCTCAAAATAATTGAACCTCAAAGCAGAAGTATGGATCATGTGGGAAACACATGAAATCCGGACCTTGTGGACATTTTGCAAATCCCCCGGACGCCAGTGCCAACTACTAAAAAGAGGACTTGTCGAAAAAATCGTCCTACAGTGGCACTTGTCATGGGAAGGAGTGAGGCACGACATAGGCCTACTTGTTAAGGATGGAAGGGAAGAATTATCCGAAGGCAGTACCTTACCCTTATCTGCTTACGGCATATTTTGTGTATAATAAAGTTTAGGAATGGTCGTGTAAGAGTGGTCTCCAGTGTACGATTGCCTTATTTTCAGTAAATCAATCAGCCATCCGAAAGGCAGAAAGGGTCTTAACCTAACAAAGTCACATTAAAGTTTGTCGTCGAGACTTTCGTTTCATCTTCGAAGTGAAATGCAATAAACGACAGTGCAGATCACAAACGGTAGGCCTATCTAATTTAGTGAAAGTAGGCATTTTAAAGTTATTGCTTGATTTCATACGTGCGGACAAAATGTGTTTTACACACATTCATCCATGATTTTTTTTTTTAATTTTTGCACATTTTTTTATTTTTATTTTTTTCAATTACTCTATCAGGACGCAAAAAATCTGGGGGGGGGGGGCTGGAGAAAATCTGGGGGGGCCTAGGCCCCCCAGGCCCCCCGTGGCTACGCCACTGAGGGGCAATCGCCATCTGTCCCCACCCCCGTAGCTACGCCACCGAGTCCATAATATGTAATCAGTGAACTCAGTACAAATAGAATAATGTCAGCTACCCTTAATTTTGATTTTGTTGATAATTCAGCAATTGAAAAGCCTGTCTTCTTCTAAAGATAGTGTAAGAAATTGAATAACTTTTGTCATTTAAATTGGCACCTGTTGATTTGCATAGCACTATCGTTGTAAACATTATGTCAAGCAGAGTAGTAGAATAGATTGAGTCTGCACTCGGGCTGAGACGCACCTAAACACGGTCTCTCTCGAAGTTTTGTCGAAAGCTCTTCAGTCCTGAGCATGACGTTAAACTGCATCTAGGGCGTGGCTTCTGTTCTTTTTGGCCAGTCTAGAGCAGGACCACACATGTTTGCCCTTTAGAGGGCGTACTTGTCCTTTTGGGACGTTAAGCTCTTAAGGGAGCAGATCTCCTCCGGGAGTAAATGTTTGGTTTTCGCCCCTTGGCTCTTCGCCAGAGAGTCGAGAGGACTTTTAGAAAAAACACGGTCTCTCTCTCCTCTTTTACTTTCCTGTATTTTTCTAAGTTTTGCCAGCTCGCGCCTTTTACAGTGGTGGCAGCGGTGTTTGGAAAGCAGAATTTTGTAGTTTTTTCTTTTCATTGGGACTGTTTTACTACTTATTTCGTTGAAATTTGCATACCCGTCATCTCACAAACAGTGAGTAACTTTTTCTTCTATGTACATACTGTGAGAACTTACATACATCGCCGATTTGGGCGTGGCCTTGTCATTTAGGCTTAGGTGGGCTGACGGATGAAATTGGGATATTGGTGTTTTGAGCAGGCCACTCTTGCTGAAAGCACGATGGAAGTGTGGAAAACACTTTCCCTTTGTTTCTGTAATTTTTTGTCCGAAATTGTTTTCAATACTTTCCAGGTTTTTGCTGGGCTTTCCCCGCATTTTGGAGCCCAGTAATAGCCCAGTAGGTGCCCAACTCGGCACATTAGGAATTAGAGGTCCTCAACTGATTTTTTTTTTTTTTTTGCTGTTTCTGACGACAAACTTAACGTTGAAAGTTTTTTGAAAATAAAATAGCAAGACAAAATGGTTCAAGTCTTGTAATTAGGCTAGAGGTGAGAAATTGATGGGTTTCTAAACCAGAGGACCCCAAGCAGGAACCGAATGGGGCCCTGCTGGGGAAACATATTCATGTATCAATGATATTGCACTCTTCTAAAATTCCTGTTGTTTACTTTTTGTATCATTAGCGCTTTTAGGTTAAAGGTAGACATGTGTATTTCAAATTAAATTCTTCTCAGAGGTTTTTTTTAATGGGCTCTAGCCTGGCTTAAGCTGGGCTTGCCCAATATTTTTGGCCCATCTGGGGCCTAGCTGGGGAAACACATTCATGTATCAATGACATTTCACTCCTTAAAGATTCATGTTGTTAACTTTTTGCTTGTAGGTTAAGGTAGGCATGTGTATTTCAAATCTTCGAGGTATATTTTGTTTTAATGGGCTCTGGCCTGGCTAAAGCTGGGCTGGCCCAATATGTTTGGCTCATCTGGGCCCAGATGGGCTTAATTATGAAAATTTTGAAAATATAATTTCATTGAAGGGAGTAACTCTTCTTGCTTCAGAAAATGTCCGTCCTACGTATTTAAGTCTTAATTTTTTTTTACTAAACATTTTGGAATTTTTGTCGAAAATAATTTGAGAAAAGTGTATTTTTAAAATGATGTGAACTAATATTTGCACAGGGGTGGCGCCAGCGGGGGGCCGGGGGGCCATGACCCCCCCCCCGTCGGGGAACACTGCCAACCCCCCATCGGGGAAGGTCGGCGGTATTCGTCGGGAAGGTCTAAAAATAAAAAAATAATAAAAAAAAAAACCACATGGACTGAAGTTACTGGATGGGCCATCTAGAACATATATTTTGTTTTCAAATGTTATTTTAATACATATTGGAATCGAGTTTAAATCTCTTCTTAACTCTGTTCAGCCTCATTCTATGAATCGTATCCTATCTCTCCCCGTCTGGGAAGGACGGCAATTTTTCTGGCAGACCTAAACATTAAAAACGAAAAGGACTGAAGTTACTGGATGGATGACCATGATTTTTTCCTTTTTGAACTATTTTTTCTTTTGTAACGCTATTTTAATGCATATCTGAATCGGTTTTAATCACTTCTTACTAGCTCTTCTATCCCTCATCCCACCTTCAATCCGTGCGCGCATGGTCAGGCCTCCGTCGGGGACGGGCTACCAACCCCCTGCTGTTGAGAAAATCCAATTTCGTCGGAGAGCCTTCATCTGCAGACTGACGATAAAAGATGTGGGTGTGTAGTCACTCGGACGACCTTCTTGATTTTGCATTTTAGAAGACCATATCCTTTAAGGAAATTCACAATTACGAATTTTCCTTACAAAAGCGGACGGGAGGTTGTTCATGTTCGTGCACCCAATGGTCTGCTATCTGGCCTGCCCGGACGGACAGCCGAATTCTTAAAAGGTAACGAATATCGGCCATGTCATGTTCAGTTACACATTATGATAAACAGTGGTGTGAGAAAATCTCCCCATAAGTCTGATTGAGAATTTATTTGAAGTCACCTTGTAACGTTCCATATTTTCAAATACTTTGGGCGTCAAACCATTTATGGTAGCGGACCACTAACTCCAATACCCATGTCCGGGAAAATGTTTACTGACAGACTAAGCGCCATGAAAAAATTATGGGATGTTGTTTCTGACTGTGTTATTTACAAAATATGATCATTTTTGCATTTGGATTTTGTAGACAATAAGTTGAAATACATACTGTGCAAAACTGAAGGCAATCTGACCAATTGTAGTGCCATTTTTTTATTGTATTACTCCGCTGTGTGAAATGCCGTTTTTGAGTAGCTATTATGGCGGGAAACACATCCCTATCATTCAAGGCTCTCTAGCTCAAAATTTCAATGGTCATGGTATAAAAAATTTGAAAGTGCCATGAAAGCCGAGATTGTGGGCTTCGATCAGAGGGGTAGCATGTCCTGGTTGAAAACTTCTACTGGGAGCTAGGGGGCACGGAAGTAGCCTAATTTAGTGTGTAAGTCAATGGGACTTATAATTAGTGGCCCGCTACCTTATGGTCTGGAGTTAAAAGATTCACGTTAAAAGATTCATCTATTTAGTGGACCTTGCATAGCAGTTGAACGAAAATTCTTAATGCAGTAAAAAACATACTTAATTCCGTTGCATATAGTCCCCCCCCGAAAAGAGACAAAATCATTACATCTAATTTTAGCAGTACATTTCATCTGGTACTTTTCTGATCATTAGCAAGTTTGGTTTTTCTCTATTGAAGTGAAAGTTTCATTTTAAAGGAGGCTCGAAATAAAGACTGCTTCATTTCTAGCTACAAGTCTGGAAAATGCCATTCTGTACGCTCCGCATAGATAGTGTTTTAGTCGAACAGATAACTGAACAGAACAATGCGTGTTTGTAAATTATTTTTCGTTTGGGGACAGTATTATGAAGTGAAAATAATTTTATTGCGAAAGAAATCTGAATATAAGGGCTTCTTTATTTCTGGTTACGAACCCAGGAAATGCCATTTCCTGCTTTCCGGGGGTTCTCAATTTTTCAAAAAATCTTTGTGCTCGACTTAGATAGTCTTTCGGGCAGTATTACATTTTTTCGGACAAAAAAATTCTGCCCCCTCCCAAACTGACACGCTCCCGTACACCAATGACAATAAATAAAATATAAAACTTCAAATATATATGAAACCAATTTTTTCCTCGGGAGAATGCTCCAACATGCCCCGAGGACCTAAATCTGCATGATGATATACAGGAACCTCAATAAAACTGCAGATCACCATCTACTTGATTTTCCTCATGAGAACCTCAGATTCCTCCATAAAACCAAAAGACCTGTCATAAAATTGCAATTTTCTCCAATATTAGCTTTAGATTGTTAAAAGTGGCAAAATTTTCTAATTTCAATGGATACTCAGTAAACTAAATAACAAAAGCCAACTATGTTAATCACCCGGCACGGCCTAATTTTGCTCCTGAAAGTCATATCACTTAATAAAAGAAACCAAATTTTTCATTATAACCTTACCAAAAACAATTCTTCCATTAAATTCCAAAATTTTTCCATTATAATAAGCTCTTAATTTTCAAAGATTCTTTCAGAAAAGGGAGAAACTTTCTGGGCAAATTCTAGTATCGTCTCGAAGCCTTAGTTCGTAGGTCGTGTACGATTCGATGCGTAACCACAAAAGAATTGCAGCTGTCGCCCATATAACGTTTTTGATTTTCCATTATGAAGGACAGATTCTTCAATAAACACCCAAATTTTTTCCTAGTGCCAACAATAGCCAAATTTCTTTCAAAAGTTTAAATTTTTACTTTACATAAACTCCATGCTTTTAAGTATTTACTAAAAAAAAAAGTCCAAAATTTCGGCGCGCTCCGCGCGTCTAAAATTTTGCCAAGTCACGTTCCACCGGGACACAACATCGCCTTTGTCGGGGCCTTGATATTATGGCCCCCCGTCGGGCAAATCCTCGCGCCACCCCTGTATTTGCAAGGTTTATAAACCTTTCGTGTTAATGGAGCATCCCAAATTTTTCCAAGAAAATTTGTGTTTGTCACTTAATTCAGATCTAATTGAAATAAAGTGAACCTCACAATGGTGAATTCTTCCAGAATATCATGTTTCTCAATTGTACAATACAGCAAAAAGAAAGAGAAATTGAAATATCTCGAAGAAAATTACTTTCTTAATTGTTCATAATAACACACAAGTGTCACTGTATACAGTGTTCAGTTCTGGTCTTCGTCGAGAGCGGACGTGTTTTCGCGGGGCTCTCGTCGATTGCTCGTGCTGGTTTGCTTGTTGTGCTTTTGTGCTGTTGCATTGTACTGCTGTGCCGCACTGTAGTATCTTATCTTTGGGGTTGATTTTTTAAAGGCAGAAACTTCAGGTTTTGTTGGGTTCCCTGTTTTGTGTGCTTGCTAGAGTGTTGAGGCTTTCCTCTTGTGCTGTGTGTGGCCTAGAGCCACAAACCCATCGCTGCTATCCCCGTGTGTAGGCATAGCAGCATTGTTAAGTTGGAGTGTAGGTCGGGGGTGAATATTACACCCCAGCAAGTTTTTACGTTGTTGAAGAACAAAGGAGTTGATGTTAGGGAAATCGAGATGTTGCAGGCACTTGAGGCCCGCAACACGTTCAGGTCGTATGCAGCCCTCATGAAGGGTGTTTCAAACTTGAGGGGAATTGAAGGGCTCACTGTCACACCATATGATCGCTCAGTGGTGGTGACAGTGTTGTACCTGAACTTTGAGGTCGATCAGGGCCTGGTTGCAAGGGTTCTTGGGCGGTACGGAACTGTCTCAGATATGTGGTGGTGTAAATACGGGGAAGGTGAGATGCAGGGTATCCTTAATGGCAGGAGACAGTTCCGTATGGTGCTGAAAAAGGACATTCCGTCCTTCCTCTTCATGGGGGGTTCGAAGGCTCACATTAGGTATTTGGGGCAGCCCCGTACCTGTTTTAAATGCGGAGTGGAGGGGCACGAAGCCAAGTCGTGTCCCAATAGACGCTGTGGCAGATGTATGGAGTTGGGGCATGGCAAGGCTGAGTGTCCCAGTGGGGTGCGGTGCAACCTTTGTGGAGAGGAGGGACATGTGTTTGGTGCCTGCCCTTCATCATACTCTGCTCGTGCCCATGGGGATGCAGGGCCGGCACCAGAACCCGTGCAATCAGTTCCTGATTTTTCCACTCAGGAACTGGAGGAGGCAGCACATGAGGGTGGGGCTCCGGAGCCTTCACTAAAGAGGTCGATTGATGATCTCTCTGGGGATGACCATTCTGGGCCACCTATACCGAGCCCAAGGAGTAAAGTGGTCAAGCCCCAGGTAGATACTTAGAGAAGTGGTACCTCGTGATTTGGCCTCCAGGGGTGGGGTGAGTTGTTCTTGATTTGTTTTGGAGGTTGGTGTCGGGTGGTAAGTTTGGCGGGTTGTTTGGGTGTTGGGGTGGGGTTTGGTGCTTCTTTAAGTTCATGACAGACGTTTTCGTTGTGTGTTTCTGTGTAGATGGTCGCGGTTAGCCGTTGTGTTTTTGTCCGGCCGGTTTGGGTTGTCCTTTTGTTGCAACGTGCTTGTTTCGATGTACGTAAAAAAAAGCATTAGCAGAACTCCTCCGGGAGTAAATGTTTGGTCCCCCCCCCCCCCGTGGCTCTTCGCCAGAGAGCCAAGGGGACTTTTAGAAAAAAGCATTAGCAATGCTTCGGGAGTATTGTTTGGTTTTCGCCCCTGGCTCTTTGCCAGAGAGAGAGTCGGGGGACTTTTGAGAAAAAAGACATTAGCAATGCTTGTAGCTTTTACGACTTGTAGGAGGAAAGTTACGTCAGATTGCCAACCCAGTTGGACTCCTACGTGGGACCAACCTCAGCTAGGGTAGCCCAGTTGGGCCCAACGTGGGGCCCGGGTTTTAGTCCAGTTGGTACCAACCTGGAGACACCTGACAAATACGGATTTGCCCCAGCATGTTGTCCAGCAGGGGCCCGACTCCATCCTAAATGGGCTAATCCAATTGGGACCCAACTGGGAACACATGACAAACACGGATTTGCCCCAGCATAAGCCCAGTATGTAGCCCAGCATGGGCCCGCGACTCCAGCCCACAAGGGCTAGCCCAGTCTGGGCCCAACTTGGAATAACACCTGACAAACACAGATTGTCGCAGATGGAACCCAGCATGAAGCCCAGTTGGGGCCCACCTTTTTCATCCAAATTCTGAAATTCAGGTTCCCGGGTACAAAATTTTCAGGCAAGATAGGATTGATACTGTCGGCGGTAGGGGTGGAGGGGTTTTATTGTTTGTCAAAGATAGTTTAAATTGTGTTGAAGTCACAACCAAGTTTTCCTGTGGGTTCTCTAACTGCTTGTGGTGTGAACTTAGCTGTAGCAATGATTATGGCACCCCCTTGCTTGTCGGTATTGTTTACCTTTCACCAAATTCTTGCGTTGAGAATAATCAGAGTTTGTTCCAAATTTTTAGGAAAATTTCTTCCAAAAAGGCTGTTGTGTTTGGGGATTTTAAATTTCCAGATATTGATTGGCATTCCTGTACTAGTGGGTTACATGGGAGGGATTTTCTTGAGGTTGTGACTGATGGTTTCTTTACCCAGCATGTTCTGTTTCCCACTCGTGAGGATAATTGCCTTGATTTGGTGTTAAGTACAGATGAGAACATGGTTAGAAATGTAGCTAATGGTGGTAAGATAGGGTCCATGCAGTGACCATGACCTTATTTGTTTTGAGTTACATTGTTTCAGCAATCATGCTAGTAGTGACAAAAGAATTCTAGATTTCAGCAAGGCTAACTTTACTCGTGCTAAGGAGCTTTTAACCATAGATTGGGCGGCCCGTTTGTCTCACTTGGGCCCTGCTGAGGCATGGAGTGTTTTCCGGGATGTTGTTTCTGACACAACAAAGTTGTGTATCCCACTTAAGAAAGCTGCGGTTAAAAATAGGCCAATTTGGATTTCTAGAGAAGTTCTTAGAACAACTAGGAAGAAACGTAAGTGTTGGCGTCGCTATAGGGCCAGTAAAAGTCCAGAAAACTTAGCAGCTTACAAGAAGCAGGAAATCTTAGTTAAAAATTTGGTAAATGGAACTAAAACTAGGTTTGAAAAGCAGTTGGCCAAGGAGGTTAAGATAAACCCCAAAACTTTTCATGCCTATGTGAGGTCTAAGCAGAAGCTTAAGGAGGGTGTGGGGCCTCTCAAAGGTGATGACAATACTTTGGTTAGTGACCATCAGGATATGGCTAATTTGTTAAATGACTATTTTGTATCTGTTTTTACTGAGGAATCATCTTTGTTGGGGACTTGTAATGGTTCTGATGTCTCTTCTTCAATCAGTTATGTCATTTTCTCAGAGGAACAAGTTTGTAAAAAGTTAAAGAGTTTAAAAGCTAGTAAGGCCCCTGGGCCAGATGGGGTCCACCCAGCCATTTTACGTGAATGCTCTGAGATTTTGTCAGTTCCTCTTTCCATCATTTTTCAGAAGTGTCTGGATTCGAGTTTTGTTCCTACTGACTGGCGGGTAGCAAATGTTACTCCAATTTTTAAGAAGGGGGATCGAAGTAATCCTTGCAATTACAGGCCTGTCAGTTTAACCAGTGTTGTGTGCAAAGTTATGGAATCTTTGATTAAGGATAGTTTACTTAAGTATCTTTTAGATAATGAGTTACTTAATCTGTCACAGCATGGTTTCCTGCCAAGCAGATCTTGTGTTACTATCTTACTGAGCTTTCTTGAAGATGTCTCTTCATCTCTTGATTCTGGGTATGGCGTTGATGTCATTTACCTTGACTTTTCAAAGGCTTTTGATAAAGTTCCATTAGGTAGGCTAATGGTTAAACTGCATAGGTTAGGGGTTCAGGGCAATTGTGCTGATTGGATAAATTCGTGGCTTCATGGTAGATCTCAGAGAGTTGATGTCAATGGTAACTTCTCCTCTTGGAAAGAAGTCACAAGTGGAGTACCGCAGGGTTCTGTCCTTGGCCCATTTCTTTTCTTAATTTTCATCAATGATATTGATAGTTCTCTTACATCTCGTATAAGTAAGTTTGCAGATGATACTAAGCTTTATAGGAAGATTAGCATTTTGGATGATGCCTTACTGCTGCAGAAAGATCTGGATAGGTTATTTTCTTGGTCTCAGACCTGGCAAATGTCTTTTAATGCAGATAAGTGTAAGGTCCTTCATTTTGGTCCCAAAAGCTTTAGCTATGATTATAACATGAATGGTTGTGTTTTAAGTAATGTCACCTCTGAGAAAGATCTGAGTGTTGTAATTACTGGGGATTTAAAGTCATCAAGACAGTGTGCAGCCACTGCTGTAAAGGCTAATAGAGTGCTTGGATTGATCAAGAGGAATTTCATCAATTTTAGTAAGGATATTGTAATTTGTATTGGAATTTGTACAAGCAGTTGGTAAGACCCCATCTTGACTATGTAGCTCAGGCTTGGAGTCCCTTCTATGAAAAGGACAAGTTTCTTTTAGAGCAGGTTCAGAGGAGAGCCACTCGCCTAATTCCTGGGGTGAGAAATTTGCCTTATCATGCTAGGCTTAAACATCTTGGGCTTACCACCTTGGAGCTTAGAAGGATTAGGGGAGACATGCTCCAGGTTTTCAAGTTCCTTTGTGAAAGGAATCCCCTTCTGACTTGTAGTTAGTATTTAAGGGTTCAAAGTAATTCTCGGGTGCGTGCATTGTAAAAAGCTTGAAAAGCCTTTCGCAAGGCTTGACATTAGGAAGTTTAGTTTCTCCCATAGAGTTGTCAACGAGTGGAATTGTCTACCAGATTGGGTAGTTAACTCCCCCTCAGTTCACTGCTTTAAGGTTAACATTGACAGGTTTTTCCATGGCTGTGGTAGAATCTGATTGTTTGGGGCTGTTGTCAAGCTTTGGTGGTTTGACTTTTGATTAGGGCTTGGACTTCAGGGCATCTTATGGGGCCTTGGCCCTCCTTTGCCCTTCAACCTGTTATGTTATGTTATGTTATGTTATGTTATGTTATGTTATGTCATGTCATGTCATGTCATGTCATGTCATGTCATGTCATGTCATGTCATGTCATGTCATGTCATGTCATGTCATGTCATGTCATGTCATGTCATGTCATGTCATGTCATGTCATGTCATGTCATGTCATGTCATGTCATGTCATGTCATGTCATGTCATGTCATGTCATGTCATGTCATGTCATGTCATGTCATGTCATGTCATGTCATGTTATAACATAACATAACAGGTTGAAGGGCAAAGGAGGGCCAAGGCCCCATAAGATGCCCTGAAGACCAAGCCCTAATCAAAAGTCAAACCACCAATGCTTGACTACAGCCCCAAACAATCAGATTCTACCACAGCCATGGAAAAACCTGTCAATGTTAACCTTAAAGCAGTGAACTGAGGGGGAGTTAACTACCCAATCTGGTAGACAATTCCACTCTTTGACAACTCTATGGGAGAAACTAAACTTCCTAATGTCAAGCCTTGCAAAAGGCTTTTCAAGCTTTTTACAATGCCCACGCACCCGAGAATTACCTTGAACCCTTAAATAACTACAAGTCAGCAGGGGATTTCTTTCACAAAGGAACTTGAAAACCTGGAGCATGTCTCCCCTAATCCTTCTCAGCTCCAAGGTGGTAAGCCCAAGATGTTTAAGCCTAGCATGATAGGGCAAATTTCTCACCTCAGGAATGAGGCGAGTGGCTCTCCTCTGAACCTGCTCTAAAACAAACTTGTCCTTTTCATAGAAGGGACTCCAAGCCTGAGCTGCATAGTCAAGATGGGGTCTTATGTTATGTTAAATATAAGCTTCAGATTTACAATAATAAATATATTTGTTAAAGATGGCAAGGAAATTTTTCGATGGATACTAATTACTACTAACTGTACTACGTGAGTTTAAAAGCCCCACGCATAAATTAAAACGTTGACCTTTGACATCACCTCAAACAGAAGTAAACACTACGTAACGCCACATAGCAAGCCTACAGTAGGCCTAGCTAAGCATACGGCTAAAGAGTAATAAAGACTATTTATAGCGCGGGTAGGTACCTGTCATAGAGTAGGATAATCCTGCTCTATGGTACCTGTACAGGTCTAGCCTGTGTACTGCCTGTACAGTACGGCACAGTTGTCCCTAGGCCTAGCCTACTAGATGTCTTGTCATCCCGGCTAGAAACAACACCAACTCCCTTGAAATTTGCCTGTGCTGTGACTGTTGATGGACTGCTAAAATCTGAGATTCATAAGGTATTAGGCCTAAATTTATTTAAGAATTAATGGTTAGAATACAAAACAATTTGCCAGTAGGTCCTAGCTAGGCTAGGCTAGGCCTTTTGTAGCCCTTGAACAGGGCTGTGTGTTACGTTACGTGGCCTAGGCCTAAGCTCATTACACTCCACATCACAGCCCTTGCCCCGCTAACGCAAAAACCCGTCTTTAGGCTTTCAGAACAAAATAGGTTCTAAACTGGTAAATATTACACACATCGAACTTATATTACCACAAAATGATGTGCAAGTTACTTTCAATGGAAAAGTTACCAATAAATCGGCTTTCATGGACAGTCTGACTGTCAGGAGTAAGGACTATGTATAGGGAACAATTATGCAACTGTCCATACATAGGCCTAGCCTCGTCCTTTAGACTCTGACTCTGAGGTCAAAATGCCGCAAAATGACACATCGATTCTGGTTAGAAACTCCTTCGTTTGAATGAGCCCTCGTACAATAAGTGTTTCTACATGAACTTGCAAATAGTCAAAAATCATTCCTAGAACGTTGTAACGATTTCACCAAATCGATAACTTAAACGATCATTCCACCTAATGAAGGCAAATTTCATATGAAAAATTCTTGTTTGTTCGTATTTGAAGCTTTTAAGTGTGTTTGAAGTTGTTGAAATGTTGTCAAAATTTCTCTAAGTGTGAAAACTTTTCGAATAAGTGAAAACCCCTGGTATGACCTCTGACCCCAAAGTGGATATCACTAAGACGAAGGGTCCTGCTATTCCCCCCGCTGACACCCGCTGGTACGCTCTGTCTCAAGTTCCAGGCACTGCCGTACAATTTGTACAGCAGCGCTTGGAACTCAGTTGTACGACAGTGCATGGCATTTTGCAGAACTAGTGGAAAACTCAGGGATCCATTCTAACATGTGTAATGAATAGCAACATTTTGTGAACAAAAGTAAAAAATTGGCACAATGGTCCTTTGTATTTTACTTCCTAATCAGTAATGATAACTTGATTAATGATAGCATTTAATGAAATTAATATCAGCGTTAACTAAATTAACATCAGCGTGTCAGCGTATGCCTGGGTACACAAGGCATAGCCAGGCGTGCCAGCGCGTGGTTTAGTAGGACCGAAGATGACTACTTAGTCGTTTGAAAGCTTGCAAACATGGCGCATTGAGTTAGTGTTACGTTCAATTTTTCGAGGCAAAATACACCATTATAACATCGAATCTGGGTGAACAGCTTATGCAGAGAGGTGGATGCGGTGCCAGAGGTCATCTGTGTAAAGTTTGGTGAGAAAACATAGGAATTTGTGAACGTAAGAGATGACCACCCTGGCCAAGGTCGGCTAGTGTTGGGATTTCTTGTGTTAGTGGGGCAAGGGCTGTGATGTGTGAGTGTAAATGAGCTTAGGCCATGTAACGTAACACACAGCCCTGTTCAAGGGCTAGGCCTATTGCATCTTACTCCTAAAGTCCTATGCTAGCCAAGTTAGAGTAGCCTAAGCCTAGTACAGGCGATTGGTGTATCTAGTCCGTAAGCAGGACCGTGTACTACGCTTCACGATAGGACCTACTCTAGTGTGGAGTAAAACGAAGTGGACGTAGCACTGAGTCCTGTTCAAGGACTAATTAGGTACATCTTGCCAACAGTCTATAGCCTAGCCTTATCCAGTCGAAACATCCTCAGACCAAAACTTTCCAGCATTTTTGCTGCCAAAAAAATATCCCCGTGATATTATTTGTTGTATATACCAAAATGTCCTGGTATAGAGAATTTGATTGTCCAACTTAAAATTGCAAGTTGGTATACCGTATAGTAAGAGAAACTTGAGAGATTAGAAAAAAGAATAACTTAAAGGTGAAAAGATGGATTTAGTTGGCTAATATTAAGTCTATTCAAGTGTGACAACTGCTTAGCTAGCCTAGATGAAACAGGCAATATTGTAGTTGACCTGTAATTAGAAACTGAAAATCGAGTTGAGTCTATTCTTATTGGATGGTTACAGTAATGTATAGGGAAAATATATAAATATATTGGATAATTATTAATTGACATACCTTTTGACAAGATTTCTATTCTCTTATTACTAGAGAAAATAGAAAGAAGAACAATTTCATACATATGCTTCATATAAAATAAATGTATTTGTGATCAATTACATACAACAGGTAGGCCTAAATATAAGCTACCTTAATTTGTTTTCAGTGTTATGAACATTCTACAATTTATAACATATGTTCAAGTTTGTACTGAATTTACAAAAAAATGTGGATGGATTCAATCAAACTAAACAATTCAGTTCATTTTACAATATACAACGAGGACGTTATGATGCGGGGACGTTTTGACCCAGGGACTTTTTGACCAACGGTGGGGACCTTTTGGTCTGGGGACGTTTCGACTGGTAAGCCCCTAACCTATATAAAACACAGAAAGGACGAGGACACCGATCTGGGCTACGACCAATTTTCGAGCTTTAACGGTCCAGTTCATCAGAATGACTTACTATTTACCTGAAAAAACTTTACAATGGCAGTGTCTCTCTAGTTCGAAGGTAGCTTAGGCTAAGTACTGATTGAGGTCGTAGACCTAGGCCTAGGCTACACTTGCTGCACATTAAATTGTTGCTACTGTATGTGTGAGTATAGGCAAAGCAGTTGGTGGCGACAAGCTGCAGATAGGACATAGTATTACATGCTCTGTCCATATAGCCTAGGAAGTAAGTCCATCGATTGAAGCTCTCTGAAATGAACTAGAACGAAAGTGCTAGGGAGACTCCATTGTTAACTTTTTTCAAGTAAATAGTAAGTAATTGTGATGAACTGGACCGCAAAAGCACGAAAATTTGGTGGGAGCCCAGATCACTTTCCATGTTTTATAGGCCTATATGTACAGTGTTGCCTAGGTAGACCTAGGCCTACATGTTATTGTATTTACTCAATTTGACTTGGTAGCCAGTCGCTTCGCCCCCTTGCCAGTTAGCCCCCAAGTTTTACCCCAGTTTGCCCCCTAAGTTGATCAGAAGTCCCCCAAAGACCTAACAGTTTGCTGCCTTGGTTAATCTTTCTTTGAAAGTTTTCTTTTCTAAAGTTTTTCTTTATTTTTCTAAAGCAATAAGGTTGATTTTAGGTGGTAGAACTAAAACAAGCTGTTTATTTTTACTAACTCATATGCCTGTGGCTAAGTTACTGATTGTTTTGAATAGGGTTGCCTATATAGTCTATAAAGAAATTATTTCCAATCAATGGTACAGTACAAAAAACAAAAAGTTTGCAAGTTTGAAAAGAAATTTTTGAAACTTGCAGGTCTTTCAAAGGTAAAGAGCAGTCCCCCCCAAAACTTATTGTAAAGCAACAGCTAAATACCACAGTTTTCTTCATATTTCTCTTCAAAGTATCTTACATCATATTTTATGACTTTAATATTGCATATATTCAAGGTAAATTAAGCAGTTACTTCTAGTAAGTTTGATATTTGAAGAAAGAAAATGTTGTCACATGACTGTCAGCAGCCAATCATGAAACAGGACAATGTACTACACTACTTCAAGTTGGGGCGACTGCTCTTGCTTGTAAGTTTAGTCCCCTAAGTCATTTTGGCCAGGGTGCTTCTATTTAAAGCTCACACCAAAGGTACGCTAAGGTTAACATGATCGTACGTTAGGATTTTCTAGCAATTTGCAGGCTTGTGCACATATGTACAGTATACATGTAGTTAGTGTTTGCATGGGTAAAGGCCCGGTCCCACAGGCGTTTAGGATGAGTTGCGGATGAATTGCGCACAAAAATCTTTGATATTCGTTTAACATCCTCAATGTTCGTAATACATGCTGGTATTTGACGGTGAACGTTCGCACATGTCCGCACTTATTCGCAATAGTGCTTTTTTCTGCTCCCGGGATTTTTGAACTGCTCAAAATTTTGATTGCGAATGCTATTCGCAATTTATTCGCAATTCATACGCAAACCATACGCATTACATACGCGATCGGTATGCAATACATTCGCTGTTATCCGCTCTTGTTCGCATCTTCTCCGCAATTCATGGGCAATTGCTGACTGGGAGAGAATGTATTGCATCTGGTCACCGTATGTAGAGCATCCATAAAAAGTCCATTGTGGATTTGTCACGAACTATGCGTTTGTGTTGCATCTGATTTGCGAACAATTATCGAATGAATTACGAACACCTCAAGTATATCCAAAATTGGACAGTCTGAGTCAGTTTGAGTCAGTCAAGTCTGAGTGAAGCTGTGGAAAAGCCCTATCTCCGTCCAGGAGGAGAAGAACCCTTGTTCTGAAGCTGCCCCTTGTGACGATCAAGTATGAATATCCAAAGACACCACTTAATTGTTGCTGCCATCCAACAACACAACAATCAAATTGTTCCAGTCCAACAATTGATCCTGAGGAGGAGAAGAGGGCAAAGAAGACAACAAAGAGCTGTCTGGGTTTTACCATGGATTGGCAGAAGAGTGGACCTGGGGATGTACCGCCAGTTGATGGTAGAGCTGCGAAATGAAGACCCCCGTGCCTTTCACAACTTCATGGGAATGCTACCAGCAGTGCATCTTTGATGGTTTTTACATCCGTTTCGTGGACGCAATAGAGATGCTCCGCACGCGCAATACAACCGCAACTTCCTGTATTCGTGCGTAACTCATTCACAATATATCCGGTATAAATTCGTGATGTTCCCAATACTTCCGCAATATATCCGGTGCACATTCCCAATATGTCCGGTATATATTCATAATTCGTACTGTTCTTGTTCGCACACCGTTGCGTAAATTAGTCATACTTTGGTCAATCCCCTTGCGGATGACAACGAATGCCCAAATTTGGAATAGTGTCGATACGCAACTCATCCTAACGCCTGTGGGACCGGGCCTTAACCCAGGTACCCTGGTACCTGCCCACCACCACTTGATCAAGTTCTTAATCTACTACCCGAATCTTAAAAAAACAAATGCATGCAAAAAGGATCACCCCATTTACCCCATTTCCCACAGTAATGGACTAATATATTTTGCCAATTTGGTGAACATTCTCCTGAGGGTGAAGAGAGCCCCTAGAAATTATGTGTAAGTTTGAAAGTTGTCTGTACTTCGTTTCTGAAGCTATATCGATCATAAACTTACACGCAAGCAAGCTATCTGACGCCGATTCAAAATCACATTGAACTGTTCCACGCAGACATAGCAAGACATACTGTACTGTATCACCCCTGCCCAGCTTGCAAAGACAGTGCCCTTTAAGTTCGGCATGCTGGGTAAACAGAGCCTTGCATGTATGTATGATCTTATTATTAATACGCTATGCCACCACAAGTATAATCCTCGAATATTTTTTAATGGTTAAACGTGTCAGTTTTACGCAAATTAACACTTTGCCTGATCTGTAAAGTAAAACGACATCAATGTAATAACACCGTTAACATTCACAATTTTTTTTTTCAAACAGGCCAGTACATATTATGTTTTTTTCCCCAAAATGGCACTCTAGCAGACTAAGAAGTTTATGTGTGAAAGCTATGTTACCATGCCTGGATGTCAACAAGAGGCTAGCAGCTTCGTAAGAACGTACATACCCCATTAATGATAATTCCAATGCACATTGCAAAGTAGTGCGAGGAAAGTTCACAAACATGACGTTTGATTTTTGAGTAGGAAAGTGTCCCAAAATTCAATATCAAATTGATATAGGCCTTGGGGAGTATAATTTTCTTATTTGACGGTTTTCTGTTACGTTTTTTTTCTTGTTTTTTTATCTAAACCAAAACAAGATGATTAAACCTTCTAACAAATCAAATGTTTTTTAACTTGGGAATGTGATCGCTATACCTATCCAATACAGATATTAATGTTACCATGCATGTTTTACGAATTATGCCTTACAAAATGTTCATTTCTTTTAGTCACTGTAACACTGGGTAACTTTAAGTACCCGTCCAAACACTACATGTAGTGTACATGTGTACATGAAGCATGCCACATACATAGTCATAGTACATTCACAATGCATGTACAAGTATATGATACACACACAATAAGTAGCAATCCATATTGGATTGTACGTATACATGTACGTAATGTATGTACGTACAACATAAATTGGCAATTAAACAAGTACTTTGTAGCTCAGTATGTATGTTTATCATACAACAGGAATCAATTTTTGTGGTGGTCAAAGGTCATTTGGGGTCACTAGCAGTCAAAGTCTGAAATTTTTGTTTTCACGATATCTGGTGGTGGGAAACTTGGATAGATTTCATACGTTTTATGTGGATGCATTGAGCTAGCCGCACACTATACCACTTTGTGCGTTGCAACTCAACTCGATCGTCGGATCTCCAACAGTTGTGTAGTGTGCGTGAGTTTACGACTGCGACTGGCAGTTTTAGGACCAGTTTTTAGTCGTATTGCCTTCAGTCAGGAAGAACCAACATGCTGGTTCCTCCTGACTCTGGAGGGCGACAGTTGCAAATGACTGGAAAATCTGACCAATCAAAATTACTGGTTTATGTGCAGGTGACATAAATATGCTGAGAGTTGTCTGATGCTTGTCCAGGTGACAACTTTTGACGTAACTTTGTGTAAATATTCAGTTGAAAAGACGGATATATGGACTGAATGCAGCGAGTAGAAATGAGACAAACTCGTAGAAATGTGAGAGCAATGACCTGTACTAAATGCTTGTGGAAGCAAAAGCTATTCCTAGAAGGATGCTTGAAAAAAAACCGTTAAAGAGATTGCCGAGGCAGTCGATGTCACTGGTGAGATGTAAACTTGCATTGGCCTAGTACGCTAGCTACACCCTGAAAGTGTAGTAATGTTGCAAACTCTATGCTGTTCTGTGCTTTTGTACCATAATGTGTATAGCAGTAGAGTGCACGTATAATCGTTCGACTGACAAAATGCCCGATAGCCAGTCGTATAGTGTGCGTGGTCCTGTTGTACGACTATAAATCGTGACGACGATTCAAAACTAGGTCATGATGGTTTAGTTGAGTTGCGATGTGCAAAGTCGTATAGTGTGCGCCAGGCTTTATGATGAGGAGTAGAGTTCTCTTGTTTTTGGCGGAGGTCAAATGCTGTTGGGGTCACAAGGTATCAAAGTCTCAGTGCCATCTTTTCTTAATTTCTCATGGTTGGAGTCTTGGACACTGCAAAACTTAAAACTTATTATATGGATGCAATATAGTGAGCAGAACCCTAGTTCCAGGTGGTCAAAGCATCTGGGATGTTGCTGAGTCCCAATATCTGGACTGGATTCACATGATGTTTCAATGCAGGAAGCCTGTACTGTACTTTGTAGTTACATTACATTATGAAGCACTATCAATTTGTGAAAAAAACAGACTTGCATTTCAACAGCAAGGAATCACTAAGACTTTTGGCTTTGTGGTTTATCAAGCTGACACTGTATAATTCATTCATGTTGGTGTGTTGTTAAATATCATCAAACTAAGTAACTAACTAACAAGACTTCCTGACTCACAGTGGCAGGGCTGGCCAAATGCATCTAGTCTTTTGAAGAAAAGTAACTAGGATTCCTAAAATTATTTGAAGGTTGATTTAAGCTGAATAAATCTGAACTAAGTGAGTAATTTGAAAAGATCACAACTGGTTTCAGGTTTTTCCCTGAATTTGAATGTTGTGACTTGTCCATGGTGGATTGCAGGCCTGTGAGAGGAGATGTCCCACTCACCTTTTTCAAAAGTTTTGTAAGTTTCTATGTACAAAGTGGTGACACTTGAAAATTTTAAGTTTGCACTCAAAATGTCAGTACTGCAACCCACAAAGTTGTAATACTGATCCAAATGATACCAATCATATTGACTCTTGTCAATGTAAATTCTGATTCAGCAGCTTTGCACATTTGTGGCTCTGTGATTTCTCTGTTCAACCATCTTTAACTTCAAAAGTGGGGAAATAGCAAAAAACTGATTTGAAATAAGGCATAAGTTTTAGGCAAAAAGTAACAAGCAATATAGGGGGTATTAATTGTACAGGCAACTATGAGATAAGTTTGTTGGTTTGAGTGAAAATTTACCATATTTATATACAACTACTCACTGCAATGGACACAGCAGTTTCCTGGTATTAGGTGGTAGACAGCACAGTACTGTAGCTGCAACTATTCCCTCAGTGTACCACTAAAAAGTTTGGGGCTTGTTAAGACTCACTTTTAGGGCTGTGAAGTGTAGCGATTAATCACTTAACGATTGCATGTGGAATAAATGTTTAATACAAAGCTGCGAGTGTTTAATAAAACCTGATTTTGACAGCATTTATCCATTTGTATACTCTTACGATCTGTGGTTTTTGCTAAATGGAACATTCTGGGTATATTTGAACCTTGTAGGCTTCAAAGTTTCAGAATAATTTGATTTTACCCTGCAAGATAACTATTATTATTTCTGTCTTTCAGTATCAATCACTACATACTAAAATTATTTTTTTTGTGATAAGGTAATCAGGATTAATGGCTACAAAATTGGAAATTTTTGAGGTTAAACATTAAGTTATTTTGCTCAACCTTCACAGCCTACCCCATTTTATAATAACTGATTGACCAAAATATATAATGTTCAACTCGATCCAAAAGGTGACAACTTTCTGCCCAAAATGTAATGTACAGTATGAAGATTTACACATCAGACATGGTCATATTGCAAAATTCCAAGATGGTTGCCATATAAGTACCTTAACTTAACTGTATCAAACCAGCCCCATTTGAGAGTCAGTTATGCTATAGTATTCATAAATCACTTTTGTTTTATTGTGGCATGAAAGCTTGCACTGTGTTGTAGCCAGCTTGGAAAAATCACAGCCACTGGGATTATGCTGTTGCTCAATTATTAAGGGAATGATCCCCAGGTTTATAGTTTGAAGGTTTTTCATAACCAAGATCTGCTTGACCAAAAGTCTGCTTGGGTCCATTTGGCCTGTCAAGGATCCTACGTATGCCACAGAGCCATGGATGAACACTAGCAAGATTGGTCTTCTCTTTTCAAATAATGCTAGGGGCTAACTCAGCAGGCATGTGTGAATGTAATTGTTCTCATTCTTTCTTCTGAACTGCCATTTAACGTTTCATCCAACAGATGTGAGTGTATTCCATTTCTTTAGCCAGTTTCAGAAATACTAGGAAGGGTCAAGGTTCCTTTCTTAGCAGTGCATTATGTAATAATTTGTGAGGTTCTTTTTGTACAACTGGCATTACTTGTTTTTGTTTCCTTTTGAATTAAAACTGTTTAGATGAATTTACCTGTAGGGTCAAGTCACCCAATTGCAGTGAGAAAAGAATGCAAAGAATGACATCACAGCTTTGTAATATTCATATTTATTATATTTTTGAAATGTCAGAACTTTAGTGCACATTTGGAATGATAAATTTCAATAAAGTGCTGAAAACAGAAAATACAAATTTATAAATTCCCTTCAAATCATCTGAAATTGTGATCTTTTAAAATCATTTGCTACAATATTTTACCTTTGACAGGGGAGGCTACACAATTGGAAGCAGCCATGTTGCTGCATCTTTTTGTGAAGCTGTTGTTGCTGCTTATCTACTTAATCCTTCTTATGGTTCTGGTGAGATTACTGGATTTATCGGCTTGGTACGAGACAGGATTCCTTGCTGCTCACCTTGTGGACCCTTTTTCACTGAGTGTCCGAAAGCTGAAACTTTTGCTTGAGGCAAGAGGACTGGGATATGAGGGTATACTTGAAAGAGAAGAACTAGTGCAGTTAGCAGACACCTCTGGTATGTGTTAGATGAGTGCCATTTATTTGAAGGGAGAATGTGTCCTTCTGTTACTTAACCCTTTACCGTTGTTTGGGTCCTTTTGGACCCATGCGGAGAGTTCGGCTGTCACACATCTTTACCATTTCACGCGGAGCTCGAAACTGCGAGTAGCTACCCGAAAATTCGGCCACAACAACGAGAGAGACAATAGTTTAAGGTCACGGGGTCAATGGCCTACGGAAGCCGATGCGGGACGGGCTACGTCCGCTTTTCCGCCCACTCCCGAGGCCCGCAAATATGCCCCGATCCGAGCACAACGGTAAAGGGTTAATCTAAAATATCTGCACCGCTCGGCTGAAACGTTTACGGGCACACACGCAGAGACAGTGGCATCAGCTTTGCAGTAAACACACTCCACAGGCTTATTTTAACCCTTTACCGTTGTTTGGGTCCTTTTGGACCCATGCGGAGAGTTCGGCTGTCACACATCTTTACCGTTTCACACGGAGCTCGAAACTGCGAGTAGCTACCCGAAAATTCGGCCACAACAACAAGAGAGACAATAGTTTAAGGTCACGGGGTCAATGGGCTACGGAAGCCGATGCAGGGCGGGCTACGTCCGCTTTTCCGCCCACTCCCGAGGCCTGCAAATATGCCCCGATCGGAGCACAACGGTAAAGGGTTAATAAGGTTTTAAGATTTTGAAGGGTTAGTTAATCTTTGAATGACTTTATGGTTTATAGACCAGTGATGACAGCATACAAAATGAAATATTTTCACCTGTGTAAAGAAAGTTTTGTTGTAGAGGTAAGGACCAGTTGTTGAATGCAGCACATAAATTGACATTATATTGTATATTGCACAGCACAGTTAAAGACCACAAGGTTACAATTTCTGCCTGTCATCCAGTTTGAAAAGGAGATATAAAAATTGTATACTGCATGTTGTGGACTTCACTAAATCAGACTGTCCTGAGTGTCAACATTTTCAATCTTTTATTCTGCAGAGTGTGCAAGCATGTCATGTAAATTTAAATTTTGCTTTCTGACCTGCCAATGCACTGGGCTTATCAACTACATCACATTCACTGAGATATGCAAGGAGTGACTGACCAATCTTTTAAAGGGCACCATCAACCAAAAAAGTGCTGCTCACAATACAATTTTGCATTTTATATTATTTTTTAACATTTCTTTCTGCAAGTGCAAATTATATTTTGTTTATCTATTGTTTGTTTTTATGTGAATCCAATGGTATCTGCCATTTCATTGTATATTAATGTGACATATGTGAGGATTCCTAACTATTTGGGATAAAATAGCAACACTTTTATTTGTATCAACAGTATGTTATCCTAGATGGGCATCAACCATGTCTCCCATGGGCAATAATCTTTAAGAGAACCCCATCCCAACTCTTCAAGACATTTCTCATCAATGTTTCCTCGGGAGGGAGGGAGGATTCTCCCATCCCAGAGAAAGGTGGGTAAAATCACCCCCCCCCCCCCATTTGCATTTCAAAAAAATTGTCAATATCTGGGTTTCTCACATAAAAAGAAGCCACTTAAATTGAAGCAATCTCTGAACCCACACAAATAAATGACCTTCAAAACCCTTCAAGTTACACCTTATAGGGGCATCATAAATTTAGACGTGGAGTTTTACAGTAATAAATTCTCTCTCCCCTTTTTTGTTTCTGGCAGAATCCCTGAAAGGTGTTGTTCAATTACCAATCCTCATATCAAAAGAAATGGAATGATACATAGTCAGCTGCAGTTCCTAATGTGTTGTGGTATTCAATTCTTTTTCAGCTTTTGTACATTTGAAATTTTTTATTAGTTGATCATTTCTCAAGATAAATATCCTATTCCATTCATATTTCAATTTTACACATCATTAGGTGATATCACAGCTGGAGACCTTAGCCTTTTGGAGAAGAAGTCTGAAACTGAACCAAAACAACAGAAACCAGAAGAATTTAATGGAAGGGACCATTTTTTGGAGGAAGTTGAAGATAAAAAGGACAGTGTGTGGTTAATTCAGGTAAAGTTTATATCAGACTTTAAAGAATAATCCAGAGTCTTATGAAAAATTATTTCAAAGAGTTGAAAACAATGTTAAACAATGTTCACCAATGCTCAGCATGAGGTAAAAAAGGTCGGACTTTGTAGAACACTAATAGAAAAACTTGGAATTACTTTTTAGTAGGTCCATGAGGCTATTACGTTATGAATTCACTTACTGTGAGTGATACATTCTAGCCAGATTGGCAATAGTGGATACCCCAGAGTGCTACTGTTCTTATAGCACAAGACTACCAAGCATTAGGCAAGGCCTATGCTTAAGAATGCTGTTAGCCTTTGTATCGTATTGGTATATATACGTATGGTGTCATTTCAAATGAAGTATGATGTAGTATTCATAATCAGGGATGTAAGACTTCCGGATAAATCCGGAAATCCGGATTTTTTAATATTTGGCGAAATTTCTCCCCGATATTTTACGTATGATGCCACACTGTAAGCAGAGTGTTAGTTTTCACGATGGGAACTTATAGTATCAAAGCCGAAGCCCTGCTTTATGTTTAACGGCTGGAGAGCGGAGCTCACCATAGAAATAAAAGTATAAGGAGAAGTCCAGGATTTCGCACCAAATGCAGCATACTGCGTTGTTTATTAGTAATTTACGCCCGTAGATAATTTGCCTGTGTAGGTTAGTCGCAACATGCTACACAGCGCACTCTTCTTGCTAAAACTGTGGTTCTTTCCCGCGTTGGATTTTGTATCTAGGGTATCTGCTAACTTCTCTTTAGGTCTGTGCACATGGTCCGCGCATGTACGCAACGATCGATAAGATACGTGAAGCGGGCGGCCAAGTCCAACGTACACGTACATCATCGATCGCCGCGCTATAGTACTTTGCTCCACACTATAGTAGTAACGCGTTTACAACAACTTACGGGTGGGCTGCTGTATTGAAAAATCTCCCGTTAATTTTGTGAATTCAAGTAGGATTTGACTTTTTTATTGCTACTATCACCGAAACTAACTTACTTTGGAAATAACCTCTGTGGGATTTTAGCGAAAACTGAAGTAAATAGATAGGCTAAAGTTTTATCTCCTTTAGACGTAACGTTATTCATTAACATTAGGCCTAGGCTAGGCGCTACACATACAGCCCTAGGCTACGTTGTTAGGCTGTGTGTGTACTATGGCGTAGCCTAGGCCTATTCTAATGTGGTCAAGTTTTATGTTTACTGGATCAGTTCAGTATATATTTTAACGAGAAGGTCACATTACTCACTTTTCTCTGGCTGATACCCCTTGTAGGCTGGGGTGGAAAGCACTCATTTTGTACTTTTGAATGTATGTACTGGGCTTGACTTTGTTTCATCTTTTACAGTAATATGTTATCTTAAACTTGAGTAAATGGGTGCTAAATCTCCTAAATTGCTGGAGCTTCCAGGGGCTTCGCCCCTGCACCCCCACCAGGGGCCCTTAAGCGGGCCCCTGGACCCCCAGCCGGAATGGCGCAGCGTTTCGCGCGCGCATGTGTGTGGGCCGGCGCATAATTGTGGGATTTTTTTTCTGTTGCCACTTACATCCCTGCATAATGTTTCTTTCCTTTCAAGACCCACCGTTGCACATTCATGAGCCAAAAACCTTGCAGCACTATACTGAAAGATTGTGATCCAGGTGCATTTTTGTGATTAAAGATAGTTGGAACAGCATACATGCTTTTGCCATGCTGTCACCAAAGCAAAAGTCATATTTATGACCTAAATTTTATTAGAAATCAGATAAATGCCAATCCAGATCTACATTTAGGGTATAAATAACTTTCTTCTGACCCAGAAACTGTAAATACAGTGTCATTCACATTGGCATCTTAAGCTGCATCTACACCATTATACATTTGTTCATGAATGTCATCATTCAAATGTTTGAACATTTGTTGGGAAGATGAAACATGCAGTCAATATTTAAACACCTTCATACATGTTGGACGTACATGTAGTTCAAATTTGTTGGTGAATCAGTCAAATGATCATACATTTGGCCATTAGCATTGTCATTCAAATGTATGATGATATTTTTGATTGTATATACTGGGCTTCAGTTGGTTTTTCATGCCGATGAGCAAATTGGTTTTTAGAGACCTTATTTTTGATTTTATGTTTACTTGTGTAGAATCAGACAATAATGTATGCAATATTAATAGTTGGGGCTATATAGCTCACATTTACTCTTGATTGTGGGGATGAACCAGTTATGTTGAAGCTCCGATCTCCGTTCTCTCAATCATTGTAAACTGTAAAACAGGCTATTGAAGGCTAGTGTTGCTGATTGATTACAAAACAAAGGGTCTGTATTGAGGTCAATCAAATCTCCAACCAAACTGGGTGGGATAAGGTCATTCTCCTTTAGGACCATTTGGATCCTATCTGTGTTAATACTTTACATCACCCTAGCCTTGGAAAAAAATTTTGGCCGTATATCCCTACAGCCCCTTAAAATGTATCCTTATGTGAAGAATTGGGAGTACTGTATATCTCTAAGCTTCTCATGAGAGACCACATTGTATATCCCCTGTGATTGTGCTGTCACCATTCATCACATTCTGATAGACTGCTATGAACATGCTCATAATTATCAGAAGTACCACATCAAACCAAAAATAAAAAGTTGGAGCACACAGATCATTCTCTTGAATTGGATTTTCTTAAGGAACTTAAACTGTACAGAAATCTATAAAATGACTTCTGTGTTTGTTTTTGCCCAGAAATTTGGCTAATATTTTATCCAATCTTTACCTTTCTTTTAGTCAATTTTTAATCATTGATGCATTTTGTTTTCCTTTCTAGCTATACTACAAAACATATTTGTACTGGTGTTCAGTGAAACCTCATCTAACTAACTCACAAAAACAAATTGACTTCGGAATTTGTGTTCCTCAAAACTTCTTTAAGGATAAACTATTGTGGCAAAATACAATAATAGCAGTTGATGAATACTGATGAAATAATCATGCATTTGTTGCCTAGACCATGTAGCTATATATTTTCTTTAAACATAACTTAGATGAAGGGAGGGAAAAACCAGTCACCCCATTCATGATATGTAATCAGGTAATTTTTAACTTTCCATCATTTTTATTTTTTCTACCAATAAAGGTTATCCCTGGTGCAGCTACACCTGTTCTTAGTTCATCAATTTGGAAAAGCGTTATTCATAAGGTTTCCCACTTTGGAATACGGACAGGAGTTTTTGTTTGTGCAAAAGACATACGGTAAGATTCTGCACATGCATCCAAACATGTATATATACAGAGTTTAACATATTAAAAACTTTGGAACATTTCGCTCTTTCAGTACAAAATTAGAATTACACTTGAAATAGAAAGTCAAACTGGAAAGAAACCTATTCCCATAAAAATGGTAAAATTTTTCATGTCAGGACACAGTCCATGCAAAATGAAAATGTTGATTTGAAAAGATTGATGGGAATGATTTTAATTATGTTGCTTGTTTGGTTGCAGCTACAGTTTTTATGAATGCCAGTAGATATTTGGTAGAATGATGTGAAAAATAGTCATAATGAACAGTCTGTGTCTTTGCGGTTCCATTATTACATGTACATTTAGTTCTTCAGTACATGCACAATATCTTTAATAAAAATTTCCAATCTTACGGCTACATCAACATATTAATCGAGAGTGAAGTGAAGTTTACCTCAAAATGCTTATAGACGTAGCTTTGAAATATCCATCAGGACATGTACTCAAAAAAACTGGAGTTAAATAAGTAAGAACTTGCCAAAGAAAATTTCAATGGTGATCTACAATCTCAAAAAGGGGGAGAGAAAACCTAGGAGAAAGGAAGTAGTCAATGTCCCCTAAGTTCCTTGTCTTTCTAGGTGGTGTGATCTACCCAGTACCAATATATGTTTCTCTTTCAAGGAATACCGCATTGTAGTCTAGTATCCTTCACTTCCTAGCCTTGCTTGATACTGTCAGTGTTGGTTGCTATGATGGCAATGACTCACAAACAGCCTCTTTTTGAGGATGCTTGTAATAAGCTTGCCTCTTGATTGCCCTCATCTCCTGTTCATATCCATAGTAAATTGTAAGTTTTGTGTGCACTGTGACTACACTGTTTGGTGTTACATTGCCAAAATTTCCTGGCAAGGAGCCTGTCAGCTTTCTAACTTTTTCAACATTAAGTTTTCACAATCAGGGAATACATGGAAAGTCATTTAAAGTTGGACAAAAATTTCTAGGCTTGAAGTTTGAAATTCAGGGGATTAATTGTGTGATGCCCTTGAGAAAGCATGGAAATTTTCACAATGGGAATTTTTTCCATTTTCACCGGCAATCATTTGTAATGTAATATGAAAACATACTGTTCTCCACACATCAAATTTTATAGAAGTCAAGAGAAACGTGATGGGAATTTTTTATTTTGATTCTGGGGAAGTCATGGCAAGGTAATGAACATGGATTCCATAGAAAGTGCAATATTTTTGCACATGGTTATTCAATATCAAAAAGTATCATTGCAAGGGTTTTATCGGTTTCTGTGCTTTTCATTTGCTTTTCAGATTTTGTAGGCAGAAAGGATGGCACAAACCTTTTGTGTTATTGGCAATGCCTGAAGGACAGCATTACAAAGACCGTGTTGTAATGAAACAGCTCTTTGCACCTCTTAAATCATCAGCAGTGGTAGACTGGGTCAATTTACAACTCTCTGCAAAACTTTCAGAGATTCATGACCCAGATGAGCTGTGTGATGGATGGTTAGAACCTAAGCAAACTGAAGATTATTCCCAGAATGTTCGAGCAGTTGTGTTTACTCAGGCTGAAAAACCTTCTATACTCTTCTCGGCACTTAGCATGAGGTACAGCGGACGAATAAAATTTGGCTTCTATCGCAGAGGAAGTGTCAGATGCATTGACATTAAACCAGATTCGAAAACGCATTTAGTGGTGTCAACGTCAGATGGGGTTTTTATGTATGGACAAAGAAAAGGAGAATTCTTAAATATCAACGCTTTGGATCTTTACTTTCATACGTTGGTTCCAGAAATAAATGATGCGTTCATCTATTCCTTTGTCATGGTCAACGTATTATGCTTCATGGACCTGTTTTTGACCTCAGGGGGGATAGCCAAAATTCTACTGTGCTTCTTCTGGCAGCTAGGTAAACTGAATCTGTTTTTCATTTTATGCTGGTTGCCTTTGCAGTGGACTTTTCAACTTCCCATCTTAGCTCCTGTCTCAAAGTTTGTTTGGTGGACTGTCCAGGTATTCTTTCAAACCACATTTGCAGGTCAGCTTCGTCAAGATTGGTTGTTGTACTCTGACCACTGGGTATATGCATGCATCATGTTTGGTGTCTATTGTTTTGTAACTGGTCATTTTGTTAAGAAATGTCGTCCTCAGTCACAGGAGGACACTCTTACCAGTGTAGAATGGATGCGTTTGGTGTTTCACCAGTGGCACCTTTTTATGATTCGCCCTAGGAATGTAAGCTGGCATCAAGGTGGACCTCAGATTTCAACCAATCTGGAAGAAGGGATGGATCTTTTTGTGGAGAGGGTAACACCTGACCTTTGGCTCCACCCTGTTATTACTGGAGAGTACATTCACGATCTCCCTCGATGGAAGTTTGGAGGATTCAGGAAGCCCTCAGATGCTGGTTTTTCACGTCTATGCAGGAGTTGCCAAAGTGTGTGGGAAAGTCTCTTTTGTTTAAAAGCAGAAAATGACAGAGTGGAGCATTTTGAAAAGACTTGTGAAAAAATACGTGAGATGTATGCTTGCAATGTAACCCCAACAAAGGATAAGCTGAAAAATGTTTCAGATGGCAAAAGTTTTTATGAAGAAAAGAGTGAGATTGCACATGAAAGGGTGATAAAAAAACAGCCAAAGGTTAATGAAAAAGGCATTAGTGAGGAAACAGCTTGTAGTGATAATAATTTATTTTGTGAAGAATGTATACAAGTTATTTGTTCTGGCAGGGAGGCTGAAAGCTTAGACCCAAGTACATTCAAGGAACCACCATTTTTGCACCAAGATTTAAATCAAACTATTTGTCAAATTTCTGAAAACCAATCAGTACTTGAAGATTTGGTCCCAAAAATGAAATCAGATGGTATGTTTGACCCTTGGCCAGAAGAAATACTTCAAAGTCATGATTGTGCTATTTGTTTGGAGGTATACACTCTGGGGATCTCTCTGTGTGGTTTACCCTGTGGTCATGCGTTTCACTTCGAATGTGTCAAGGTTTGGTTGTGTGGTGGTAAGCACTGCTGCCCTACATGTAGGTGGCCAGCATTTAGAAGGAAACCCAGTAAATTGTCAAAATATAAAGAATAAATATTATATACTGATACTTTGGTGTGGGATGATCTCTGCTTTGAGGTAATCTCTGGTGTTGGGTGATCTCTGGTGTGGGATGGTCTCTGCTTTGAGGTGATCTCTGGTGTGGGATGGTCTCTGCTTTGAGGTGATCTCTGCTTTGAGGTGATCTCTGGTGTGGGATGGTCTCTGCTTTGAGGTGATCTCTGGTGTGGAATTATCTCTGGTGTTGGGTGGTCTCTACTTTGGGGTGATCTCTGGTGTTGGGTGTTCTCTGCTTTGGGGTGATCTGTGGTGTTGGGTGGTCTCTACTTTGGGGTGATCTGTGGTGTTGGGTGATCTCTGGTGTGGGGTGGTCTCTGCTTTGAGGTGATCTCTGGTGTTGGGTGGTCTCTGCTTTGGGGTGATCTCTGGTGTTGGATGGTCTCTGGTGTGGGATGGTCTCTGGTGTGAGATGGTTTTCATGTTGATTGGGTATATTTTGCTCCTCTTCAGAATTTTATTTTTGATGACTTCACTGGACTTCATGGAGGCCATTACTTAGCTCTTTATCTTCTTTTGTGATACATTCAAAGCCTGATTGGTCCTTACAAACAGGGATGGACAGGGTTTTATGAATTTAATTTGCACTCTCTTCACTTCTTGAAAGAGTTGTCTGAGTACAGGAGGAGTCACAACCTGGGCAATTCCAGTCTTGAATTTATAGATGGAACATGATATTCTAGAATGTAATTTGTAAGCAAACAGATCTCGGGAATTTATTATACTAATTCTATTTTGAAGATTGCAAGTCCAATATATAGATTTTACTGGTCAGCCAATGGTTTCTTGTAGACTTGATCCTTCTAAGACAAAAATATTCAACACATGATGCCTAGATCAAACATTATTTTAAATGAAATGTAGTACTTTGGCTTTTTAGCATGTTCCTTTGAGGTAGTCTTCCTGTGCTGTATTTGAGAATTTCATTCATTTGGGGGTCAAAAATGTTTCTTTAGATCTACAGAAGTTTGCATCTAGTCTGAATGATATGAAGATATCTAATGGTAGATGTACATAATTTTCAAAATATTACCAGATTGGGGGGGGGGGGGGGTGGTGACCAGGCTTACCACTAGCGCTGCTGTATGGTATATGGGTATGATTCGTTAACATTAAGCTGAATGCAGACATCTTAGCTCTCTATTTATGGTAGTGTTCTTTGATTGTAAGTTGATATGTTATCTGAAGAAAATTTAAGGTTTGAAATTCCCTCGTAAAACAAAGAGTGCAAACAAGTTTTTATGTAACATTCCCTCCTTGGTTTGTTAGGAGGTGTCCAAGTTTAAGTTCAAAGTGGCTATCTTTATTAGTGATGTTCAGTTTTGTAGGTCACTTAAGGGTCAAATTTGTTGATTGGATGTTTTAATTGAAGTGTTTTGTTTTTAACAGCCAATGGTTGCTACTAATCCTACCAGAGGTTTACCGTACTTTACAGGTTTCAAAGTAAAGCAGTACCCTGGATGAGATGAGAAATCACCGATATGGATATTTTAGTGTTTCCTGTGTGGAACATTGCAAAAGTTAAAGTTGTATTGCATCAGTTCATGCGAAGTCCCCAACTTCTTTAATATTGAGCTCAACCCACGAAGTAGAGGTAGAGCTTAGATGGTCATGAATGGTAAAAACTTTGGGTCTCTTTCTTCAGAAGGAATCATCACCTGTAATTACTGATCAATTGTTTGAAAAATTTGCAGTGAAGGTGCCACAAGAGGATGGCAACATCTGCATGATGTAAGGTAGATTACTTTTCCTTGTAGCAGTGATTCAAACCTAAAAGAAGAAGTTAGTGAAATAGACAAGATTTATGGCTCAGTTTTCAACCAACTGGTTTAAGTAAGGCCTGCCACTAACCCCTAAAGAAGAAAGGTCAGTCCTAATAAATTAAAGTAATAAAGGCAATTCTGAATGTTTATTATTTCAAGAAAAAAAAACTTTTTGAATTAATATTACACAGATTTTAATTTTGCTGACCATTTGCCAGTTTTGCATCTAGTGTCTAGTGAAATTGATCTAGTCAACAGGTCAACCTAGGATTTTTTTTAATCATAATTTATGGGAGTTCCCACATAAACTTGTAAATTGTAAGCTCCATAACTTTATTGGCAGTAAATTTATGTGAAATGACTATATATATATATCATACTCTGAGGGGAGAAAGAGAATGTTTTAAAATCATGCAAACTAGAAAGGGTAAAATCTTTCAATAAAACAGTAAGCACTATGGGAATATTTTGAATTTGTCTTTTCTTATGTGTCATTAAAATATTTAAGAACTAATGTATGAAGTCCAAAGCCTCTTATAGTTTGGCTGAACTTTATTCATGACTAAGGTGGCAATGACAACAGGAAAGGATGAAATTATGTTTCGTTTGAGCACATCAGGAGTTGGCATGCAGAGTACCAGCCCCCTCAGATTGCTGGACATGTCTGAAAATAAAATAAAATAAAATAATCTCAATAGTGGAGGAGGAATTTGGAATTTTCAACATCTAGTCCACTGTGAAATCAACTTGCAGTAAAGCCAAGAGAAGCCAACCACAAAAACATTTAACCAATTCATAACACAAAACCCAGTGGACTTATCCTACACCTATGTTATTTCAATGGTGAAATGCATTCAACCATCACTTTAAGAAACTGGGATAAAGATGTTGCCCAAATTTCCAGATGTTATTAAAAGCTTTTGGTAAGAAGCTACAATCCATATGAAGTGTGCAGATTCATTCAGACTATTGCTTTGAAATGATGTCTCTATGAAACAGAGCCCAAAGTTCACTTAGTTTTGATTGCAATTGTCCTGTAATACTTAAATTTGAAAATGATAATTTATGAGAGTATCTGTTCCCTTTAGAAAAAGAACAAAACAACTGCAAGAAATAGATCTTGCACTATTCATGTAATACATCAAAGATATATATTATCAGGATTGAAGCCAGATTTTCTTTACCCTGGGATATATGATATATGGCCTGACAAGCAGGTTTCTAAATTCAGTCTGATGAATCTTTCCTTATTGTTGGTCTCACAAACTTTCCTCATTTTCTCTCTCAGAGACCCTATTACATTTTTCATCTTGCATAGCCAATTTCTTTCTTGGACCTATTTCTTTTGGTCTCATGAAACCTTGTGTGATTCTCTGTCTGGTGGGCCTTTGTTTCATGAACTGAAATCCACAGGAAGACTTAAAAGAGGACAAGCAATAATTTTTTTTCAAAATGCTTTTATTCAAAAAACATAACAGAAACATGGAATGTAAATCACTACTTGCAGATTGAAAATGTTGCTTAATGTTGCTTCAGACTCAACTATGGTCAGGTTATTTATTGGTCTGCTGTAAGACAGAACAAACAAAATACAACAGGGCATATGCTGGTCTCTTCAATACAAACTTGAAATAGTCTTGAAATAAAGAAGTAAAATATGTTTTCCACTAGTTGCGACATGACCTTAAGGAGAAGTAGTCCATGTTTAGAAATGCATGATGACAGACACAGAACAAAGAATTTGTCATGTGGAGTTGTGAAGTGAGTGCAATCTTGCAACACATTTAGCTCTCACCACAAACTAAAATTTTTGTAGCAGTCTACAGAAATACTCAGCTGGGAAAGCTCTTGATTGAGACAACAAATTCAAAAACATTGCAGAGTATTGTATCTCATATTACTCAGTGTGTACTGAACTGAGTAAGTTAGACCGAGTTTTACAGCCCAGCTTCTAACCTACTGGTTCAAGTCGAGCGGGCCACAGCCTTTTTCCAGTTGTTGCACTAGACTAAAGGTATTCTGATTACACATTGGATCTTGCATGCTCATCCTGAAGTAATGAACTGAGATTGTGTCTGGATAAAGTTTTACAAAGTTGCGGGAAGAGCTCAAGGAAGAATTGGAATTGTCTGGAGTGAGATTATTTGGCCTTTAACATACTGAAATCACGATTCATATTGATTCAAAATTAAAGTTAGAGTTTTGCCTCTTTGTTCAAATGTTAATGGGAAAAGCCGCTACCCCACACTTTGTAACAACTGCTAAATCTCAACTTTTTCTTCTTATTTTTCTTTTAAGCTATTTGTCTTTTGCTAGCTATTTATGAAACAACATAGTCTACTAAATATAAACAATAGCTGTAATCACTGCATTTTACCTTTAAGGCTCATCCACACTATTTTTAGGTGTACCCTCATCAGCAGGACTGGGGCAGTTTGGAGGTTAGCTTGTTTTTGCAAAAGTTGCCCATTTTATATTTCTGACTGCTGCATCTGATCTTGACATCTACCATACAGACCTATGAGTCTGTCCTATGTTATTCTTGGTTTTTGTGATAGTCTAGTATAGTATGGTACTGTACAAAAGCCTATAGGCTAATCACCTGACAAGATGGTGTACCATTACAGAAACATGTAATGAAACGTAACCTTATGCATGTGGTACATTTACAAAATACAAGTAGTAACAGGGGCAGCAGAGTGAAATTTGAAGTGGGGGGGCTTTCTGAGCACATGAATTTTACTTGTTCAAGAGCATAAAAGCAGATGTTTTCTTCCACAAAATGACACTGGAGCAAGATACCACAAAATTCATGCAGTCAATAAAGCATTCAGTTTGTCTATAACCTTACATAAACAAATATCACCTGGTTAGTTTACAGTGCTCTTTTCTACTTGTTTTAACCAAAAAAAAAACCACACTGCACACTATTACATTACTATTAACACTTGATAGCATTCATATGCATCTCTCAGATGTTCAAAACGTATTCTATGTCACATGACGTCTAGCTGTTCTTGAAGAACATGCAGATTTCCTTTGATATGTTTCATCATATTATTTGCTTCAGTAATAACCAAAACAATGTTCCCAAGGGGGTGCGGGGCTTGTGTTCAAGCTTACGCCACTGGTTGGCATGGAGCATGTGCAATGACATATGCATGCATGTTATTGGTTGTGCCTGTTAACGCTTGCGTGACTGCACACAGAATGTTGACCAACTGGAACCTTCTTTTATATCAACAGTGTAAGGCTGCCTTACCAATTCTTTTGATTCCCAACCATGACGGAGGGCATTTGTATGTAAACACTCAATGCATCAATATGGGTTTTGACTTGTAAAACCAAATTATTTGGAATTTCAACATAAGAATTTTTCTAAATCAATCAAAAGAGCTGATTATACTTGCTTTTCCAAAAAGCTATCCAAATTTATCCAAAGAAGTTTTGGTCATCTTGAACTTTCATATGTCAAGACCACACAGCCTGTCCTGGATGGTGGATGGGGTTTGGTATCTGCAGTACTTTTGAGTCAAAGTATGAAAGCTCCAAAATAGTACATTTTTGTAAAATAGTATTCTACTATAACAGGATACCACAGTCCCTCTCTCTGTTTATGTCTTCACCTTGAACTACTTCTTACACTTTTAAACATGTAATGTTTATCCGTCCTTCCAAACTTCAATCTTCAGTTGGGTTACTTCTACCAATACCTTTCATTCCCCTCCTTCTCCTACCAGGATGTCTTCACTATCATCATTTTGACTATAACAGAAGAGTCATATGCCACCACACCTTACACAGATTCCTGGAGCTACACCAAGCTTTCACCATGTACTGTATATTAAGTTACACATGTATCATACTAACTGTGTTTCCATTTCTTTGGTATCACTTCCAACTTTTTCACCTTCCAATTTTTCTTTCAAGATTTTCTCTTCTCCAAAAATCAGACACAAGTGTCACCCTTTTTTCCTCTTTTGGCCTGACCAAGTCAGCTTTCAGTAGATCATTCCAACTTCAAAACCATCCAGTACCATCCACAGAGTATATTTCCTGCTACAATCACCATTTTAGAGTCTTCACACCATGGTAGAAGCTAACCATCAACATTAGACTCTTCAAGGACTGACCCTGTATAGTTCTTAGACACGTACCACCTTTGGTAAATGCTAAACAGAGTCTGTCCACTTCATAATGGTAGGATCCATTGACATCCAAGTCCTAATAGCATATTCAAGATGAGATCTCACATTTTTTTCTTTTTTTTTATACAACTATCACAAACTTAACCACAAACTTTGACTTAATGCTAAATGTTAAGTAAAAGATATTTTAATATAATGCCCATAGTAATAACCACAGAAAAAATGACCCTGTTTTTTACAATAAATACAAGTAAATTAAGAATGAGTTAACCTATTACATCTTATTTCCTAGGTGAATCCTGAAACATGTAAAGAGAAACAATGTTAAAATGAACCCTTTCAGTCATCAGTTACTAGCTATTCCATAATGTTTCAATACCAGTAGATGAGAAAACCATGCTCTGTCAATTTCTTCAATACTTTTTTTAGTGTCCTTGAACACACCATGGCCTTCATTAAAACTACTTTCCTTTTATCACAAAAAGGAACTTTTGTGTTGTATCCTACGCCAAGGATGGACCACAGAAATAATTTTGTAACGTCGGGGCTATCCATTAAAACGTCAAAAGTAGCCAAGTATATTCAGTATAGTAAATGTAGTTAAAGGCGGTCCAAAATCCCACAGCAGGAAGGCAAGGGCTAAAGTGCCCACATCTCTTTGGTTCCTGTATGCTTATATGAATGGTGGATGAATGTCCATCCCACAGCAGGAAGGCAAGAGCTAAAGTGCCCGCATCTCTTTGGTTCCTGTATGCTTATATGAATGGTGGATGAATGTCCATCCCACAGCAGGAAGGCAAGGGCTAAAGTGCCCGCATCTCTTTGGTTCCTGTATGCTTATATGAATGGTGGATGAATGTCCATCCCACAGCAGGAAGGCAAGGGCTAAAGTGCCTGCATCTCTTTGGTTCCTGTATGCTTACATGAATGGTGGATGAATGTCCATCCCACAGCAGGAAGGCAAGGGCTAAAGTGCCCGCATCTCTTTGGTTCCTGTATGCTTACATGAATGGTGGATGAATGTCCATCCCACAGCAGGAAGGCAAGGGCTAAAGTGCCCGCATCTCTTTGGTTCCTGTATCAATGGTGGATGAATGTCCATCCCACAGCAGGAAGGCAAGGGCTAAAGTGCCCGCATCTCTTTGGTTCCTGTATGCTTACATGAATGGTGGATGAATGTCCATCCCACAGCAGGAAGGCAAGGGCTAAAGTGCCCGCATCTCTTTGGTTCCTGTATCAATGGTGGATGAATGTCCATCCCACAGCAGGAAGGCAAGGGCTAAAGTGCCCGCATCTCTTTGGTTCTTATACCAATGGTGGATGAATGTCCTGCCTGGATAGTGAGGGAATTAAACCAGTCAAGTTGTCCTTCTCAAAAAGTTGTCCACTTTGTGAAGTTTAACTGTCAAAACAGCCATGCTGAGCCAGGACCTTCCTCCACTCAAGGCCTTGGGGAAAGATTTTGTACAAAAACTCTTTCCATGAATGCCCAAGTGAATCTGACCAAACCCATTCTGGGACAACTTATTCCTGTGCTCTATGAAATGGGAATATAAACTTCATGTAGTGTTGTAAAACATGTTATTTCTCTTCAACTTTTTTATGCTAAAGAACTAGAGAGAACTGTGAATATGATAAACTGGAGCCTGTTTATCAGATCAAATGCTGCTGCAAGTGTCTTGAGTTCTGCAGCTAACATCTATACTTCCATCTGAGCATTTGATTTGCAAGAATGCATCCTGGCTAGCTACCATGCTACCAGCTATTTTGTTTATGGTTGTCAAAGTGTTCTGTTAAAACTGCATGAAAATAAAGAGTACTAAACTCTCAGCTCAATAAAGGCCACTTTAGGCTGGCAGTCCAGGAGAGTCTCCCTTTTCCGAGACACACGAAGTCTCCGTAAATGCAGACTTCTTGTACAAAGTTAAATAAAAATATTCAAGACCTTATTCTCGTAACAGCCGTTGTTTCTAACTCACCCACCCCAATGATTTGTCATGTACCAGTACTGTGGTTATAACGAAGAGAGCACACACCACAATGTTTGGTAAGACAATTTGAAACCTTTCAATACCAATGTTTGGTGTAAAAAGATAATCAAAACCGGTTACAGACAGACACTTCATCCTCTGTGAATGATTCTCATTGTCGTAAGTTCATCTTGTGTTTCCATTCAATGGTCTTAAACGGTCGGTTTAGAGTTACATGAAACAAGTGTGCCTAGAATTAAACGCTGCTTAATGTTAATACTCACGGTTTTATGCACATCGTCTGTGCTTCTTGTTAGCTAGGTTTGAGCTTCTTACGATCATACAAATTCATAGAAGCTGAGTATATCTGAATTTCGTAACTGTGGAGATGGTTTCATAGAAAATTGGTAGCCCATCTCAAGTAATTTACAGGGTTACCAAACTAAGACTTATGAGTGCATGCTTTATCCCACTGCTAACACCAAATACTTGTCATGCACAATAAGGATGCGTGAGTTTAGGCGACTGTACAGCATCTATTTATGAAGGTCATCATTAAGCGTCATTACTTTAATCAATATTTTCTCAAAAGTCACACGGTGGACTCTTAAAAAGTGCACGGAAAAGTTGTAGATAAAATTTTTGGCAACACGAACATCTCTGTTTTGAAATGTTCTAAGCAGGAACTAATTTTCTAGAAAGGTTTCAAAGGTAAGGCCTAATGCTTTGTATTATGCACACCGTACAGCTTTGTGGGTAAATTTAACTAGAACAGCACTGCTGTTGTAGCTCACACATTCTCTCTTGTCTGTAAAAAATTGCAACTCAAAGAACCAACTTTTATTACTTCTTCATCTGTTTCCACAAAACCTCCTTACCTTAACAATGGTAAATAACAGACCTGTACAAAAAGACCAAAGAACTCAAAACCCTACTGCAAAATCACAAGGTATGCTAAAAAGTCCCCCTCCCTCTTTCAAAAAGTGCGAACTTTTACATCAGGAAGAAGACGACCTCATTGACAGATCTACAAATACCACTGCGAAAGTTTGTAAAATTAAGAAAACCTGTTGGGCTATACAAACTTAATTAGGAGCATTTTGGAAAAAGTTCTAAATATGTAGAATGTATCAAGCATATTTTAAAGTACTGCAAAGTACATTTAGTTTCTCCTATAACTCCATAAGAAACACTGCGTGAATGTGCACTGGTAAAATAAAAACATGCATCGCTCCTCAAATGGCTCTCCTACTGCACTTGAACTCAAAGAGTTATCACAATTACTTGCCTTGACCAAATTAATTGATCTAGAAACAGAACAGATGTCCCCACCACATTAAGCCTATTTCCTTTCTCGTAGGCTACACTTGACCACAGAATTGCTCCCAATTTTGTATGTCAAGTATCCCTAGCTGCTCAGTCCATGAAGCCCTCTTCACAATACAGTGCTTTTATCCCAAGACACTGTGATTGCAGAAACCACTGATCCGTGTCAACAGGTGAGTCAGACATCAAACAACAGTCTGCTTGCAAGGCATTTGCAAGACAGCAATTGAACACACAACCAAGTACACTGCAGTGAGCACAATGAATAAACAGCTAACTGTTAAGCAGGCACAATGAACTCTGCTCTACATAAATAGCTAAAAAATTATGCTTAACACTCCTACATTGAAATGAAAGTAGGTGGGTTATAATGCTGTACTGACAAACAATCATATACCAAAATTTCAGAACCAAATCTCCACTAATGGAAAGGGAGTAGGCTTTTGTTAAAAAGTTGACGCCATCTGGCCCATTTTATAACCTCACACATGTACTGTGTACATGTGTGAGCTAAAAATGGTGCCAAATTTGTCTCCATTTTTGGAGACAATTCAAGTCTCAGACAAAGGAGACTCTCTAGGACTGGCTGGGGTTTGTTGAATATGCCAAAGATATTCCCTGCCGATATAAAGGATGACTAAAGGGAAGTACTTGAAATGGATTTCAAACACATTTAAAACTGTATTTAAACTTGAATCGTATTTTAACTCTATTTTTATGAAGCTAACACACATATAGCACATTTGTGTTGGTATGTCGTTAAATCCCATCAAACTAATTAACTCAGATCATTAACACCAGGAGCTGATATAATACCTCCCACATGGAGATACTACACATAAAAGCAATGAGCCACCCTTCTAGATGAGATGGGACCAGTTGAACCCCAGTTTGTCCTCAAACTGTTGAGTTGTAAACTCACTCTAACCTTTGAGAGTACTTTATACCACACATTAAGTCACATTTACCTCACATAACTGCCATTCCTCCATGTGCTACTCACATTTTTTTCACCGGGGTGTAACAACACAAATTTTGTAGCATGGTTTCAACTTCTTTATTACTCCTACCTGGAGGCTAATTGAGCCAGGTAATTGGTCTTAGTTTGAGTAAATGTATTTGTTACACTACAAGTAAAACTGGTATACAGTTCCACATAGATTATATGATATTGGCTATTGTTAGGTGTTTCCTGAGGTATGACTCCAGCACAGAGCTATGAACAACATAACCATAATCAACTAAAGACCTAACAAGGGTTTAGTTTGGTTGGATCGAGTTTTACAGCCTAGTTTCCAACCAACTGGCTCCAACCGAGATGGCCAGTGCTTCTGTGAATCTTTGAGATGACATTTAACAGGTTGCATGCTCCTTGATACATCTGCCTCAAACTGACGTGTGATTTGAAGTTGAGCGCGCCATTGAGACCAGGAAAACTAGTCATCCGAAACAACTGTAACGTGATGTGGACCTTCAGAAAGGATGTTAACCAGTGGTGATACACTCAAATCCACTGGATGGGGACATTAAATAGTGGTCCCCAGAGAAGGATTGAGAGCAATTAGTGCACATCTCCATATTACCCTATGAGCACTGGTTGAATCAGTCTCACACAGTCCTCAATGGATGTTTCGCTTAATGTAACTTGGACTATTAGAGCTTCACTTGGATCAGTCCCACAGCAGGGTCCTTAATGAATGTTCAGCCTCCATGGCACTAGGACCATCAGTAGCTCTACTTTATTTAGTGAGATGCCAATCCACAGTCTTTGGCTTTTGCATACACAATTTGCTCACTATGGCTTGCTACTGGATTACACATACAGTACAAAATGACCAAAGTCTTGCTGTAAGACAGTCTTCTCTAACCGATGACATACAATCACATTCAGTCTATGCATACGTTCACAAACCTGCACTTTTTTTGCTTCACACTTTCCTTACCCAAATAAACACACTTCCAGTTTAAAGTGCATGCCCCCTTCCACAAACTCATAATAAGTGAGTGCCACCAGTGATTTTCTTGACTGCCTAACCTTGTAGGCTGTGTGGCACATTCCATTTTCAATCAAATTCGGAGTTGCTGTAAGTACAAAAAGCTGTAGCAACTAACACAAATGCAAGCAGCACCATGGAACCTGTACATCATGCTGGTATGGATTCAAGCACTATAGTGTATGTTTTTAGGGTAAAAACAGTCACTTCAGACTTATTTTGAAACAACAGCCAAGTCTCACAAATTTCCTCTAATTTTGCTTCCAAGTTTCTTTACTCACATTTCAGGACACAGTAATTGCATATTCCAGGTAGATCAAACACTTACCATTCTTCATTAATTTTTCAACTGAGTGCGAAAAATACTGTCACATGACTTTCAAGAGCCATTCATGATATCCTACTACAACTCAACATCTGGTTTAATCTTTTACTTTTAAGTCTCTTTTCCAAATGTGGATTGATGTCCACACTCCACTGCTTATGTAGAGCAAGTAGGTTCCATTTTTTAAGTCTTTGGAATAACTGTTGAATTTTTCAATTTTATCAGCCTACCCTTCCCCCTTACTTCCTCTCTCTAAAGTTTTTAGCCAGAAACAAATACCAAATGTTTCAACAAGTTTTATAGCCCTTAATAACATTATCCTAGTTAAATACCACTGACTACAAAAATTTTGGGGGTTGCACAGCAGACAATGGACGGATATGATTTTTACTTTTAAGACGAAAAAATTCTGATTCCAAATCAAAGGGAACAATCACTTTCAAATAATAAAAAAAAACAAACACCACCTGTGGACTGGGGGGTTGTAGGATATGACAACAATATTACCTGCCTGCCATAAGAGGTGACCAAAGTGGAAGACTTGACACCAATTTGAACTGTACTTGAGACTGAACTTAAACAGCATTTACACAGTCTGTGAACTGAACTAGTGGAAACAGGATTTTAACTTGGACTATGTTTGGCACGGTGTTTAAACTTTACCTTTTATCTAGGCTGGTTGACACTTATAACACATTCATACTGATGTGTTGAGAAACTCCTCTAATTAAGAAATCAACCTGACAATATGTAACACCCTTATGTTGGTGTGTTGTTCAGTCCCATCTAGCTTACCTCAAACAATCTGAAAACTACAAAACTTAGTGATTCCTTGCCTCTGAAAATAATTTTTCATAACAGCTTTACAGCACTTTGATTTCTACCTTATAGGCAAACAGCAAGGTTCTTTTTGCTAACAAAATTAAAACAGAACTTAGTAACTAAATGAGAAATGAACTTGTCTAATAGTGAAATAAAATTATATGAAGACACTTTAAACAGTGATAGTATGAACCAAAAATTGAGTTTTCTGTAACATGTGGGTCAGCAAAGAGTTAAAAAAAAAAAAGGATTTTAAAATAGCACACTTTTTTAATAAACTTAAAACAAGGCAAGGTGATATGAAGTGTGATGATGGCAGTAATTCTTCACTCTTTTAGCAAAACTTTCTTCTGATGATTTACCTCCTTCCTTTCATCGATATCCGCATTTTAGCCTCAAAATGCATGTTTGTCTTCCCTGCTCCATGATATAAGCATGTAAATGAGGTATGCATGTAGATTCAAATCTTAAAATCACATTTGCTCTCACATGTCTTAGTATTTCCAATCCCAATTTCAGTTTCAAAGAAGGTTACAAACAGATCACAAATTATTTTCCTCTTGTCCAGGTTGCCACAATGCTCCTTTTGTTTATTCAACTTCACTCTTTGTGGTTAGGTTCAAATTTTGCCAATGTGAAGATCCAGTTAAATGAGTCTTTTCTGCCAAAGCCTTCTGGGCTAGGATTTCAATCTGACTCAAGCTAGGTTCATCATCTTCTTCTTCCTGAAAAATCAGTAAAGGTTTGGCATTCCAAGGACGACTCAGCATGCTTCTGTTTATATCCTGTCTGTACGGTGGGTGTGATAATGTACCAATTGTTCCAGAAGTGCTGGTATTTACGTTGTGATTAGGGACAGTCTCCACTCCTTGCTTTGAAGGAACACCAGCTAGGTCATCCCCCCATATCATAGGCACTTCATCATCGAGATCATCACCATTATTACCATCATCATCATTATCATCACCATCATCACTGTCAGAGTTTTCGAGGATAACCACATCATCCTCTGATTGTTGAATTCCTGTTACATCATTTCCTGGCACATTATGAAGCATTGCACCACCACTGTCTCCTACACACACTTCATACGTTTTGGCAGCTCTGCCAATATTTAACTGGTACTGTTCTTGTTGAAACCGCAGAGAATGACCAGTGATGTGACGCTTGGTTGCTGAAGGATACATTAAAGGCTGGGGGTTTGGATCCAACTCTTCATCCCATATTTCCATTCCTATACCCTGATCTGAATCTCCTTCAGCAACTGCTGCTTCACCATTGGTATCTGTTGGGTTCTGTCTGGTACCCCTTTTGTTTTCATCAGAATCAACTGTCATTTCACCATTTTCACCCTTTGATTCTTTCTCTGACCTCTTCCTCTCCTCCTCAACTTGTACAGCCATCTTTTGCTTGCAAGCTGCATCAAAGTCCCACCAATCACATGGCTCTCCTTCCTTTGAAATATTTGCAGCTTTTGCAGCACCTTCTGAGTCATGACTAACTGGGTGTTCATTCCCATGGATCGTTTTTCTCACAGGAGAGTTGGGCTGCCAAGTGCTTTTGATACATTTCACTTTGTTAGGAAGTGATGATGCTTTCAATTTTGTGGAAAGGTAAGTTGCTTTTGTGCTGTCATTATATGGTGAATGATATGGAGAGGAATCCCTCTTTGTTGATTCACTTCCACTTTGTGATCCCCTTGAGGTATTTGCACCTGGTTTGGAATGTTCAACCAACTCTCTGTGATCAACACTTCTGTTCAATTCTTCCGATTGAGATTTGGAAGAAGATTGCTCTAGGTTCTCATCTCCTCCAACTTTTTCTTTACCTAAAGGAGAAACAAGATGGAGAAAATATTCAAATTAATGGTAGATTAAATCATGAAAGTAATACAGTAATGACAACACAATTTGACATTGTCTGCTTCTTCTTATTCTTCTTCTGCCTCTTGCTTTTGCAGAGCCTTACCCATAATGGCAGGTGGAGGTTAGTTAGTTGATTAGATGGAGTTTTACGGCCCAGTTTCCAACCTATAGGTTCAAGTTAAACTGGCCACGGCCTTTTTTCCAGTTGTGGCTCACTGGATTGTTTTTCTTACTCCATTGCTTTTGCGGAGCATCACGCACAACGGCAGTAGGTTCCATTTTTTGAGTCTTTGGTATGACTCAACCTAGAAATCAAGCGAATGCTCTACCATAAGACCAAACAGGCAGGTGTAGGAGAAATAAATCATGACAATTATGTTGCTGGTGGAGGGAGTTTACTGTACCTCTTTAACATTTTACTCAAAGGTCTACAAACTGAACAATGTGAGATTCTGTTATGACATGAACTGCAGTTTAATTTTTCATTTTTATCAAATTTCAAGGCCAGATTAAGTACATGTATGAGAGGGGTATGTTTTCACAAAAACATCCTAAAGAAGCTGTGCACACGGCATTTGAAAGTTATTAAATGAAAATCATTCTCTTAAATGTTGGCCATTTTGAAACTGTTACCAAACTATTGACTTTACTTTAATAAATGCCCTCCTTGAAAATTACTCTCACTGTATGTAGTACCATTCCACACAGAACTCTTTGTTACAAAATCAGTAACTTTCAAATTGATTCAGCTCTTCTCAGGTACTAAGAGGGAATGCCTATTAAAATTACAGACCTATAAAGCAGCCTTCCTACATACACATTTGATGCATGTTGAGCACAAAACAATCAAGCCAACCTGTTACAGGCCGCACAAGGTGTAAATGAAATTAAAAATTAGAGTTGGTCACACTTTGATGCATTGGTCATCAGGGTCACAGTTGAGACATACAGTGAATCTAAACTACTTCATTGATGGGTCAGGGGAGGGGGGGCACTGAATCCTTCAGTAATGGAGGGGAGAGGGGGCTACATGATGTATGGTTGATATCTAAATGAATGAATCAATGAGAATGAAAGTATAATTTCTGGTTGATAAATTTGTTTCTGACAAACACACCCCTTCACAAAAATTTCACACCCCTGGGGCACTTATCAGAGTAACTTAAGTATTCATTTTGCATCAGAGATATTTCAAAAGAAATTTTAAACTTACTTCCACCTAGGATAGGTTTTGGTGTAGCACATTCAACTTTGGATGGACTGGGGATGACACTCTCAAAAAGAGGACTCACTTCTTCTGCAGAATTACTGGCAACATTTTCAGATGAAACACACTCTGAACTGGAAGAACTGCCACAGACACCCTCAGAATACAGCAAGATCTCAAGGAAGACTTCTTTTACATTTCTGAAGTGGAAAGATTTCACATACATGTCAACTCTATGCTCTTGCAAACACTATCCCCCAATTATCAAAAATTTCTTACACCCATTACCAAAGACACTAATTGACTGTGAAAATGGGAGTCAGTACACTTTGACTTACACAAAATTGACACAGGGATGGCTTCCAAGCTTGAAAAATTTGCTGATGCTTTGCAGGGCTTCCCCTGATACTCAATGACAGAGGCTGCCGTCTGACAGCTTTTTAAGACCATCTGGCCGAAAATGTCATAATTACCTCTCACATTTAAATCACGTCATAGTCAAATTTCTAAAATCACTCATGGGCATGAACCCAGAATTATAAAGTCCCAGTTTTTAAATGCCTCTAATTTTAAATGAGCAGAGTAATTATCATGTATAACTCAAAAGATCACTCCAAAACTGTCGCAAAGTGAAAAGTATTGAAGAAAACATTGACAAAATGTTGAATGAATCAATAAGGAAGATACCCTATATTAGGCCTGAATGAATAGCTTTTAGATTTCCCAGTCAGCAAGATCAAGCAACATCATCTGTGATTGGTTGAAATCAGGGACATTGCCAGCCAACTTTGAGTGCTGGGTAATTTGTTTGATTTGGGAAAGCACCTCACCCCCACCCTCAGGGAATCTGCCCCATTTTCAGCTATTAATTTTTCATTTTTACCCCATTCTACTTTACAGAGTGAATTTGGGGCTAGTTTAAGGTCTCACTAGGCATATTTGTGGTAAGTGGGGAGAAGTGTATTTTCCTGGGATGCTGGGTGGGAATACCGAGTGCTGGGTGTCACAGCCCAGCACCACCCACTGTAGCTACATCCCTGGTTGAAATACTAACAACCCTGTAGATATTCTGTTTTGTGTTCACATGATGGCTAAGACTATTAGCCCTGAGAATCTTGTAAAAAAGGTTTGCTGTATGAGTGCAATATGGGTGGAAAAATATATAAACTGACAACATTTTTTAGAGTGGCAATTCTTGGGATTAGGAAAAATTAAAATGCGCGCAGTTTCTAGCTCCCTAACCTAAGAAATTGCAGCCTCTAGTAAGAACAAAAGATTGCACTGTTAATCACTGCCATCTAATAAGAACAAAAGGTTGCACTGCTAATTGGTGCCATCTAATAACAACAAAAGGTTGCACTGCTAATCATTGCCCTTTAATAAGAACAAAAGGTTGCACAATATTTTACAAGAAAAAATAACTTACTGTGGCCTTTTGCTGAATATTTGACCCTTCACATCCCCCATCAGTTGCTTCCACTTCTCTTGAGGACAAAACGGTCCAATCTCTTTGGTAATAGCTTGTAGGCACTTTGCATAGGTAAGTTCTGTCACTTCTCCATTCAGAGATGTATCCTGTGATCACACAAGTTTTCACAAAAATAATAAGTTATTTCACAAAATTAACCTTTCCTTTTTCATTGCCACTTCCTCCTATTTACATAACCTCACAACATTCTGAGCCTTCTGTACTTATGTTTAACAAAGGGTGGGTGTAGGGGAGTCAGGCAACTCTTGAACATTAAATTCCTTTAGACAATACAAAACAGTTCGGTGCATCCCTTCAATAACAGAAAATTATATGTAAATAGTGGGTTTGTACACATCAAAAAACAACAAAATTCCACAACTTTAAAGGACCTTGACTGAAATTTCCAGGACCTTTAAAAACATTCAGATCCAACAGTTCCATCTTATTTTCCGAAAATAAAAGGTATATAAACACTGTAAACATCAGATTCAGAACAATAAAACCTCTTAGTAAAATTCCATGACTTTCCAGGCTTGAAAATTTTAATTTAAATTTCCCCAGCTTTTCAAGAATTTCCAGCACCTGAATTGACCCTGATATAGGAGGTAAGAAGGAGCAAAATAAACCACCCGATAAACAACACCTCTTACATTGATTCAAAAGTTGCATTTGTTCTAACAAGTTCCCTTGTCATTCAAAGCAGTTCTGCCAATTAGATAACTTGGTTGTATGTCCTGCAAATATGGCAACAATTTTTTTTTTTTTTTTTTGAGGGGGTGGGGGAGGCAATTACAATTGATTAGATGAGGGGAAATTTTTTACTTCCTAAAATAGAGTGTCCTGCAAAATGGATGGTGGACATGCTTTTCATTGGGAGTAGAGCAAAGAATTTGCCACCAGCAATCCTGTAGACAAACTACAGCTTCTTCAAATTGTTGATTGGCAGGGTGCTGGAACCGTACAAAGTTTGCAAAGTTGTTTCAGCACCTAGACAAAAATTGTGCCACCTAGACAAAAGCTATCACTCTGTTACCTTCCAACAGAGCAAACAGCATTAATGTCCGTGTCAACCTTGAGAAATGAGCAAGACGAGTGTTCCTAGTCATCTAAAAAGCTATCATTACATTCAGCATTGATTTTAGCTGATATTTTCAAAAACAAGACACCCTCTTTCTTTGGACCAATTGTCAACATCATGATCCCTACCAACTCTCAACTTAGAAGCACCAGAAAACTAGAAAGCCAACAGGCTTAGTGATTCCTTGCCATATGATATATCATAGCAAACATGGATGCAAACATGACACGCATAAGATCCCATACAATTACCCTACTTGAGATATCATACTGGTAAGGTCAAAACTTTTTGACCTCATGTGACCCCAAATGACCTTTTGACCCCATTTAAAACAATACTGATCACCTCTCAAACACATCCATCAACTTGAGCAATTCAAAAGCTAAGTACAGTATGAGCATGGAGATACTACCCTCATGGTAAGAGATCCTTCACAGTTATCCCCCTAAAAATATTATGTCTACAAGGTTTGACCTTTTGTCACCACAAACCTTTGATCTCCACAAACAAGAGGGATTTCTTACACAGCTTCAATATGCCAGAAAACTATGTTTTGTCTCATTACTTGATGAAACGGTATTTTTAAACCATTTTAATCAAAATTTTGGATAATGGGGACAGCTCTCCATTCTAAAGTCTCTATATTCCCATGCCTCTATGTTTTGTAAAGTCTGCATTGAGGTTAGTGTTAAAACAAGTGCTCATCCAAACACTCTCCTACATGCATTGGATCAAAGAGACATCTGCACAGAGATGTGTAACCTTGGCTATTAGTGGCAGCAATTTTTGCTTTATGGGGGAAATGTTCCACCTGTTGTCTATGGTATCCTTGCAAATTAACAAAAGCTGATATCCCTACTAATCCATAATTTAAAAGACTTTAAATTTGCCTTCTGTCTACTTATACTGTAGGTACAGCATAACACACAGTACAAGTATTCCTTGTTTGATATACAGTACGCAACATTATGCTTGCTCTTATTACCTGAACTACTTTTAAACAGCAGCAATGCAAAAGAAATCTTAACACTTTTGAAAAGTGTCATTAAGGGTAATCTTGATGCAATGGTTCTATGCATTAAGCTTAATGATACACATTTCTTCTTGGGGGAGGGGGGATTGTGACATTGGATAAAAATGAAATGTGAGACAAAACTTCCCACTCAGTGATAATATTTGACATAACTATAATCCTTCATACAGGGTTTACTTTTTTGGTGTGGTTATCCAGATATTTGCAGAGATGAGGCAAGTTATGCTAATACATTTTAGAGGCAAGTAGTATGCTAATACATTTTATGCTATTAAAAATTTAAAACAACAAATTCTAGACTGAAACTAAGTGATAAATAATCACTGTAGAGGATATTGAAAATGCAAAAACACCAATCTAGATTGACACAATGTTTAGTTTAAAGTTGTTTTCAACAAAAATCCTAATACAAACACACTATTTGTTCAGTTCCATCAGCTTCTATGTAAAAGACACTATTTCTGAAGGGTGTCAAGCTCCAGTATTTCTAAGATGACTTTCAGTTCAGAAACTTGATCAAGTGTACATGAACTTCTCCATCTCAAAACAATGGCTAGGCAAACAACTTTTATTTGTGGTCAGATGAGACAACATTGTGTGGACAGTTATTTTATGCTTGATTTAGCAGAGGTGTGACTTTCATGGAGGTCTGACATTTTGACCACAAAAGGACTGAATGCCTGCAGGGAATGGTAGGAAATAGGAGTTTATACAAACAATGGGCTGTCATGATTGTTATGTACTGAGGTAAATGCTTGTATGAGGTAATCCTTCAGGACACTGTGGGGATAACGTGCAGTCAACTGTGAAAAATTATGCCAGATTACAGTGACCAAATGGTGGGTCAATCGCAATTTGATTCACTGTTTTAGGCAATGACAGTTCATGTGCGCTCAAGGGTATTTGATACCAAATGATCAGTATAAATTTGTTAACTGTGGTATATATACTTAATCAATTCCCATTTCCAATTCATGCATGCTTGCATGCACATGTCCTCATGAGGACAGTATAGGCACAAGGTTTGCCAAATATTAGCAATTTTTGCCACTAAATTTAATGTTTTCTTCGGGTTTTCTTTAAGGTTATTGAAAAAGCAATGTTACTATGTCATAAAAGAGATTCTTGTGCATTACATGAAGTACTCTCTGTTCAAAGTTTTCACCTCCTGTATCAAGTTCCACATCAGTCATCTACTTAGTGGGCACAGAAGCATCTTCTAATATTTTCAGACTGTGTCCCCAAATGACCCTCATACAGACTGTTTAAACTCACATTATCCACACTCTGTTAGGAACTTTCATTTAACAGTGGAAAATCAGTTTCATGAAAATCTATTTACCTGTGGCTGCAAAATCAGTATACCCATGAGCACTAAAGCATGTATGTCAGCCTGATGAACAGATTTTGCCTTCTAACATTTTTATATTTTGCTCTGCCCACTTGTTCATGTATTAATACATGAAACTTAACGTAATAACAGAGCACAATTTCATGCCAGAATCAACATACTGTACAGTAACTTCCACGTGATGTGTCTTTTTGTGCACTTAAGATCTTCTTGCTATGAGTTTGCTTCAGCACTTTACAAATACATTTTCAAAATTACCTCACTAAAGAATTTACATTGTGAAGTTAATCAACTGTTCCCCAAAAATTATATACCTACACCTATAACATTACCCATGCCAAATTATTCTTACCCTTTCACCCTATCTGCTCATGGATATTAACTTCAACAGTTATATAATCTTTTGAGATGTAGTGTTTGCAAGGTTTAGATTTTTTGAACTCTGATGACCCCAAATGACCTTTGAAACCCAATTACAACAATAGGGGTCATCTACTCAATATGGACAATCCACTTGGTAAGTATAAGATTCCTGGCAGTTACCTTTCTTGACATATGGTGTTTACAAGTTTTTGAGCTTTTCATCTCTGGTGACCCCAAATGACCTTTGACCTCCACCAAAAACAATAGTGATCATCTACTTAATATGGACAATCCACATGCTATGTATGAGATCCCTCATGGTTACCCTTCTTGAGATACAGTGTTTACAAGGTTTTGACTTTTTTACCTCTGGTGACCCCAAATGACCTTTGACCTCCCTCAAAAACAATAGGGACCCTGTACTCAATATGGGCAATCAGCATGGTATGTATGAGATCACTCACATTTTTCCATCTGGAGATATCCTGTTTACAAGCAATTTCCAAGGTATTTACAATTTAACCTCTGGTGACCCCAAATGACCTTTGACCTCTACCAAAAAGAATAGGAACCATCTACTTAATGTGGACAATCTACATGCCAAATATGAGATCCCTGTGAGTTACCCTTCTTGAGATATCGTGTTTACAAGCAGGCGTCACACACACACACACACAACATCACCATCGCATAGATTCCTTGCCTGCCTTCCGCAAGGAATCAAAAAATGAATCAGTACAGAACACTAAACTATCTAAGTGTGGGGCCACTATAGTTTGGAGATAAACACCCAGAAAATTCAGAAAGAAATGCCTCCTTGATTGATCAAAATAGCACTTCTTGGACCTTGTGAGTTGCATCTAATCATTTTCTATTGGACCTTGTGAGTTGCATCTAATCATTTTCTAAATTGAATATCATATTCTGGGCAATTTCTACCAATACAAGAAAAATTAAATGTCTGTTTTTTTTTCAAAGTTTTTGACCATATGTGAGGAGGGGGGCTGGGGGGAAGTGTCTCTGGTCCAACTCCAGACACTCACACACATACTCACAATCACCACCATAAACCCACCAACTGGTTTACTTACTTTTTGATTAAAGATAATCCAATTTTTACATAAGGCAAGGATAATTTCCTCAAGTGTCTCTTTTGTGGGTGAGGAAACCTGACAAAGGCTGCCATAGAGACGGCCTAAAAACTGACAGAACCGTAAGCCTAACTTTTCAAGATGAGCACCGATGAATGGCTGAGAACAAAAAAGAAAACATGAACAAGCATCAGCATGCTGATAAAAAGGAAATGCAAGATTTACATCCACTCAAGAATAAAGACATCATATTATCCTGCAGGGACATAAAATATTTCAAATATCAGATGTAAGTTTCCCAGTAGGCAAAATGTTATCAAGTAGCAAAAGACATGCAGTCCAAACAGTTGGTGACTTCTCACTTACTTATCTTCTGCAGCCCTTGGAAGTTGACAAACAGGACAGGAAAAAAGCTCACGTCCAGAAAGTGAATAGAATTATTTCCCATGAATGGAGTGAAATAATTTTGTGCAAGAAAATGAATAGAATAATTTCCCATAGAGGGAGTGAAATAATTTTGTCCCAAAAAGTAAAGAGAATTATTCCCCATGAAAGGAGTAAAATAATTTCCAAAAAAATGAGTTAAATTTCCCACAATTCTCCCCACATTGTCATGTACAGAAAAAGAAAATTTTCCTTCAATTGCCAAAACTTCCCTCCCAAAGCTCAAATTCACAGGAAGGAGCTTCCCAGCTTCCTGACTCTTTCCACCCACTGACAAATATTGCAGTTGTTTAGCTTTTTTCAAAAGTCCCCCGACTCTCTGGCAAAGAGCCAGGGGCGAAAACCAAACAATACTCCCGAAGGAGTTCTGCTCCCAAAAGGAGCTACGTCCCCAGGGGCAACTCAACTCAACATGACCAACTGAATGATCTGACGTGCTGTTTAGCCTAGACTAAACATCAATTATTTCGGGCAAATGGACAAGAAATTACCAACATTTTGTCTCTATCCAACCCCCATCCCAAAACTGGGGGGAATGGTGACTACAAAATTATAGCAACAAATGACTACTGCTCATCTCAAGTGGACACGAGCTTTATCACAATGTGAGAAGCAAGTAACATAAAGAATATATTTAACAGGAAATGTTTACTCATTCACAAATCTAAGTTTAGTAAAACTAAAATTACTGACTCCTACAAAAGCATCATTCACCCAGTCTACTTACTTTTAGAAAATGTTTTTCTGCACTCTTGATTGCAAGCTTGAAATCTTCATCAAAGTGAAGTGCCGAAGCTATAAAAGTGAACACAACTATTTAAGTAACAATTAAAAAACAGACAAAAGTTCTTAATTATACCATTTTATAGCAATCACAATACTGTTTAAATACTATAAATCACTGCCACTTTTACCTCAGTTTGAACTTTACCATAGAAATGCATGGGTCACTTTGTTTTTTTAACTTGGTTAGCTCACTATTTATATTGTGACTTATCTCTCCTATAGCTCTTGCCACATACAAATAACATTATGTCAATTATAAATTGCCCCTTTTACACTTTTCTTGCCTCATGAAGATGGCTAATAAAAAGCTCAAAACAGAAAGCCAGCAGGCATCAGGATTCCTTGCCATTCCTGGGCAGTTTTGAGAAACTTTGATTTTGAACTCTGTTGACCACAGATGACCATTTTGGAAATTGCTGGGAAATGGCTATCATGAGAATTCTAGAGATATTCTGCTCTTGGACCTAATATAACCATTAAACTATACTGAACTATACCAAAAATGACATGATTCTTCCTCTTGACATGGTGAACCTAAAAACCATACATGAAAGAGTAAATCATGCATTCTTGAGGTATTGCTTTTACAAGTCATTCATGTCTGTGGCCAGGTACATAAGGTACTGAAGGGGGTAAAAGGTGACTTCAAATGAACTTTGACCTTGACTAAAACAATACAGGGTTGTTTGTCTTCTCATCATGAAAGGTCTACATACCAAGTTTGAAAAGTGAGATATATTCTTTGAAAGCAGCATTACAAAGACTGACACACACAATGTCACCATGGCATAGATTTCTAACCTGCCTTTGGCAAGGAATCAGAAGACCCCTTTAGGTGCATCATCAAAATTAAAGCAAATATGATTCCTGAACAAATCTCTAACCTGCTACTGGTGTGCCCTCCACAGATGTCTTCCCCTTTGAAATTTTACTAACTATTTAGTTAGTTGAGTCAAGAAGAAGTCAAAGTAAAGTATAAGAAAATTCAATTAAGAAATTTCAGGACTTACATGTTCAACTTAAAAAGCTGTAAAATCATTGATGGTCAAATCAAAACTTTATGCAGCTAGTTTCAGCTAGTATAAAGCATTAGCTATTTGACATAATATGCAAATTGCAGCTATTTTACCTGAGAGCTTGTGGATCAGTTCAATAAAATATTTCTGATAGTCATCATCCAGCACTGTCTCCTCAACAGATTGGCGTATGATTTCCTCAAGTATGATGACCAACTCCTTTGGGTATGCTGCGAATATCTCAAAGGATAACGAAGCTGTGAAAACATGCAATGAAATATGGAGATAAACATATAAGGCCTTACAAGTATGCAATTATCTCTGATCTCTCATAATGGAAAACAAATTCATCTTACTGTAACAAAGGGGAAAATTTGAAAGGGCAAGAGCAAGTCTCTACAATTTTATTTTGAAGCAACAGCAAAATCTCACAGTTTCTTCATATTTCTCACCAAAGTATTTTTTATGATATTTTAGGAAATCAGCATTGCTCACATTTGACGAGAAAAATATTGTCACATGACTCTCAATGGCCAATCATGAAACAGGGCAGTCTATACCAATTCAAGTTAAGCGAACTGCATTTTCCTTTTCTTATGTTCCTATTTTCAGGAACTACATCTTCAACTGGGTTGTCGAATTTGCTGGCCATACTTTGACAAATTATATCTCTTTCTTATGGTGCAATGTTAACAGTGCCCTATTTTTCTATAAACAAAAGGAGTTACAAATTGTAATCTTGAGAAAGAAATTGTTGCTAAAATGCTGAGGCTTTGTGTCTGTTTCTTTATTTCAGGTGATGTCATCACATCTCAATTTGGCCTGCAGGCTGTCCAAACTTTTGACACAGAAGAGCTTGTACTCCAAGATAGCAGAATGGGGAGGGGATGATGGGGCAATGTCAGAAATTCTCCACACAGCGCTCGTTTGGAGCACGAGAATAATCCAAATTAGGTAAGGCAAAGGGTAGACAGATCTCTGCAATAATGGCAGCCTGGCCATCAAATCAGAAAGGCACCCAGTGCAGTGGGACCAGTGACAAATCTCTCCTTGGCTAATTATCATACTAACCAGAATGCAAAAATGCATTGAGGTTTCGATGATGCATACAGAACATGTTCTTTTCAAAAAATGCTGCATTTATTGTAACACATGGTGACCCAAAGTGACCTTTAACTCCACCAGTAAGTAACTGGTTTTTCTTTTAACCAAAACACTTCTACATTCAAAAAGCCAAATTTCATGCTGTGCCTTAAGATATTCTATCCTATTAACAAAGTTTTCATAGTTTGATCTCTGGTGACCCCAATTGACCTTCAACCTCCACCAAGGATGACAGAAGCCATCTTCCAACCATCACACATCCACACTGTAACTTTGAACTCTCTCTCTCATTTTCCCACCTTGAAATACAAAGTAGGAAAGGTTTTCAAGGTTTGACCTTGGATAACCCCAGGTGAACTTTGACCTTTACCAAAATTAATAGGGTCCACCCACCCGTCATAATTCATTAACAAACCAAGTTCAAAGAATCCAAGTTTCCTACCATTAGATATCATGCAAACAAGGTTTTCAGGGTTTGAGCCTCCTGTGACCCTGGATGACCTTTGTTCTCTAACAAAATCAATAGGGTCCTCCCTCACATTATGATGCATCAACAGTTTGAGACTAATCCAAGTTTCCTACCTTGAGATATCATGCAAACAAGGTTTCCAGAGTTTGACCCCTGCAACCCCAGATGACCTTTGACCCCTACCAAAATCAGTAGGATTTTTCCATACATCAAAACGCATCAACATCTCAAGGTTGAAATCAATCCAAGCTTCCTTCCTTGACATAACGTGTAAACAAGGTTTTCAGGGTTCGGCCCTCCTGTAACCCGAAATGACCTTTGACCTGTACCAAAATCTAAAGGATTCTTCCTTACATCATAATGCATCAACATTCCCACGTTTGAGATTAATCCAAGTTTCCTACCTCGTTTATCCTGAAAACAAGGTTTTCCAAGTTTGACCCCTGTGACCCCAGATGACCTTTGACCCCTACCAAAATCAGTAGGATTTTTACATACATCATAATGCATCAACATATCAAATTTTGAAATTAATCCAAGTTTCCTACCGCGAGATATCATGTAAACAAGGTTTTTGGGGATTGGCCCCCTGTGACCCCAGATGACCTTTGACCTCTACCCAAAATCAATAGGGTTCTTCTTCCCATCATATTGCATCAACATATCACGATCCAAATCAATCCAAGCTTCCTACCTTCAGATATCGTATACACAAGATTTTCAGGGTCTGACCCTCTGTGACCCCAAATGACCTTTGACCTCTACCAAAATCTAAAGGGTTCTTGCTTACATCATAACGCATCAACATCTCCAGTTTGAATTTAATCCAAGTTTCCTAACTAGAGATATCATGTAAAAAACGTTTTTGGGGTTTGACCCCCTGTGACCCCAAATGACCTTTGTCCTCTACCAAAATTTTTAGGGTTCATCTACCCATCATACTGCATCAACATATTAAGTTTGAAATCAATCCAAGCTTCCTACCTTAAGATATTGTGTAAACAAGGTTTTCCGGGTTGGACCCCCTGTGACCCCAAATGACCTTAGAACTTGACCAAAACCCATACCATTTTTCCTCTTGATATGGGGCATCTATGTACTAAGTTTGAAAACTTCCAGACATTTCTACTTTCAGATACTGTGTTAATGAGTGAAAGGTAAAGTGTTTCAAGTCCTTTCAACATTTCTACATTGAGATACTATGTTAATTAGTTAAATGTAAAGTGCTTCGAGTCCTTTGACACCTGTGACACCAAATAACCTTTAAACTCTTGGAAAACTGATATTGTTCTTTTTCTTGATATGGGACATCTATGTACCAAGTTTGAATACTTTCAAACGTTCATACCTTCAGATACTGTGTTAATGAGTTAAATGTAAAGCGTTTCAAGTCCTATGACATTTCTACATTGAGATACTGTGTTAATGAGTTAAATGAGATACTGTGTTAATGAGTTAAATGTAAAGTATTTCGAGTCCTTTGACACCTGTGACCCAAAATAATCTTTAAACTCAAAGAAAACTTATGCTGTTCTTTTTCTTGATATGGGACATCTATGTACCAAATTTGAATACTGCCATATCGTATTGTAAAGTGTTTTGAGTCCTTTGACCCCTGTGACCCCAGATGACCTTTGAACTCCACCAAAAACGATAGGGTTCTTCCTCTTCATGTGGGGCATCTAAGCACCAAGTCTGAAAACTGTCAGATATTCCTACCTTGAGATATCGTGTAAACGAGTTAGTTGTGTTAAATGTAAAGTGTTTCGAGTTTTTCACCCCTGTGACCTCAAATGACCTTCAAACTCGACCACAATCAATAGGGTTCTTCCTCTTAACATGGGGCATCTATGTGCTAAGTTTGAAAACTCAGCGGCATTCCTATCTTGAGATATTGTGTTAACAAGCAAAGTGTCACAAACACACACAAACATACACAAACACACACACACATACATACACGCATACATACACATGCACACTATCATGATTGCATTGGTTTCTCTTATCACTGAAACCAAAAAGTGCAAAGAGCAAAACCTGTTCTATTGAAAGCCTAAACAGGCCAAGTATTGTGAGTGTTAAGGCAAATGTGAATGAAATAAAAGCAATGACTGAACCATCCTTGTAACTATTAGCATTGTTTTTACTTCAAAACAATAAATCAAATGAAAATGATGTGAAAGAGCAAAAAACCTTCTTTGGAGACTACACAGATCTATCCTTGCAAGTGACACCACAAAATTCAGAGAAAGCCATCCTTTGGAGACTACACAGATCTATCCTTGCAAGTGACACCACAAAATTCAGAGAAAGCCATCCTTTGAAGACTACACAGATTTTATCCTTGCAAGTGACACCACAAAATTCAGAGAAAGCCATCCTTTGGAGACTACACAGATCTATCCTTGCAAGTGATGCCACAAAATTCAGAGAAATCCATCCTTTGGACACTACACAGATTTTATCCTTGCAAGTATCACCACAAAATTCAGAGAAAGCCATCCTTTGGAGACTACACAGATTTTATCCTTGCAAGTGTCACTACAAACTTCAGACAGCTGATTTATCAACCAATTGAAAATGCAAAGAGTTGGCTACATGTGAAGGCTGATTCTGCAACTACTTGTTTTTCCTCCAAATATGAAGTCAATGTGATGTCTACTAAAACAGTCTATGCACAAACCAGCCTTAAAGGGGCTCATTAACTTAATGAGAGTGTTAAAGGGTCACTACCACATAAAAATGCTTACAGTTAGCATAATAAGTCAAGTTTCATATCCAATGGTTACTGAAAAGTTGAAATTTTGGATTTTGTAGCGTCCAGATTTGTGTCTGGTCACTAATTTTTAAAAACCAAACTGAACCCTTAAGTACCCACTCAATAGAGGTTATTTGTATCGAATAAGGGGATTGTCTTAGTTTGAATATTTGTCACTGGTATGTGAAGAAAACTTAACAGGTTTGGAAAAATTTGTTGAATTCATGAACCAACTCAACAAGCTGCTTTAATGTTGTTGATGATCATAAAAGCATGATACAACAATCATCTTTCAAATGTGAGCTCTAGGATTTCTTACCACCAGTCATTAAATCACACAGCTGGGAAACATCACCCAGGATATTTTTGCCATCCACTGAAGTTTGTGGTTTTAGTATCTGTAGATAAAAGTAGGACATGCAATATTATCATGCTGAATTATTTTTACACCTTCCTGTCAAAAGGAAAAGGGCCTATTACTGAATAGTAAACCTATGTGGTATTTGCATCAACCCATTCCCTTAAACTAAAGTGTACACAAAGTCTGAAATTAATAAAACATTTATTACAGAGCACCACAAATGTTCAAACTCCCATCTTCACAGGACATTCCTGAGCTGAGATATAAAATGTTCCCGTTTTAATATTCACTCAATTTAAAATAGCCTATGGCACAGTACCTTGTGATGTCATTGTAGTACAACCAATTAAAGTCTTTATTGCTTTGTTTTAAGAAGCTACTCCAGCTTGTGTCAAAATTTGACTCAAATCTTACTCTTATAAGGTGAATTGACTATAAACATGCCATCTGTGTACAACATGCTAAAGCAAGCACCAGGAAGCATTGTACAATAGACATTAAATTTTTAATTTCCAAGTGAAAGGAAGTTTTTCAGTGTGAGTTGTACAACAAGAAAATCATATTTTGCAATGGACTATTTGGATTTGAATGAATAAATTTTAACCTTTAATATCTCAGCAATGGGATAAGTCTATGAAAATGGGAGATGGAGGCAATAACATTTATTTTGCCTATTTATTATTATTTATTTTAGAGTATTTATTTTAGACTTGAGGTATACTCTTAGCAGACAATACTGTTGTGTTTCACAACAATGCTTGAAACCTTACAAAGTGCCCTCCATCATTTTATCAAATTTATGCTATGTATGTATGCTATGTATGCTATTTATGTTAAGCAGGACAGATGTTTTCTTGTGCTCTGCAAATGTAGGTTAGAAGGTTAATGCAAACGGTCATCAGCACTTATACCAGGGGTAAGGGCTGGACTTGAGCCATTTGTCACTGCAGATAACAGGTGACCACACTTGCCCTGTCTGAGTACTTTAAAACCTCTTACAGCATGAGGTGATGTATGGAAGTTAGCTATACATCCATCACTGTTGAGAAAATTGTCAATGTATTACCTTATTCGCGAATTGGACTGGTTGGGTGTTTCCTTCACCTGTAAGGTCGGCCCAAGTTCAAAGCTGTCTTTTTTGTCTTTCTTAGCCGTTGTTTTGGCTCTGGTGACCTACAGTGAATGGATTTGCATCCATCACTGTTCTTTTTGACCATGTATTCTCTTGTGTCTGGGATGGTGGTAAATTTGTAGGAGGAACCAGACCTGTCTTTATTGACTTACTCAGAGATGCCAACATTAACATCCAGAATTCAGGGAGGTTTCACACAAGAACCAGGGAGGATTTTTCAAATTATATGCAACTTCATGAGGGAAAAACTTTCTTGAATCAGGGAGGTTGTAATATTTGCTACCTGGAATGGACAAAAATTCTTGAATTTTCAGGGAGCCTCCCTGAGAATCAGGGAGGATTGGCATCTCTGTTTACTTAATCTTTATTCTAGGGTGATGCTGTCACTTTTATTTAAGCTTGTATTTTTTTTATTTCCCTAACGGCTGATAAACAGATGAAGCCAGTTGTCTAAATTGGACAACCATTTCCTACATCTGAGGTCACGTGAAAAGCCTGCTATCTTTTTATTTTCAGGCCTATGTGGTTGTTGAAATGGTTCATAATCCTTTAAAGTTTATTCACACTTGTTGTTCTGTAAACAGGAGGTTTAGATCTCTGAGCCTACAGTATAAAAGGTGAGTGATTTTTCCACCCGAGCACTAAGCTAGAGGTATTGACCACACACACGCAAAAGTCTACGCTAAAAACATCTCAATGTTGCCTGGCTTCGTCAACCAGTTAGAAAACTGACTTAAAATTCTTATAAACCTGTCCAACCTTGTATTTTCAGCACTTTTTCTTATTTTGTGTATTCTGAATAAATGCTGAGAAGCAGCCTTGCTGTATTCAAGTTATTATTCACCACATTCAGTTGCAGAACATGACAATACCCCTTCCAGTAAACAGTTTGATTTGATGTAGCATATTTCCTGCACTCAATCCACAAATTCCTCGAACAAAATCAATTGGCTCCTCTACATACATGGCATACTTTATTTCAGTAAAGGTGTACTTTGAAAGCCCTGTATCTCATATCCTTCTTCATCACAAAATGTAAGAGGGATTTTATTTTGAGCCCCACTTTCACCTTCCCGCCTAAAAGACAACTGATTATTTTACCCTTATTTTTAGCCATGCTGCAGTTAGGTGACTCAAACTTCATTTGGTACTCTACATGTAGATTGTTATTTTACAATGGCAGAATAAACTAACATTAGCTAAAAACTGTTGATGTACTGGATGGAGATCCTTAAAAGTTATAACAATTCAAGAATACTTTCTTGCCCCTTTCAATTTTAGCTATACTTTACATTTTCCTTCATAACATTCAAGACTTCTGCCCAAACTAAATTTACCTGTTTCACCTTGCGGATGAGCTTGTACTTTCTCCACTCATATTCATTATCCAGTTCCTCACCTGAGAGTTTAGATGAAGTCTCAGTTCTAGAGGAAGAAAATTAATAAAATGAAAAGGGTGAGCAGATTGACTGTACCCATTTTCGTGGATAACAAAATATTCTTTTATCCACTTCTACAAGGTTCTCCTACTTATGAAAAAAAGTTTGCATCCATGCCAGTTTACAGTAGGCAAATCACACCTGAACAATTCCTAGAAGATGAGGAGACTACAAGATGGAACTTTTCAGCTTGTATCAAACCTTTGCTATGGATTAATTGCATAACAGTTATAATTAAAGGTATTGAAAAACAGGAAGTGCAAATGGACATGTACAGTAGCACATGGGTGGAAAAAATTGGGGAGACGGGAAGGCGCCTTTCTGGGAAAGGTGGACATTTGGATTGAAATTTTGGCAACTGGAGATAAACTTCCCTTTTCTCTAAATGAAAAGGAAAACGGGAGGAAATTTTTGCTCTCTTCCTGGGAAAAAACTATACTCCTGTTGACAGATTACAGAAAGTAAGCACACATGCCATCCCAACCTCAGGAGCTCCTAGATCAAATGTTTAAATTCATTTATATGCAACAGAACAGATGACTTAGGCCTAATTGTTATTAGACAATTATGCCACTTATAGTGTGTCTGCAATCCTGTGAAGTGTTACTTAACTTGGGGAAGAGGAGGGGGGGGGGGATTCAGTCTTGTTCTGGACTGTCTTCCTGGAAAGGAGTCTAAGGGGAAGGACACTATTCACCTTTGGAAATATTTTTTAAAGATTTAGAGGTAAAGGTGCAATTGAATTGAATTGAATACTCTGTACTATGTAGAGTTGAGGAAAGCTCTTTTCTTACAAAATTTTTGCAGCTCAGGTTACAAAAGCAACAAAAGCCCAATGGGCACTGTGGTTCCTTGCTGGATATTATAAGAGCGGTACAGCCAGTCTCTGAAACAGAGCTAAGCAAAAGCTCATACACTTAATGTTTGTAACAGCTTCACAAGGGGTATTTTAGTACTAATATTACTTGAAATCAATGATTAAATTTTTGTGACCTTGCTTACATTCAACTTGTATAATGCTTAGTGATCCTTCAAAAACATTTCCTCATTTCCATATGTATTTATGCTTGTAATCAAACTTGATATTATCACCAATAAACAATGTGGCCAGAGAGAGAAAAACACCCCTTGTACTTCTCTCATTCATAAGTTATATTTTTACCTGCTCTCAAATAAAACTAGCTATTTCTTCAAAACAATCTACCATTTGCCCTGTTTGCTATTTCTACACAGAAAACAGGGTTTATTCAGCAGTTAAGCAGAAAGCAAGTGATTAATGGGGTGTGATAATAGAATGAGAATTGGGTTACCCCACAGGGCACAGCAGTATTAAAGAGACACACTGTATAATCCATGCACTGCTTCCACTGACAGAGAGACCAGTTTAATGCATAGTGACCTGTGCTCCCTGAAATCTAAGGATTTCAGTTATTGCCCTCTTAGAACTTTGAATGACCCAAAATCTGTCTACAACCTGAAGGAATCATTACTGAACGAACGTAAAGGCCAAATTTCAACTTGTGTTTGGGTGTGTAAGCATGCAAAACCAGGTGAGATAAACCAGAAAGCCAAAAGGCTTAGTGATTCCTTGTCGCTGAAATGTAAGGCCTTTTTTCACATTGACATTGCTTTGCAATGTTTTTCAATTAACAGGGCTCCATAATGTGCCCACAAAGTACATATGCAAGGCATCCAGTCTTCCTACACTGAGATCCCCCTTGCCCGTTGTGAACCCAAATGACATTTGACCTCCACCAAAAACTTCTGGGACCATGTATTCACTATGTGCCATCTACATAACAAGTTACAGGACCCTACAAGTGACCTTTCTTGAAAGACTGTGCAGGAAAGCTTGTCAGGCATTGAACATGCTGACTCCAAATGAACTTTGACCTTTGGGAATATCAATAGGGATCATCTACTCAATATGACCAATCCACACACTACATATGAGCACAGTCACATGTACCGTTCTTGAGATATTGTGTTTACGAAGTTTTGACCTTTTGACCTCTCATGACCCCAAATGACCTTTGACCTCCACCATAAACAATAGGGATCATCTACTCAATATGGCCAACACACTCGCCAAATATGAGCACAGTCACATGTACCGTTCTTGAGACATTGTGTTTCCGAGTTTTGACCTTTTGACCTCTCTTGACCCCAAATGACCTTTGACCTCCACCAAAAACAATAGGGAACATCTACTCAATATGACCAATCCACACACTACATATGAGCACAGTCACATGTACCGTTCTTGAGATATCGTGTTTACGAAGTTTTGACCTTTTGACCTCTCATGAAACCATATGACCTTTGACCTCCACCATAAACAATAGGGATCATCTACTCAATATGGCCAACACACTCGCCAAATATGAGCACAGTCACATGTACCATTCTTGAGACATCGTGTTTCCGAGTTTTGACCTTTTGACCTCTCTTGACCCCAAATGACCTTTGACCTCCACCATAAACAATAGGGATCATCTACTCAATATGGGCAATGCACACAACGAATATGAGATTAGTCACACTTACTGTTCTTGAGATACCGTGTTTACAAGCAATTTCTAAGGAACTTATCTATTCACCTCTCGTGACCCCAAATGACCTCTGACCTCCGCGAAAATCAATAGGGATTATCTAATCAATATGACCAACCCACAAACCAAATATGAGCATAGACACATATACTGTTCTTGAGATATCGTGTTTACGAAGTTTTGACCTTTTGACCTCTCATGACCCCAAATGACCTTTGATCTCCACCAAAAACAATAAGGATCATCTACTCAATATGGCCAATGCACACACCCAAATATGAGATTTAGATACTGTGTTTACAAGCAATTTCTAAGGAATTTACCTATTGACCTCTCGTGACCCCAGATGACCTTTGACCTCCACCAAAATCGATAGAGATCATCTACTTAATATGAACAACCCATACACCAAATATGAGCATAGTCACATGTACCGTTCTCGAGATATCGTGTTTACGAAGTTTTGACCTTTTGACCTCTCGTGACCCAAAATGACCTTTAATCTCCACCAAAAACAATAGGAATCATCTCCTCAATATGGCCAAAGCACAGACCAAATATGAGATTAGTCACACTTACTCTTCTTGAAATACTGTGTTTACAAGCAATTTCTAAGGAACTTACCTATTGACCTCTTGTGACCCCAAATAACCTTTGACCTCCACGAAAATCAATAGAGATCATCTTCTCAATATGACCAACCCACACACCAAATATGAGCATAGTCACATGTACCGTTCTCGAGATATCGTGTTTACAAAGTTTTGACCTTTTGACCTCTCATGACCCCAAATGACCTTTGATCTCCACCAAAAACAACAGGGATCATCTTCTCGATATGAACAAGCCACACACCAAATATGAGGTTAGTCACACTACCCCTTCTTGAGATATCGTGTTTACAAGCCAAAGTGTCACATACACACACACCACCATCGCACAGATTCCTTGCCTGCCTTCAGCAAGGAATCAAAAATCTATTGAACCTATCTTTATCTAGCTTATAAGATTTTCTAAATAACATTTCCAGTGGTTGATCTCTAGTGACCTTGATGACCTTTGACCTTAACCAAACACAGGTTGATTTGAAATTCATCCTTTCTACCTTAAAATATTGTGTTAAAACATTTTTCAGTGTTTGACCCCTGGTGACCCCAGATAACCCCTTGACCTTCACCACACATACCAGATTTCATCCTTACACCATAACACATCCACACACCAAGTATGACATCTATCCAAGTTTCCTACCCTGAAATATAGCATTGAGAAGGTTTTTAGTTTTTGACCTCTAGTGACCCCAAATGACCTTTGACCTCCACCAAAAACAATAGGGCACACCCTCTCCCTATGACAAATCTATGTACCGAACCCAAGTTCCATCCAACCTTCCCTTGTTGAGTTAGAGCGTACCGAAGCAAGTGTCACACACACACACACACACACACACCAACCTGACTACATAGGTTCCTTTGCTACCGCAAGGAACCAAAAACGATATTCTCAGTCTTTAATTGTGGATGGGTGGGCGGTTGGGAAGCACAATCCCCCCTTTCCACCCAATCACATTTGTCATGGGTGGTGTGTATTAATACTATCAGTGGTGTAGCCACGGGGAGGGGGGAGGGTTTTGGGGTTAGAACCCCCCATGACCCAACCTTGCAATGCGAAAAACACTTAAAATAGCTATTTTCTCTCTATCCTTAGACTTTTCCCTCGTCTTGCCCCCACCCCCCCCCCCATGACACAATCCTGGCTACGCACCTGAAAAAGTTGTTTCAGCATTATGGAATACATTCAAGACATCCCGACTGTACGTACTTAATATGGAGGAAAAAAACAAACCCACCTCAATGGACTACTGACTCGATGTGTTGGTACTAGACTCTCCTTTGTTTTTGGTAAAACTCTTCTTACTTCTGAAACCTGAGGGGAATTACCTTGTTGGCTGTCATACTCTGATGACCACAACGATGGTTCTGTTTGAGGTCCAACCCTGTCTTGAATGACTGTTCCCACACCCTGAACTGTGCCCTTCGCACCACAGGCTTCTGGAACAAAAGGGGATGCATGTGGGGACAGATTTGACTTCTTTGGGTTATCTTTTCCAATCACAGTGTCCTGGTGAATAGGAGAATTGCAGTTAATGATTGGCTTCTTTGACCGAGTATCTTTCTTGCTTTGGCTCACACTGATTTCTTGCCTTGGCCTTTGGTTTTCATCCCATTCTCTGTTTTGGCTTGACCTCCCTTGAAATCCATTTTCTATGTGTTCTTTACCAACAGATGGTCTAGTTGGAAAATCTTTCCTCACATTCAACTGGGTTACATTCTGTTTTTCCGGTGCCTTCAGTGATTCTTTTAGTATTCCCTTTTCCACAAGATGAGTGACTCTTTCCTCACCTGTGATACCATTCTGGTAGACTGTCTTTCCTGAAATTCTTTCGCAAGATGAGACAGAGTTGATGTTTGGAACATCAATATTAATATTCTCCTTGTCAGATGAGGTGTTTGACAGGGTTCTAGGTTTGATGAGTCTCTCTTTTTTTTCAACTTCTTTTCTCTTGCCTCTGATCTGATTGTTGGTGTCCTCCAAAGAAATGAATCCAAACTGCCTTTTCTCAATTTCCAACCTTTCTTGTAAAATAAACTCGATTGCATCTTCCACTTCCTCATCACTGTCTTTTGTTTCTTGTGAAACATCATCTTCATTATCAGAACTGGAGTGTACTTCCTCTTCTTCCAAGTCCTTCCTGTAGTTAAAAGAGTTCACACCCTTCAATTGACTGCCACTCTCATCAATGCTGTCATCATCATCATCCTCACTTTTCTCCTCCTCATCATCACAAAGAGATTCTTCATCATCACTAACATCATCTTCCTCACTATGTGCATCTTCAAAGGCATCCAACACTTTGTCTCCCTTATTAGCTACTGAAGACATAAGACTTGCTGGGGTAATAAGCTGACTAACTGGACTTGCACGGGCTTGGAAATTAGCCGCCAATTGAAAATGTCCTCCGTGTTTCTTGGCAGGGAAAGAGGTATCTGGTTCTGCAAAGCCAAAATAAACAAAAAAACTGACAATTAAAGGGGAAGTTTAAGCAAAAAATTAACTTTCACAAGGAGAAGTAAATCTACTCAGTGTGGTGAAATTTCCATTCAAATCAGTCATGTATATCTCGAGATACCAGCAAATGAGGTTACCAGATTTGTGTTCCAAAGTGATATTGAGGGCAGCAGAGATTTTATCACATCCTCACATTGACAAGAAATGCTTTGTTTCCCTTTGTTTTTTAAAACTGTTGTGTTGACCTTGACGTTTAAAGGAACAGGATCTCCCCATGGGGATTGTAAAGTTTGGAAACTTCTCATGCCACTTATGCAATCACAGTTCAATAATATGGGACTGTTGAGGAGAAAATAGGCTGTAAAATTTAAAGAAAAACAAAAGACTGTCCATTAATGTGAGGATATGATGTCATATGTGCTTGCTTCAAGTTTACTGTGTGTTAAAAATGTGACGAATTTACTTGCTCATATCTTGAGAAACACACATCGGATTTCAATGCAAATTTGACCAAAATGCTTAGAGTGAGTGCCCCTCTAACATTTCAAAACTTGGTATGACCTTAAACCCTTCTTTTAAAATTGATGTGATTTTGTAGTCAGGGTAACTCTTCCCTCAGGAGTGATGTGGTTAGCCTGCCTTGTTCAGATCCCTTGACGTCAAGTAGCACATAGCACTAATTTTGACTTCAAACGAGGGTGGGGCATACATACATAGGCTAATTATCACAGCTCTGATATCATTGGTCATCTTGAGATTAGTGCTATTTTTTGATCTCACGTATTACTTAACACTTGTTTTACATACCAGTACTGTATTTATACCTAAACCAGTGCCCTGCGACTTTTCTTATTCTGAACAGCTCTATCCTAAATATTTTCATAAGTTATCCTCGATAATGCCAATGCAAGACATTCAAACAGGTTTGAAGCGTATCCAGTCATCATTTATGAGCTAAACATCTTGGTTAGAATCAAATTCAACAAAAAATAAAGATCAAAAACGAAGTTATATTCCATTTGAACTACCCCTTGGCTTAGAATTCACACACAGTAATATGAATACTCATACTAGGGTAGGAAAGCTACTGTCACTCAACCTTCTGATGTTACCAGTTCAGTTTTTTATTCATCTTGAACAAAATCACAGTGCACACTTAACACATACCCAGACAACTCCAGTTGGGTGAACCAGCATGTAAACACTGTTCACCTAGCTTAATAAAGTTAGATGGAGTTTTACAGCCCAGTTTCCAACCTTTTGGTTCAAGTCGAGCTGGCCACAGCCTTTTTTCCAATTGTGGTTGGCTGGTTTGTTTTCCTAGCTACTGCATTGATTATGAGGAGCATCATGCACAATGACAGTGGGTTCCATTTTTAGAGTCTTCAGTATGACACAACCTGGGAATAGAACCTGGGCCTTCTGCATGAGAGGCGGATGCTCTTACCGTTAGACCAAACTTGCCGTCCCCCTACCACATGTAACCACTTTCTCTAAATACTGTAACTGTATGTGAAAAAATCATGAGCCTGGTAAAAAGTTTGTTGATTTTCTTGAGATAACAGCAGAAAAATGAAAAACAAGCTTCGTAGCTTCATCTCTTCAAAAAACTATGCGCAAGAAGAGCCATGGATGTTGCACCATTTGAAATGTTGAAAGATTGGGTGAACAAATTATTCTTCAGTAACAAACAACTGAATTTCTATCTGTGGGAAACTTCTTTCTTGAAAAAAAAAGGGCAATATTACTGCCTTATTATTGATCATCTATCACCCTGTGTCAATAAATATAAGTTTTAAAAGCCTGATGAATTTTTCTTGCAAAACAAATGCAACATTTCGCTTTAAGATTACCAAACAAGGGAACAAGAAGGAGCACACCCAGAGGTCGTCTTCCAGCTAACATTGACAACCATTTCGTCTTTAACACCCCCCCCCCTCCCCCACTTCCTGGTGACTTATCCAAGAAATCTAGATGACAAAGTTTATACACACACTACATTCCTCCTAGCTACATCACTATTGTGAGGTCACACAGAGTTGTTCTTGAATGGTAAATAAACACCTGTCCATTCATGAAATGTACACACTGTACTAAGAACAGCTTGACCTTAGTACACAGTCTACAAGCACTAAGCATAGCAACTAAGCTGTTACCTTGAAACCCATAGTAAATACACCTACATACATACACTCACACAGAAGCAAATTCTCAAGAGCAATGAACTGTGACCTGCAGCAGTGCACAGTGAGGGCTTGCCTGAATTCTTCAGTACACCTCACATATGACTAATAAAAAGTTTTGCCAATAATTTAAACTTTTCTGGAAGATGACTAACAGACTTCCTGAATGTAAAACTAAGAATATTAAAATAAAATAGTATTATTGTTAACCGTGACAAATACCACATAGTTACATGCATTTATAGTGAGAGTACTGGTCCATCTAGGTTGAGTTGAACCTAACATTGAAACCAGAAAGCCAAAAGGCTTAGTGATTCCTTGCCGCTCAAATTTAGGCCTACCTTTTTTTTTTCAAATGCTTCGTAATGTTTTTGAAATTGACAGTGCTCCGTAATGTACCCACAAAGTATACATGCAAGGAATCGAAGCTTTCTACAAGAACTAGGGTTCTGCTCATGATATCACATCCACATACTTTGTGAGAAATTTTGCAGTATCCAAGACTCCAACCATGGGAAATTTGTGTAAATATGATATTGAGACTTTAACCCCTTGTGAACCAAAGTGATCACCTCCACCACAAACTATAGGGATCATCACCATCTCAGTATGGCAAACCCACACACTAAACATGAGCTAAGTCACATGCATTTTTCTTGAGATACCATGTTCACTAGGTTTTGACCTTTTGACCTCTCATGACCCCAAATGACTTTTGACCTCCACCAAAATCAGTAAGGATCATCTACTTAATACAACCAACCAACATGCTCAGAGATGACATAATCACTTGCACCTTTCTTGAGATACCATATTTACAAGGTTTTGAACTTTTGACCTCTCGTGACCCCAAATGACCTTTGACCCCCACCAAAAACAATAGGAAGCATCTACGCCTTATGGCCAACCCACACACCAAATATGAGATTAGTCACACTTACCCTTCTTGAGATACCATGTTTACAAGCAATTTCTAAGGAATTTACCATTTGACCCCTCCTGACCCCAAATGACCTTTGACATACACTAAAATCGAAAGGGATCATCTATCTAATATGAACAACCTACACACCAAATATGAGCATAGTCACATGTACCGTTATTGAGGTATCGTGTTTACAAGGTTTTGACCTCCTGTGACCCCAAATGACCTTTTATCTCCACCAAAAACAATAGGGATCACCCATTTAATATGGCCAACCCACACACTAAACATGAGATTAGTCACACCAACCCTTCTTGAGATGAGATACTGTGTTTACAAGCCAAAGCGTCACATACACACACATACACACACACACACACAACATCACCATCTCATAGATTCCTTGCCTGCCTTTGGCAAGGAATAAAGAAGCGTGTTTCTTCTATCCATTTTGAGAAATTTTGTTTTTCTCCAAGAGCCAATTTGTAAATTATAAAACATAGCCGCGATTTTTTATCCCAGCATCACGGAAATTCTTCCACAAGAACATCGGTAGCTATTCCAGAGTAAATGCTCTTGCTCTGCAATACTTGGCCTATCTAATTGGATTGTAATGATTCCTAACAAACTTTGTGGCACATCATTGGTTGGGCATGACAGTATATACTGTTAATGATGTAAACTCTGTTACTGTTGATATGTTTGTAAACACTGGCAGACCTCCCAAGTGACACACATTTCTCAGGTTTGACCTGTAATTTCAACTCCAAAACCCCCACTTCAAATCTCTGTAGTACCCTTAATAGCGAGAGAACCACACATATAAACAAATAATTCAGTGTACTATATCAAAAACTGCATATTCAGTAAATCATATCTGACAGTTCATTCAACTGCTCGTGCTGCTATGCAAACTGCAAAGGCCTGCTGTTGCAACATCACTATTGGCTAACCTTTGCAGCAGGTATGGAATATATTCCTGTCACTGGTTAAATAGTGTAATGTTAAATTTCATGCAACACCTCGCTCAATAGCAAAAATGAACGCCCACTTTACAGGTTAGAGAAATCAGAAACAAACGTTTCTGATTGTCTTGACGGTTCAAGGGATTCTTGACTGTGTGTTTCATGGCTAAAACCGTAAAATGCCATGTGAGATGAATGAAGATATTGGAAATCACTTGCAGCATGGTCCGGCCATTGGTGACATACAGTTGTTTAATGTTTGCAAACTATACTGGTACCACACCAAAATTTACAGCAACAAGAACAACTCAATATTGTGAGTAAAAGGGGTTCAATACTTGTGTGTTTGTGAGTCATTATTTTAGCAAATCTCTTAATACAATTTTTCTAGTTCACCACAAAAAAGTTCAGTACAGAACTGTACTTAATTTTTTGGCGATAACCTATCCAAATTGTGTTAACTGATTAGCCAAAAAAGTGCCACCATTTTGCGTGTTCTAAAATTCGAAAATTTTCCCCCAAAAAGTGTACACCCATAGCTACAGTAGACCAACATACATCCAGTCCAGAACAAAACACTATTTCATGTGGTTGGCTTCCACCCTTGCTTCTGCCGCACAAATAACGTTGCAGGCTGTTTTCACGATTTCTGGAGAGCTTACAGTGTCTTACACACCCCAGATTAAATAGCAGCTTATGTACATTGTAACATGCTGCAATGTTATGTATGGTCAGACAAACTGTGAATTATTAATGCATTTCAGGCATCCATACTTTTGTCTGCTTAAGAAAGATTCCAATCTCACAATTCACGATTTTCACTGTGCATACAGACCACAGTGTGTATACCTGTAAAGAACAACTAGCACTTGGCACATACTGTATATATGTACATGTAAACGATACAGCACAGGGAGGAATGATCGCTTATTAAAACTAAGGGTTGTCCATTTTCCCTGGCAACAATGACTTCACCATCTGTGGTCCTTGTGTGCACTGTTAAACAGTGCATAAATTGGTATTGCATGGGCTGATATATGGTGATACTGCAGGACAGAAAAGGGGATAATTCCATTTCAGTATAAATGTTTGTGTAAATATTTTAATCACCCACACATCCTAAGAGTTATTTTTGTTGGCGAATAATGAGTACCGGTAATTTTTTTCAAGTACTGGTGTAAGTAACACAAATATCTTCGGTATTTTCATTACCTGTACCTCTGATACCTGTATTGATGCATCAGTACTGGTATACCAACCAACCCTAGTCAAAATGTTGCACAGTATGGATCCAATATTAGGATCACAAAAGCCAAACTTCAACTGAGTTTGCTTTAACTAACAAAGACATCAAGGTAGTATTAAGACTTGTGAAAGTCTAGTTAAATAGGACTTACTTTTATTAAATGTTCAGTCAAAGTGGTGCCATAAATTGAACAGTATGTATGTGCAAAAACAGTAGTATTGTACAAAACCTGAAAACCATGTGTACAGTAGTATTACTGCAGTGACATGAGAAATGCTCATAGAATCATATGTATGAATGCTTCTTAAAAATTCTACACCCTGTCTCTCTATTTCTATCTTTGCATTCTGGGGTATAATTTGTGTAATGCTTCTTTGTCCCACAGTTGTATCTTGTTTGGTTGTGAAGATATGGTCCCTTGAATATGGTGATCCATGATTTCTTGAAAGTGTCTTAGCAATGAATGGGTCTGGGTATCCAACTTTAGGTATTAATTTCTCTAAAGGTAAAAAGGCTAGAAGGACTCAAATTTGTTGTGGCTGTGCACATGACCTCTTGCTATGAGTGCAAGCAGAAACATCTCTGATGAAATGTTCATAGTGCTTGGGAGCCTCCAGTACGTCCTTTAAATAGGCCACAAGGGCCATTTTCATCATGTAATTTGACCTTGGAAGATGGCACATAACATATGAAATTTTGGAGCACTAGCATCAGACTTGTTTTCTTCCTTGGTGAAATTGTTTTCTTCCTTGGTGAAAGTTTCAAATCTGTGTGTACATACATTTGCCTACATGGTCAACAACCTCTCCGAAGGAAGGTCCCTTTTTTGAAAATTTTCCCTGGGACCAAGTTTAGACCACTGCCAAATCTTTGTTTTGTTGTAATACTTACTCTTGCTTACACTCAAGTGACCAAATTTTAATGAGGTATATTAAGCCCTTTTGACCACTAGTAGTGGGCCCAGGTGGTCCTAAAAATTTGAAAAATGCTTTTAAAAGTGAAAAACTGCATTTTTCAAGGCCCACATATCCAAAATTCAGCAAAGTAGCACTAACCTGAAATCAGGTTATAATTAAATTGCCACTAGACATCACATTTATCAAATTTGGGCCTTATACCTCTTTCCTATGAAAACTTATTTTAAATTCATTAAAATGCAAAAGCAACATTTGGGATGATGCACAATACTTTTTAGAAGGCCAAACTGCTTGAGCTATGAGCCCCAAAATTTCAGTGTGTTCCTTTTGTCTAGATGCAGCAATATAATGTGAAAATCATGAAAGTCTGAGATGGGTCACCTGGGGACTATCTTGAATTTGTTGATATGGCATGGAATGACCCCTCTAAGGTGATTTGAATGATTTTAAAGGCTATGCATTAATCTTGAAACATTGCTGCAAAAGTGTCTTCTTTTGAAGTACACAGTAAGATGCCAAGATATTGACAATTTTTCAATTTCTGTGGAAATGAAAAGGAGGGGAGGTGGATTTTACCCACTTCCTTCTGGAAAGCCTTGGACAACCCCCCCCTCCCCCCCCCCCCCTCATAGCTCTGGCCAAATTTTTTCTTCTGTCCTCGTAAGGTGCCTACAGCTGCATAGCTAGACATTTTATGCAGGAAGGGTGGGTGGGCAAGCATCAGCATCCACTCTTTACATTTTTTTAAGTGTGAACACCACAGTACTAGGGATGTAAATTGCAGCACGCAAAGCATGCTGAAATTTTGCCCTTTTTCAAATATTTGAAAATATGGAGCTTGTATTGCAGAACCAGAATGCAAAAATGCATTGAGATTTCGATGATACATACATGCTCTTTTCAATGAAATGCTACAGTACATTTCTTGTAACAACTGGTGACCCAAAGGGACCTTTGACTCCACCTGTTAGTAAAGTTCTGGTTTTTCTTTTAACCAAAACATTTCTACATTCAAAAAGCCAAATTTCAAGCTGTGCCTTAAGACATTCTGCAAACAAGCTGCTTACATCATAACGCATCAACATATCAAGTTTGAAATGAATCCAAGTTTCCTACCTTGAGATATAGTGTAATTAAGTATTTCGGGTTTGACCCCATGTGACCCCAAATGACCTTTGACCTCCACCAAAATTAATTGGGTTCTTCCTCACATCATAACGCATCAACGTAGCAAGTTTGAAATGAATCCAAGTTTCCTACAATGATGTAACGTGTAAACAAGGAATTCGGGGTTTGACCCCATGTGACCCCAAATGACCTTTGACCTCTACCAAAACTGATTGGGTTCTTCCTCACATCATAACGCATCAACATATCAAGTTTGAAATGAATCCAAGTTTCCTACCTTGAGATATAGTGTAAACAAGAATTTCGGGTTTTGACCCCATGTGACCCCAAATGACCTTTGACCTCCACCAAAATCAATAGGGTTCTTTCTTACATCATAACGCATCAACATATCAAGTTTGAAATTAATCCAAGTTTCCTACCATGAGATATCGTGTAAACAAGGATTTCGGGGTTTGACCCCACATGAACCCAAATGACCTTTGACCTCCACCAAAATCAATAGGGTTCTTCCCCAAATCATAACGCATCTACATTTCAATTTTGAAATTAATCCAAGTTTCCTATCTTGAGATATTGTGTAAACAAGGATTTTGGTTTTTGACCCCCTGTGACCCCGGATGACCTTTGACCTCAACCAAAATAAATAGGGTTCTTCCTCTCAGTATGGAGTATCTGTGTACTAAGTTTGAGAATTGTCAGATCTTCCCTTCTCAAGATATTGTGTAAACAAGCAAAGTGTCACAAACACGCACACACACACACACACGTACACACAGTCGTGTTTTTACACACAACTGAGGACTTCATTGTTATCTCCATTGTGTCTGCTTTCTTAACCCTAACCTTCACAATAGACTGTCTATTGTTAGACAACCGAGGACTTGAGAAATCTATTGAATTTACTACCGAGGACCTGGAAGTCTATTGTTTAGGTCCTCTGTTTTACACAAAGACAAAGCCACACCCACTAACACACACATACACACGCACATACACACATACATACATACACACACACGCCATCATGAATGCATAGGTTTCTCTTTTCATCGAAACCAAAAAATTGGATTCTGGGTTTCCCCGGGCTGTAAGGAAATTTGAAATGTTGGGGGGTTACTGCAAAGAATTTTTATCCTACTGGCAAATTTGAGATTGAGCGGGGACCAAAGATCGTTGCTGCTACATGTTATTCAACACCTAGGAAATGAGGCTCTCTGACAAAATTTTTGAGTCAAGAACTTAAATTGGAGAAAATTTGGAATTTTATTAAAATTTATGAAAATAGCACTGTAGTTACAGGTGTCCCTTGATGATCTGGTGTCACATATAGCAAATTTCTGATTTTGTCACTTCCAGAGCTCTGAAAAGTTTACCAAACTAAAGGTACAGTATGAGGGTGCACTCCTGCTCAGGAACTGCAGTTGCGGCACACAGAACGCGCGGAAAATTTTGCCTTTTTGAAACAAATGATGAATATGGAGTTTTGATTGGAGAGAGTTTGGAATTTCATGAACTGTCAAAACTACACAGTAGACTGGCTTCACAAATGGCAAATTTCTGAATTCATTTTTCATTTTTTTGGTAGTACCTACTTTTAAATTTCAGGTCCCTCTCCTCGAAACATTTACCAGGTAGGCTACAGCACCTTGTTCACAGTTTAAGCATGTAATACTGCGTACTCTGATCTACATCACTAGGCATCCAAAGATTATTTTATTTTTTTATTCCAAGTGAATGGCAATGGCGGCCAATCCACTGCAACTGTAGCAGAATTGAGTTGAAATGCCAAGAACTAAGAGACAGATTGCGTGTGACTTTGCTGGTATACACCTCACTTTAACCCTTTACCGTTGTGTTCCAATCAGGGCATATTTGCGCTCCTCGGGAGTGGGCGGAAAAGCGGACGTAGCACACCCTGCATCAGCTTCCGTAGGCCATTGACCCCGTGACCTTAAACTATTGTCTCTCTCGTTGTTGTGGCCAAATTTTCGGGTAGCTACTCACAGTTTTGAGCTCTGCGTGAAACAGTAAAGATGGGATGACAGCCGAGCTCTCTGTATGGATCCAAAAGGACCCAAACAACGGTAAAGGGTCAAATGAGATGATTCTTGCTTCAGAGAGAGGAATCTCCTTCTGAACAACAGTTCTTGATTCAACAAAAAAGAACTCAAAGGACAGCAATAAACTAGCAGCCACTTAATCCTTCCAATGAACTCTGTTTTCCAAGAAGCCTATTGTCAATTTATCCAAAGCTGAATAGATACTGTAGGCCAGCTGCCAAGTTTGTACATGTCATCTCTTTTTGTTGACTTGTAAATATATACAATGTCCATTTTCTATCCTAATGTGAAAAGCTGATATTGCTTCTCAAAAATCACAGATTAGTCCCTACAGCTGGTTAAGCAGGAAGTTTGGTAACCCACAACTCATGGTTTCATGATTCATCTAAAGCCAGTAAGCTTGACATAACAAAGAATTATATTGACTTTTGAGGTTGGCTTACAAAGACCTTGATTTACCTTCTCACCTTCTTGTTTTTGAAGATGCTGTATACACTTAAAGGCAGTCATTCGTCACCCTAAACTACAGTTTCAGTATACATATATCAAAACTCTCAATTGGTACAGCTCTTTGATTGGCATCACATTCAAACAATGCATCATAGCTAAATTACACAGCATGGGCACTGAGAGTGTCTTGATTACACATTATGGACTTGTATGGCTACTGGGACAAGCCATGAAGCAATAAACAAGGATTGTGTCTGGATAAAGATGAATTTTAGATTAATGTGGGAGGGGCTAGAAGTAAGTAGGTTGGGAGAATTGGAACTGTTTGGGATGATGAAAATATGCCTTTAAAGGGAAAATCAGTCAGTCCAATATTTGATGCCATGGCTGGAAAAAACCAGCAATTTGGGAATGTTATTGCAGGGAAATTTGACTACTTTTGTATGTAAACATGTGAAGTCTATGAGAAATTTGCTTTGCTTGCAGGGAAATTTACATTTTTTCCAGCCCTGTTTGATGCCCCCTACCCAATTTTATGCATAGCCCTTGAGTACCATGATACAATACTTTTGTCACTGAATTCAATTGTGAATGTTCACGAAGTAATCTTATTGGTTTACCTTCATGCAATGCTGAAATATGTAACATGGAAAATACTTGGTTAACTCCTTTTTTAGATATGATGGTAGTTTGCATGGTATGCCTTCTGAGTGGAAACAAAGCTTTAATTGTTAAATCGCACCAAATGGTGACGACTACTATGGGAGAAAGAAGGAGTACTTCTGCAAATATTTACATTTTAATAAAAATATTTTACTGCTGCCAAGGGCAATCATAAAGTGGCAAACTTACTTTGACTCTGATGGCAAAAAATTTACCTGATCCCTCTTTAGTCTGAAAGGGAGTGCAAATTGCAAATTTCCAATTTTGTTTCATTCATAGAGTTACTAGGCACACTAGTATAATTTGCATGCAGGGAAACCAGACATGCCCTTTTTGTGGTGAAAAGAAAGAAACTATTGGTCATCTGTTCTGGGATGGTAAATATACAGGTCTCTGATTTCACTTTAGATACTAAATGGGCTGTAGAGTACAGTAATAGGAGGGCAATTTTGTTTCTCTTGAACTGTGTTTGGTTAAAAATTATGTTTTTTTTTATAACTTGTAAACTTGAAACAATATTATTCTCACTTTTCATGCTAAGTACTTTATTTTCCAACAAAAAGCAGCATGGAGGGGTGCGAGTCAAGGGAAGAAACAACTGCATAATGTTTATTGCAGAACACCAATAAAAAATACAAAATTTCCACCCCTCCAAAACACATGGTTTTGATACGAAACCAGGTTTCACCGTGAAACCGTAGCATTCAGCTGCATCAATAAGTGGCTCATCATATAAAATCTATGGTGTGTAATCATGTTTTGGTCATAGAATAGGCTGGAAGAGGAGAAAGGTTATACATAGGAATCCTCTTCCATCTTAGGGCATAGCTAGTATCTGAGCAAATATGGCGGCACAAATACACAAACTTAGTATTTCACTGAACTTGTACACTGCGTTACAATACTCAGCTCAGTATGGCAGGATGGACATGAAAGGGTGTAAGGTAATACTGTAAAATAACAATTTGCATTTTGGTATAGGTGCCCTGCCTATCAGCATTGGCAAATCATCATCTGTATGTAATTTGCTTGAAACCTCAATACTTTCATTCTTTTCTAGAAAACAATGAAATGAAACATCCAGTATAAAAACAATAAAAAACAAGCAAATCAAAACCAGTGTCACCCAAATAATCTACACAGAATGTTAATTTTAGTGTTTGCACGGTTCACCCGGGTAACAGCCCGCCAACGTACTACCCAGTTACAAATCTACAACCCAAATCTTAAATAAAAATATTGCATGCAAAGAAGATTCACTCTACTCACTCTATATATCACCCTCACTTATGAACAAAAATTTTTTGCCCACTTGGTAAACATTCTCTGAGACTGAGAATAGAGAGAGCCCCCAGAAATTTTGTTCAAGTTCAAAAGTTGTTTGTACTTTGTTTTCTGAAGTTGAAATTTTCATTGGCATGCAGCCCAATCGTGCCATCCTCATTACTTCTCACATATCTCATATTAATCACATAAAATCATAATACAGGGTTCTGATTGGGTGATATTTTTAAATTGGTAGTTTAAAAGGAGAAGCTTTGTGCTCCTAGCCTATGCTTGCTTGTCCAGTAGGAAAACGTCCCAAATTCGGTATCAAATTGATAGGCTATAGGCCTTGGGGAGTAGTTAATTTTCTTATCTGACTGTTTTCTGTTACATTTCTTTTACTTGTCGTCATTTTGGCAAAACTATACAATACCCTGCCCCATCAACCAATACCATTCAGCATTCGGACGCTGAGTCACGGTCATCAAGTACCGAACACATACCACTTAGAATCAGGGATGCTGAATTGCAGTCACAGTACAGCAACTGCAACTCAGCATCAAACTCCACATTCAGCTGATGTGGAGAGAATGATGTAACAGGCACATGTAAATAACATCCCCCCCCCCCTGCATCTACCACTCAGCATCCAGCTCCAGATGGATTCTAAGTGAGTTTGCAAAGTATTATCTAACACTAACAGGCTATGTACAGCTCCCACCCACTGCAACTTTGATTCAGCATCCACCTGTAGATAGATGCACAGTCAATCAGGTGAAGATAATAACATAGCAGGCTTTAAATAACTTTCACTCACTGCGATTATGACTCGGTATCCAGCATGAAGAGAGATCCACACAGACACAGGTTGGACCTAAAATTTTTCTGATGATTGGTACAGTATGTTTGTAAGTAGTGTCATTCCCAAGATATTGGACTGTGTGCAAGAGTGCCACCAGTAATAATTTCTAGCTGTTTGGACTTAGCATAAATTGCTATTAATACAGTCAGCACATACAGAACTAGTAACAGCCTGGGCCTATACCGAGAAAAACTGGTCAGCTCACTGCAACTCAACATCCATAATTTTCAAGGTACTTATGTTTTGTGGTGGGGTATACTATAGTTACTTCATCATTTTTTATTTTAAACACAACAAGATGCTAAAACCTTGTGACAAATTTAGTGTTTTTGAACTTGTGAATGTAATCCCAACCTCTCCCATACAGAGCTGTAAATATCTCCCGCCTGTCTTATGGAGCATGCCTCAAAATGTTATCTTTTAGTCACCATAATACTGGGTACCCAGGTACCCTACTGGTATGGCAATCAGGTTCCCGGTTCCTCTTTTGTGGTACCCATGCAAAACACTAGTTAATTTAGAACTCTTCAGCTTATAGATCAAATCCACAAACTGAAATAAGGTAAAAAAAAAAACATAAAAGAAAAAAGACTCACTTCTGCTTCGTCCTAGTTTAGGACTTCCTGCTCCAAATCTTGTCTCTCTTGTATTCCATGACCTTGTCAAATTGACAGCATCATCCCCACACTGTAGGGTAAGTCCTCGTCCCATTGCCATCTTGGTTTATTACTAGGGTTTGACACTGGTCAATGTTAAACCAAGCAATTGGTTTCACAATACTATTGTAGTAGTTATTTGGTCCTTTCACTTCTCTCTCCTCTCTTTTTTCCCTTGCTTCTTTTTCTCTTGACTTCTTTTGCCTTCCTTCTTTCCCTTCACTTCTTTCTCCTCAGTTTGCTCTGACCTCAATTCTGGAAAAAATATAACAATTGACACTAAACTGAAATTGATATTTCATGTCACTTTAAACAAAACCTTGTGCATTGACAGGTGAAGATAAACCAATATTTCTCCAACAAGGCGTCACCATGAACTCTCTGATTTGACAACAAAAAAGACATGCACTGCACAGCTAACCCATGAAAGTAGGCCTTCAATACCTCTCAGCCAGTCTGCACAGCCACCAAAAGTCGCTTCTTTTCTAATTTGAGTATGCATGACGTCACAGCCTTTGCATATATAATTAGCAAAAACTAACTGTTTTCAAATCCAAATTTCGACATGAAAAACACATAATCTTACAAAATCATCATTAAAATTAATAGAGAACACATTTTCCGATAGTTTTGCATTATTTTTGAAGTATTTTATACACAAAGCAATGAATTTGAGACGATTTTTTGAACTCGTAAAACCAGTTTTCATTCTGTTCGGAAAATTTGGTATTTTCTCGAAAACAAGTTTTTTGGCATGGTATGCCAGAAAGAGGGTACATCAGAGATTTCCTTATACACCTAAAAAATCTAACATTACCAAGAAATATTTCTGAATACGGTCAGGTATTCGCAAAGTTTAGAGCAGGTATTGACACTGCCTTGCACCGTATGTAAAAAGCCCAATTTCCCGTACTGAGGTGTTTGCATTAGTTGCGCGAAAATGGAACTACACCGAGCGAGAAAATATCCTCCACATAAGTATTAATCATTTTAACCACGTCGAGTCTTCCTTTACGTTTGATTTACATATATATAGCAGGAAAATTACATTGAGAGTCAATTTTTGAAAACCTTGAAACGATTAAGTGGCCACCGATGCAAGGGTTACAGTGATTGTATCTTAAGTACGTCAGTACTGTGAGTCGATCACCACAGTGTTATACAACGTACGGCACGATGTGCAACACCTATTAACTGACCGACTCATGGTAACCTTTTGACATACATGGCCATACACTTTGCACGTTACCACATTATACAATCAGTAAATCACAGTTATTGTACTAGACTCATAAATTATTGCAAACAATAACATGACAGAAAAATTGTGGCATTAAACTAGACAATAAAGAGGTAAAATGGAGGGATATTGGAATGTATAGTTCTCTTGTAAGGCTTGTTAGTGAACTCTGGGGTAATTAACACTATACAGTCAGTCCTTATCTATCCTTAGGTGGTGAGGTCAAAGAAATGAAGCCTCGGATCAGAAACACTTTGTTTAGTAATATAAGTTGTGAACAGCATGTGGAACTGGGTGGGTCTTAAGTTTTTTTAGGGAACTGGGTACTCAGTACACAACCCCCACCCCCATGCACAACTGGAGACATATCAACTGAGAGTCCAAGGTAACAACAGGCCATCAAGTTAATTTAAGTTAGTGACAAAAACTTTGACTGTAATATGCCATTACTATATGATGGGGCAATTGCTACATTATTCATCTCTCCTCTGCTCAGTTAGTGGTGTAAAATGAAAACAGTTTATACTTCACATGAGAAGGCAGTCTCAGAAGAACATATGAGATTTCATCCATCAGAATTAACAGCTGATGATACAGGACACAAGTGCACAACCAAAATTCTTAAGTCAGTAATTGCATTTTGCTTGTGTAGAGAAAAATTGTCCTCTAGGATACACTGACTCAGAATTCCATTTGTGCCATTATACAAGAAAAGGGTAGGTAGCAATGCAAGCTCTAATCTTGACATAAACCCCCAAATGGGCCTAGAGCACTAGTAGGTGTAGGCTATAACTAGCAATTACATTTCAACAGGAACAGGCTTAGGAACTAAGGCACAATTAATTCATTTGTGTAGAAATATGATTCAGCACAACAGTACAAAAATACGGTAAGTAAGAAAACTGAGAACAATGGCCCAGGCAAAATAATAAACAAAAAAATCCTGAAACTGATGGAGCTCTTATAGGTGCGCATTCCATATACTCTAAGTATATTCCTCAAGTCATTTCCCTTTTGAAAATTCTTGACTTTGTCTGGTAAAACCATGTGAAAGAACTGACAGGCTGGTAAAGTGTATGTGTAAATAAATGGCTATAGGGCCTACAGTATATCAATTGTTTCATGTAGCCTGCAATACCTGTAAGTGTAACAGTAATTTGCTTATTTTGGTTCTTCATCTTCATCGTTGGTACTGTACATTGCTCCCGATTCAACTCACAAGGTGCATATGACACAATAATTTTGTGCTGCAGGCCTCTTAAAATTTTTTACAAGCTTTTTTCTAAAATGAAAACTCACTCATACAGCAAGCAAGGACTAGTAAAGTCGTATCTGTATGATGATCACAGATCATCAGTACACATTCACACATTCACTATGTACCATAGTGAGCAGTTTAAGCATGCATAGGCCAAGGCCTAGTATAGACTAGGCCTGTCTGTAAAATTTTAATGTTATTTGTTAGTGGTTTAAAACCTTAAAAGGGCCTGTCAGTCGTATTAAAATTCACTTTATTACTTGACATAATGACTAAAATAGTATCCTAGTTAGCAGCCTAGAATCAAAAGACAATGACAATAGCTTACCATATGTTACCATATGTTAACCATAACGTTACCGCCTTGTGCAATGCTCTACGTGGCCAAAAAGTGCAAAATTCCAACTTGCAAAAACGTTCATTGCGACTATTTCGTTGTTTTGCTCATAGTGTAATAGGTATCAGTAGTTAGCTTTATGTCTCAAACACTCGATTTTGGAAGTTCTACACCCCAATGATCCTGAATACGGTCAGGTATTCGCAAAATTTGAGGCCAGTCAAAAAACCCCACCAAAAGTTGACCTGTTTTTGATGGAAAATTTCTCTGTGAAATTGCGAAAGAAACAATACCTAACGATATTTTTAGTAAAGAAAAGAAGTTAAGATTTCAAATGACCAAGGATACAGCAACAAGGAACGCCTTTTTATGCATTATTCAGGAGCTAGAAGTTCCCCCAGCATGTTAGGTACCTATTCTGCGAAACTCATGATTTTCTCTTGTGGGCGGAGTTTCCATTTTAGAGGATGACGTCACAAGCCTCATTAACGCTTACAGCGAGGCTTGACTGCTCTGAGGTAGTATTTTACTTCCATAGTTAACCCTATGAAGTTGCTGCCTTACACCAACCTCATCTGTCATACTTGTAAGGTCAGTGGTGAAATTCCCTTCAAAACACAGTCAGTTGAGTACAGTACATATGGGTATTTCATGGCAGTGTATGACACATGTAGTTCATTGAAATGCTTGTTTGAAAAACATATTCTTCCCTTATCATTGGCTTGTTCAAGGAAAGTAAACTTTATCAAAATTTCTGACAGGACTCCCACCTTTGCTATCTTTTTAGTGGAAATTGACCCCAGTTTTACTTTTTTAAGACCTGCAGTTTTACCTAAACAATGTAACTCTTTTTACCTTGGTGACGCTATAGGGTTTAGTAGTGTTCAACCGATCATCTGTTAAGTAATCGGCATCGGGCCGATTATTCACAAACGTATAAATTTTACCCCTGCCATGGGAATGACTGTTTAATTTCCGCTTTAACCCGGTAGTATTACCTGGAATTCGATTTAGAAATGCATTCAAGGTGTATTCCTTGCTGTCTCGCAGAAAGCATCGCGTAAGTTGCTGCACAAAACACATAGAACAGACTATCTAGCTGCGGTGTTTTGCCGTTTTTTCAAATCCCCAAGCTTTGCATACATATATGTGCACATTTTGTACACTAAGCACCCAGAATCTTGTGGAGTTCTGTGGTTATTATCTTGCATAAAGTAAGACATTCCCAGCATTCCTTCCGTAATGTTATTTACTGTAGGACTTAAGCAATGTTTCCATACGACGTCATTTTAAACGAAAACAGTAATGCACGTGGTCTCTTCTTGGCCCACGCATGCACTAGTGTCCGTTTTTACCGCCAAACAAGGCATCATATTATGTCCGGTGATGTCATATGCATAAGATCCATTGCAAAATTTAAATTGGCTCCTGCTTCGTGATTGGTTCAATTGCGTAGATTCTTGGCAGCCAATCACAACTCGTGCCTTCACCAGTGTGTGAAAATACGCTGTCTCAAGACAAGTTTTCACGTTGAGTTTGTGTTATGACGATCACGCTTGTACAGTAATGCTTGTTAGCGAAGTTGGGCGAGCCACATGATAAATTCACCTAGAAACAGCATCACAAATCTCTGCGTACGTGGATTTTTTGGGGGATCAGACTTACGTGCATTTCAGTTGCAGATCTTTTTAAACAAGACGTTAGTTTTGGACGAGAACTGCTAAAAATATACGGTGATATTTACATCGGAAAGGAACCATAAGATACTTTATAGACGTGCCCAGAACTGCTAAGATTATCATTATTGCTTTACACCGGGTTCGTTAATAGCTTAAGTACATAAACGCAACTATAACCCAGTACAGTAAAAGAATGCAATGTTCTGACATGATTGGGGGATGAAAACTAGACAGAGCATGATGTTGGCCTTAGGACTCAATTATCAAAGGCATGTGATATCGACTGCAAACTATTGTACAGTATTAAGGGTTGATTTCCACTTTTGAAGTGAAAATATTTTGCATACAAAAATGATATCCAGTTCATGAAACGAATGGGCCTATTCCCGATATTTTCCATCCTGAACTGGTTATGGTAATACAATATGCACAAAGCAAGGGGCACGTACTGAAGTGACAAACATGTGATTCCCCCATTATAATAATCGGTAATCGGCATCGGGCCGATTGTTAAATTAAATAATCGGTAATCGGGTATAACCGATTTAAGCACAATCGGTCGAACACTAGGGTTTAGCAATTATTAAGAAGGATTAAGCAATTCATTGATGTACAAGGATTTTATTCTTTAAGGAAAATATTTTACCCTTTCTTCACAACTGCAATCTCGTATGGAGTTCATGTACTTGCAGAAGTGAAATCACAATAGAAATGCTTTTAAAGAGTACTGCCCGAATAATACTCAATGCCACATATGATGAGAGATCTATCGACCGTTTTAGAAGACTAGGTTGGAAAACATTCTCACAAACTTTAAAGGTTTGGTAATGGTAAACAAATCCATTATCGGCAATACCCCTCCTAACATGACAGATATGTTCAAATTTACACACTCTGTTTATGACCATGGCCTACAGTCAACTTCCTTGCAAGCTTCATACCTGACCAGAGGCAGAACCGATTTTAATAATATTGGGGCAAAAGATTGGAACGACCTTCCTAGCAATATAAAGAGTGCAACAACTTTAAATCATTTTAAAGCTTTAATCAAGGATATTTCATGTTACTGACCTTCTATACTGTTTCAGTCTTGTGTAGGTCTCTTTCATGATTTTTTTACATTTTAAATGGTGTTCTTATTTTTTGATGTTCCCCCTTTTTCAATGTTTGTAATGTTTTTACATGCATTTTACTGTTTTATGTGTATAGGCCTATGTAGTTGTTCTGTTCTTTTCCATTTTGTAGGATTCTGTTTCATTTTAATTTTGGATTTATTTTCTAAGTTTTAAGGCATTTAAATTTCAATTTTTGACTTTAGTTTTCTACTATTTGGTCTCTTTTATTTTTGTTTAATTTTATTTTTGTAATTGAGGGCCTCAGGGACGATTAGCTTTGGCTAACCGAGCTTTATTACCCTCTTTTATGCAAAGTTGAAATAAAACACTAAATTACACTTTCGTGCTGGTGTGTCCTAAAACCACATCTAACAAACTAACTAACTTGAAATGCAGACCAATTCCCACAGGGATTTATTATTGAGAGTAATCCAGGAAATATTTTGTTTGCTTCATTATTTGCACACACACATGCTACAATAAAGGCAGATAGATAAAAGCACTGGGCAATTCTCAAAGATAATGGGGCAGGGATTCAATCTGCCCCCCAAATAACTAGAGCACCATTGGTGCTGATGGCTCAAACCTGTTGAATTGCACAGTGATGACTTCCAATGCCAAGAAAATCACTCCCCAAGCAATGTATATTCTAATCACTACAGGGACTGTACTTGTCTTACATGGCTATTTTTTTTTCAACAGATGTACCCACAGTATAGAATGTTTAAATTCCTATCAGGTAATATGACTAGAACAGCACTGCTGTTGTAGCTCACACATTCTCTCTTGTCTGTAAAAAATTGCAACTCAAAGAACCAACTTTTATTACTTCTTCATCTGTTTCCACAAAACCTCCTTACCTTAACAATGGTAAATAACAGACCTGTACAAAAAGACCAAAGAACTCAAAACCCTACTGCAAAATCACAAGGTATGCTAAAAAGTCCCCCTCCCTCTTTCAACCAGAATGCAAAAATGCATTGAGGTTTCGATGATACATACGAGCTCTTTTCAATAAAATGCTACATTCCTTGTAACAACTGGTGACCCAAAATAACCTTTGTCTCCACCCGTAAGTAACTGGTTTTTCTTTTAACCAAAATATTTCTATATTCAAAAAGCCAAATTTCATACTGTGCCTTAAGAAATTCTGCAAGCAAGGTTTTCAGAGTTTGATGCCAGGTGATACCAGATAACCATTGACCTCCACCAAAAACAACAGGTACAGTACTTTCAACTCACTGTAACACATCCACATACTAATTAGGAAATCCATCCAAGTTTCCTACCTTGAGATCTCCCATTTTGACAAGTTTTTCAAAGTTTGCCCATCATGACCCCAGAAGTCCTTTCACCTCCACAAAAAAAACCTTATACAGACCATCTTCTCACCATAATTCATTCATACACTAATTTTGAAATCAATCCACCTTTCGAACCTTGAGCTATCCTAAACAAGTTTTTCTGAGTTTGACCCCCTATGACCCCAAATGACCTTTGACCTCCACCAAAATCAATAGGGTTCTTTTTTACATCATAACGCATCAACATACGCATCAACATACGCATCAACATATCAAGTTTGAAATTAATCCAAGTTTTCTACCATGAGATATCATTTAAACAAGGATTTCAGGGTTTGACCCCACATGACCCCAAATGACCTTTGACCTCCAGGGAATTACATCGGGTTCTTCCTTGCATCATAACGCATCAACATATTAAGTTTGAAGTTAATCCAAGTTTTCTACCATGAGATATCATGTAAACAAGGATTTCAGGGTTTGACCCCATGTGACCCCAAATGACCTTTGACCTCCAGGAAAATACATCGGGTTCTTTCTTACATCATAACGCATCATCATATTAAGTTTGAAGTTAATCCAAGTTTTCTACCATGAGATATCATGTAAACAAGGATTTCAGGGTTTGACCCCCTGTGACCCCAAATGACATTTGACCTCCACCAAAATCAATAGGGTTCTTTTTTACATCATAACGCATCAACATATCAAGTTTGAAATTAATCCAAGTTTTCTACCATGAGATATCGTGTAAACAAGGATTTCGGGGTTTGACCCCACGTGACCCCAAATGACCTTTGACCTCCACCAAAATCACTAGGGTTCTTCCTTATATCATAACGCATCAATTTATCAAGTTTGAAATTAATCCAAGTTTCCTGTCTTGAGATATTGTTTAAACAAGGATTTTGGTTTTCGACCCCCTGTGACCCCAGATGACCTTTGACCTCAACCAAAATCAATAGGGTTCTTCCTCTTATTATGGGGTATCTGTGTACCAAGTTTGAGAACTGTCAGATCTTCCCTTCTCAAGATACCGTGTAAACAAGCAAAGTGTCACAAACACACACACATACGCACATACACACATACACACACATATATACACGCACATACACACATACATACACACACACGCCATCATGAATGCATAGGTTTCTCTTTTCATCGAAACCAAAAAGTGCAAACTTTTACATCAGGAAGAAGACAACCTCATTGACAGATCTACAAATACAGTACTACTGCAAAAGTTTGTAAAATTAAGAAAACCTGTTGGGCTATACAAACTTAATTAGGAGCATTTTGGAAAAAATTCTAAATATGTAGAATGTATCAAGCATATTTTAAAGTACTGCAAAGTACATTTAGTTTCTCCTATAACTCCATAAGAAACACTACGTGAATGTGCACTGGTAAAATAAAAACATGCATCGCTCCTCAAATGGCTCTCCTACTGCACTTGAACTCAAAGAGTTATCACAATTACTTGCCTTGACCAACTTAATTGATCTAGAAACAGAACAGATGTCCCCACCACATTAAGCCTATTTCCTTTCTTGTAGGCTACACTTGACCACAGAATTGCTCCCAATTTTGTATGTCAAGTATCCCTAGCTGCTCAGTCCATGAAGCCCTCTTCACAATACAGTGCTTTTATCCCAAGACACTGTGATTGCAGAAACCACTGATCCGTGTCAACAGGTGAGTCAGACATCAAACAACAGTCTGCTTGCAAGACATTTGCAAGACAGCAATTGAACACACAACCAAGTACACTGCAGTCAGCACAATGAATAAACAGCTAACTGTTAAGCAGGCACAATGAACTCTGCTCTACATAAAAAGCTAAAAAATTATGCTTAACACTCCTACATTGAAATGAAAGTAGGTGGGTTATAATGCTGTACTGACAAACAATCATATACCAAAATTTCAGAACCAAATCTCCACAAATGGAAAGGGAGTAGGCTTTTGTTAAAAAGTTGACGCCATCTGGCCCATTTTATAACCTCATCCATGTACTGTGTACATGTGTGAGCTAAAAATTGACCCAAGAAAAAAAATTGGCCCTCTTCATCCTTACCTCAAGCAAGTCTAGTTTTGAAACAGTGTCAGGTGACTATACACTTACTAAGTACTATAATTCATCCTCCTGAAGTTGAGTATATCTAGAAACTCCCCCAATGCACTCATAATAAAACTGCTGTTATAATCAAACAAAATCTGTTTACACTAACCTTCTCAACCTCACATGATTGACAATCTTGCACCCAGACAGTTTTAAACCTAGTTAAGTTAAATGTGAAACACTGACTTTGTGAAATTGTGAGACTAATAGAAATAGAAGTGTGGCACAAAATTGGTCAGAAAGGAGTCAAAATTATTGTTTACCCAAAAACAGACAAAAAAAAAGTAATAAGCACATGCCAGCCACCCATCTGAACAATTTTGAGGACAAGTTTGCAATGCATTCAGGAGAAAATAGCATTTCATAATATTTACACCTATGGCCTCAAATGACTGTGGATTTAAACAAGTCTTTGTACCATATTGAACAACCACTACATAAGTAATATTATCGCCACCATTCAAGGACATTCAGCACTATTTGCGGGGGAAGTGACACTTCAAAAAATATGCACAAAACAGCCAATAATGACCCCTAGATGACCTTTGAACTCAACTTTTTGAACACAACATGTAGCCCTATGTCCAATGACCAATGTATCCAAGTTTCATTACAATTTGTCAACAAGTGTGATCCTAAAAGCATTAAAGGCAATTGTGAACAGGCATGATAGATAGAGGGATAGACAGGGTGAGGTTGGCAGATCACAAGAGCTCAAACAGCTCTTTGAGCTGGTTTGAGCTAAAATTAGAGGTCTGTGACTATAGGCCTACTTGACATTTACAAAAAAAGACCATACAATTCATTCTTTTTGATAAGACAATGAGGATGCCGAAAAAGTTGCAGGTCTAGGCCTATCCACAAACATCATGGTTGTCTTGTACTTGCATTTGAAATTTAAAATTTAAAGGTATTTTTAACACACCTAAGTTTAGACATTTCCTTCTGCCCCAAGATTTTCAGGGGCAGAAAGTAATGGGCGGAAACTAACTGACCTCTGTAGGTTCTGGTCCCTGGTTCTAAATTAAGGCTTAAAGTTCGGCTACTAGTCTAATTTTGGACCTTGTCCCAGATCTTGCAGGTACGGTTTAGACAAACTGGAACTAACTATTTCACTAATAGCTATAATTATTTCAATTCCAGTTATTTTAAAGGTAAACGTGTCGTTCTCAAAATAACCAATTTAGAATTAGGGCCTAGGCCTAGCCTAATATTAAACATTATTTTGAGAAGACTCTCATTCTGCCCTAGCCCTTGAGCAAAGCTGTGTGCTCCTTACTTGGCCTAGGCTCATTCCTCTCACAACACAGTCCTGTGGGAGATAACGTTCACAAATGTAGTCACTAGCTAGGATGCACAAAATATGAAAAAAACTGACCTGCTTTAGTAATTTTACAACTTTTAGTATCATACAATGAACGAGAAATGCGTTATTGTTGAGATCTCACCAAAATAATTGCAAATAAGGATCATTTGGAACAAGATATTAAGCAAATTCTGGCCTTGCTTCGTGTCGTCGCCTGTACGAGTAGCGACCATTTTCTTTAAGAGTATGATGGGAAGGTACTTCAGTTGCTAAGCGACAGAAGCTGCATGAGGGTACGTGGCATTCCGAATATTAATAGGCCTAGTCACTTCACACTATTTCTGAATAAGAATAGTGAATATGAAGACGTCTACACAGGTCAAGTATCGAGTTTTCGTGGGGTTCAACTTTTGAATATCAGCGGTTGTATTTTTTGTGTAGGCCTAGAAAGGCCTGGAGATCAATTTTTTTACCATGTATACCATTGATGTTAATGGAGATGAGGGATATCTCCTTTTAGATAACAGTTTGTTTTACAACAGGTTTTAATAAAGTACCTGCTTTGGTACCTGAGACATTATGATTCTTTTCGTAATCAGGATTGAGGGAAACAAATCTATTGCTAGGACTTGGCCCTAGTTGAGGAGAGTTACTTATTAACCGGAGGGGGAAGGAATGATGAAAAAGCAGCAGACAGGTAGGGTTTCCTGGTACCACTGATAACTGGTACCGTCGGTACCGGTAATACCGTAGTACCGGTACCAGAAAAGTAAAAAAGTAGGATTTTTATCACATGCAAAATATCCGTAAAAATACCATGCATTGACATAAGTGAAGTCTTCTGATAATCCCTGCCTCCCATTTCAATATTTTTTAATAAAATTTAGTCACCCCATACCCAACAAATCGGTAGAAACAAAAAAAAATTCTGCGAATTAGCGTCCGATAAATACGGGAAAGATCGTCAATAAATCAGCGCCGCACTACAATTCTGCACCGGAGCAGCTAGACACCACAAGATGACAAGAGCACTCAGAATTTTAATGAAGACTGCAAAAATAATTTCTTAAAATAATGACAATCATCCCCCTAAAGTATAATTAGATCGTAACAAAAAATATATCCATAAAATATTTATTCATCAAGCTTTCTTTCCGCCTTCCCACCGAGTTATCACTACTAAATCAAAGTGCTAAGTTCATGATTGAACTAACGGAACGCATCGCGCAGCAATCCGTTGCACAACAACACTACTGTTCTTCAGTAGCTGCTACCAATAGTTGATTTCAGGTGAACACCTGCCGATGTTTTAAGCAGGATTTACTGTGGGTTAAGTCTCATTGCTTCACTGTGTAAATTTCTGAAAGAACGTTTGTTCCTTCATACGAAAATTTTTCTTCAACAGACAGTGAGTGTTATGGAGCAGTCCCATTACATCACTGTGTTAGAATCAGATATTGTGGATGCAATGTTCATGTCATACCTTGCAATGTTATGATTCTTTGTCTAATTACAATGAATTTCCCACTTGTATGTTGTGTGCTATCGCAATCAAAGTGAATTCAATCAACCAATGCATGGTAACTATTCTTAAACACCATGTGAAAGCATTTGCCGATGAACAGCGATCGTTCGGAGGTCGCGCAGAATATTGAAAAAGTAAGGTCCCCATCACTGTGGAAGGTACTAGTTCTGGGAAAGTAACGTTAAACGGCACTTTCCGAAATTCTTAAGGGGGATTTGTGACTGAAATGGTGCAAAATGATTATCAAGTGAATGTTCCCTGCTTGCACTGCAATGTTTGGAGACAGAGCGCGTTTATCAAATGGGTTTTTGTTTCATTTAAGTATCATTGTTATTCAAATGCTATATTTTTGAGAAAAGATTTTCACCTCACAGTTGAGCAACCTAACAGTGTCCATCTAAATACACAATGTGAAGGCATTTTGTTGATGAGCAGGGATCGTTCTGAGATTACGCAGAATGTCAGAAGAAAGCAAGTTCCTTTTCACTTGGGTGGAGGGTACTAGTTCTGCGAAAGTAATGTTAGGCTAAACGGCAATTTCCGAAATTCTTAGGGGGAATTTGTGACTGAAATGGTGCGAAATGATTATCAAGTGACTACTCCCTGTTTATATTGTAATGTTAAGATTTGGTTAAAAATAGGCCAATTTGGATTTCTAGAGAAGTTCTTAGAGCAACTAGGAAGAAACGTAAGTGTTGGCGTCGCTATTGGGCCAGTAAAAGTCCAGAAAACTTAGCAGCTTACAAGAAGCAGGAATTCTTAGTTAAAAATTTGGTAATTGGAACTAAAACTAGGTTTGAAAAGCAGTTGGCCAAGGAGGTTAAGATAAACCCCAAAACTTTTCATGCCTATGTGAGGTCTAAGCAGAAGCTTAAGGAGGGTGTGGGGCCTCTCAAAGGTGATGATAATTCTTTGGTTAGTAACCATCAGGACATGGCTAATTTGTTAAATGACTATTTTGTATCTGTTTTTACCGAGGAATCATCTTTGTTGGGGACGTGTAATGGTTCTGATGTCTCTACTTCAATCAGTTATGTCATTTTCTCAGAGGAACAAGTTTGTAAAAAGTTAAAGAGTCTGAAAGCTAGTAAGGCCCCTGGGCCAGATGGGGTCCACCCAGCCATTTTACGTGAATGCTCCGAGATTTTGTCAGTTCCTCTTTCCATCATTTTTCAGAAGTGTCTGGATTCGAGTTTTGTTCCTACTGACTGGCGGGTAGCAAATGTTACTCCAATTTTTAAGAAGGGGGATCAAGTAATCCTTGCAATTACAGGCCTGTCAGTTTAACCAGTGTTGTGTGCAAAGTTATGGAATCTTTGATTAAGGATAGTTTACTTAAGTATCTTTTAGATAATGAGTTACTTAATCTGTCACAACATGGTTTCCTGCCAAGCAGATCTTGTGTTACTAACTTACTGAGCTTTCTTGAAGATGTCTCTTCATCTCTTGATTCTGGGTATGGCGTTGATGTCATTTACCTTGACTTTTCAAAGGCTTTTGATAAAGTTCCATTAGGTAGGCTAATGGTTAAGCTGCATAGGTTAGGGGTTCAGGGCAATTGTGCTGATTGGATAAATTCGTGGCTTCATGGTAGATCTCAGAGAGTTGCTGTCAATGGTAACTTCTCCTCTTGGAAAGAAGTCACAAGTGGAGTACCACAGGGTTCTGTCCTTGGCCCACTTCTTTTCTTAATTTTCATCAATGATATTGATAGTTCTCTTACATCTCGTATAAGTAAGTTTGCAGATGATACTAAGCTTTATAGGAAAATTAGCATTTTGGATGATGCCTTACTGCTGCAGAAAGATCTGGATAGGTTATTTTCTTGGTCTCAGACCTGGCAAATGTCTTTTAATGCAGATAAGTGTAAGGTCCTTCATTTTGGTCCCAAAAGTTTTAGCTATGATTATAACATGAATGGTTGTGTTTTAAGTAATGTCACCTCTGAGAAAGATCTGGGTGTTGTAATTACTGGGGACTTAAAGTCATCAAAGCAGTGTGCAGCCACTGCTGTAAAGGCTAATAGAGTGCTTGGATTGATCAAGAGGAATTTCATCAATTTTAGTAAGGATATTGTACTTAATTTGTATAAGCAGTTGGTAAGACCCCATCTTGACTATGCAGCTCAGGCTTGGAGTCCCTTCTATGAAAAGGACAAGTTTGTTTTAGAGCAGGTTCAGAGGAGAGCCACTCGCCTCATTCCTGAGGTGAGAAATTTGCCCTATCATGCTAGGCTTAAACATCTTGGGCTTACCACCTTGGAGCTGAGAAGGATTAGGGGAGACATGCTCAAGGTTTTCAAGTTCCTTTGTGAAAGAAATCCCCTGCTGACTTGTAGTTATTTAAGGGTTCAAGGTAATTCTCGGGTGCGTGGGCATTGTAAAGAGCTTGAAAAGCCTTTTGCAAGGCTTGACATTAGGAAGTTTAGTTTCTCCCATAGAGTTGTCAAAGAGTGGAATTGTCTACCAGACTGGGTAGTTAACTCCCCCTCAGTTCACTGCTTTAAGGTTAACATTGACAGGTTTTTCCATGGCTGTGGTAGAATCTGATTGTTTGGGGCTGTAGTCAAGCTTTGGTGGTTTGACTTTTGATTAGGGCTTGGTCTTCAGGGCATCTTATGGGGCCTTGGCCCTCCTTTGCCCTTCAACCTGTTATGTTATGTTATACAGAACATTCATCAAATGGATTTTTGTTACATTTTGATTTCATTCTAATTTAAATGCTATAATTTTGAGAAAAGATTTTCACCTTACAGTTGAGTACCAGTCTCCATGATACTTCGGTACCCTTAGGTCGGTGGTACCGTACTGTACCAGTACAGGTACGTACCGGTACTAACGGAAATACCGGTAGGGTATACCATGAAACCTTACACTTACAGACAGGTTTTTTTTTGTTACAGACAGGACACATCCAGACACAATTTGTAGCCAGGACATTTTGATAAGCAGAATCTGAGACGAGTGAACACCTATTGTGGGCCTATTCCTTACAGGAATCACATTCAATCTAGCTAGCCTAGCATAGGTCACTGCAGAAAACCTTTTGGTTACAAATCCCACAGGGTGATGAACAGCTAAAGGCCTAGGCCTAGCCTACGGCAGTACCATTCTTCGTCAGAGTTTGAAAGCTCTCAATATCCCCACCCAAAACTAAAAGGATACACAAAAAGGTTAATTTAGTCGCATAGGCCTAGGCCAACTTGCGTAGCCTACATGCTTTCCAGGATGGAGTTTCTCGGTCATACACAATCACTAGTGACTTACGTAGTAACGTTACTCGATAGGCTAGGTAAGGCCTAGGCTAGGCCTAACATTAAGCAATAGTGTGAGAACAGAAACTGCGTTTGTCCAACTCAAAACCTCAATCAAAGGAGCAACTTCGTTAGACCTAAGTTTGACAACGTTACGTTAAGCTGCATTTTTTACGAAAAAAGTTGGTTGCGTTACCTTTACAATCTCGGAGGTTCAGTAGCTTCTTCTACTTCTAGTTCCAAACTAAGGAACTGATGCTATAGCCGGGGACGTTTTTCGAGCAATGATAGCGCCTATCGCAACATGTTAACATATTTTTCTAACACAATACTACAATGCCATCCGATCGTCTCAATTGCACCGTCTATGGCAAGCGAAATGTCCAATAATTAGAAAAACCAAGTTTTTCGATCGAAAAACCAAGTTTATCGGTCGAAAAACCAAGATTATCGGTCGAAAAACCAAGTTTATCGGTCGAAAAACCAAGATTATCTCCATATCTTGGTCTTTCGGTCGAAAAACTTGGATTTTCAGTCGAAAATCCAAGTTTTTCGATCTATCTGGTATATCGAAAGATAAACTTGCTTTTTCGAAGCCGAATGTCCAATAATTAGAAAAACCAAGTTTTTCGATCGAAAAACCAAGTTTATCGGTCGAAAATCCAAGATTATCGGTCGAAAAACCAAGTTTATCGGTCGAAAAACTAAGTTTATCGGTCGAAAAACCAAGATTATCGGTCGAAAAACCAAGTTTATCGGTCGAAAAACCAAGTTTGTCAATGCATAACGTCCAATAATTAGGAAAACCAAGTTCATCGGTAGAAAAACCAAGTTTTTCGATTGTTTCGAAAAACCTGGTTTTTCGATTACCATGGTGATTTGCAGGTTCTACTTTCTGTGACCACGACATTCGACTCCTTCAAATTGATGGGCTATGTAACAACATGCATGCAGCTCAGTACGTAGGCTACGTACAGTAGCCTACATATCATATTGCATAGCTAACGTTGGTAACTTCTAAAGAGGACATCGTCAAGAAACAAAAATGGAATTTAGGTTGGCCAAAATAATATTCTTGTTTGTGATTATCAACACTGTTTCAGCACCATTACCTAACAGACAAGAAAGATCGTCAGAACCTAAAGTTGCTTCATTCCTTAGTCGACTGCCAAATCTTCGCTCATTTCAACGGTGAGTAGCGTGCCCCACCCCGACACAAAAAAACGGAAATGGAAGGAATGGAAGAAGAGAAAAGGAAAAAGAGGAAAAGGAGGGGAAGGAAAGGAAAGAAAGGCAGAAGAAAAAAGGAAAACGGAAAAAGAAGGGGAAGGAAAGAAATGGGAAAGGAAAAAAAGAGAAAATTGAGAAAAGAAAGAAAGTGGACCAACTATAACATCAAAAGCAAGGATGATCTGCATCCGTGGAACACTGTTTTGGTCAATATATGAACATTCATTTAGAAAAATATATGAACATTCATTTAGTCGCCTAAAGTTAATATAATAATAATATCTGAAGTCCACTTTATCGGAGGAAAGACTTTCCTATCGTGCTCTCCTCATTATACAGAAAGCGACATTTCTGCGAGTATTGACTTTGATTCAGTCATCAATACATTCAGTATATGACCATCTGACGAATGGAACTTAACTATAGGACAATACAGCCCTCATTTAAAGACCGTTCATGCAAGAAGACCAAGAACATAAAGCGTTTTTTCCTTTTAACGTTTAAAAAATGTTTATTTGGATGCAATATATCAGATATATTTTCATGTTGACATATGAATTGTTAAACTTGAGTTCGTGTATATTTTTCGTTTTACCTGAAGACACCAAGTCATGTAAGTGTTGACCATATTGCATAAAATTTGCTCGCATTTGGGATGTGAAATGTAATCTTTTTTTAAAGTCATCCCGACTCTCTGTCAAAGGGCCTTGAGGTGAAAAGTAATCAAAATTATATTCAGATGGTGGTGTTTGAGGAGGGGAGCGGTCCACAACCCCACCATAGGCGTAGAAAGCGGGGACTGGGGCGGTGCCACCCCCCCCCCCCCCCGTGAAAAATGAAGCAGCGGAACCATGCTTCCGCCCCTCCCGGGTAATAAATCCCCTTTTTTCATTGTTCCAAATCTCAAAAGGAGCTGCAACTAAACTGCAATGTGAGGTGCATTTGTTGTCGCACATAAATCAGTTTGGCAAACTTTTCCGAGCTCTGGAAATGACAAAATCGGATATTTAGCATATGTGACACTACATTATCAAGAGACACCGCAGCTATATTGCCATTTTTGTACACTGTCTTTCATAGAATTCCAAATTTTCTTCACTGGAAGCCCTTGATTTTGAAATATTTTGTCTAAATAGTTCGAGAAACTTTTGAAATGTAATCGTAAAGTGCCAGTTCGTAGCTGGCCTTAGATAACATTAGGTAGCATCAACGACTGAGTAATCGTGCAATCTAGCTTCTTCTGGAAGCAGTTTATACTTTGGTTTCGCCGAACGGCTTTTTGCCAGACAGTCGGGAGGACTTTAGAATGCAATCATTCTCAGATTTGCCACCAATATTTGAAGGAGGTACAGATTCGTCAGTAATCCCCCAATTCTTTAAACTTCCTCATGGGAAACCCAGAAAGCTTTCTGCAATACAAGCTCCATATTTACAAATGTGTTTAAGGACCCAAATTTTCGGTATGTACCTAATATAGTAGTGTTCACACCAAAGAAAACAAGACGAACGTCTAGACGAGTTGCGGTGCCGACAAACCAAGTCGTCTTATACTTTTAAGGTGATTTGACAACTGTTAGCTACTAATAGCTTTTGGACTTTGGGCATGGACTCTACTACTGTAACAAAGAAGTATAGTTGTCTTTTTAAACAGGATATTCAAGGAGGTTTCCCTTCATGGGCTACTTCATCTTCTGTACAATTCGCGCCAACCTATGGTGGCGCTCTGTTTAGAATAATCATCCTTCTTTCAGAGAGGTTGAATCCAACTCAATACCACAGAGTGCACTCTAAAAACACTATGGTGAACAAACGTATGGTCAAAAAGGGACCAATTAATGGTTAGATTTGACCATAAATAAGTTAATTTTGACCGAAGTTGGAGGTCAATGGTTTGACCTTGTTTAGGTCGGTGCATAGTTAATTAAATCAATGGTTTATTCGAGGCAAAGAGATGAAATGAACGAACGATTTGGCTAAAAATTTAGGAAAATCGGCCCATGTTTGTACAGGGTTTAGACTGTTGGCCCAATCAGCCTGGGGTCCAGGGGGCCGCTTTAAGGGCCCCTGGTGGGGTTCAGGGGACAAAGCCCTGGTAGGGGTCCATGGGGGGCTGGGTACTTTTGTAGGGGGTGGCTGGAGTTTACTATCTAAGCGTAGCGCCACCACCAGTTGGCGCGGAGCGAACAAAGAAAACTTTGGATTTTTAAACCTCCCCACATGGCATTTGCCAGGTTAATTTGTCTCTAATTCTGGTGAGAAAGTTTTTTATTTTTCTAAGATTAAAACACCCTTTTGAGATAGTGATTAGCTCAGTTCATTACTCCACTGAACTATGTATCATAGGATCGCAAATCCGGAATCCTGCTGAATGTTGCAAGCAGCTGTTCCAGTGCACACCTGAGTGAAGTATTTCCAGGGGCGTAGGGGAGCATTTCACTTTTGGGGCACAAGATTTTCGCCCGAGAAATGTTATTCTGCCTGTAGGACAGTCAAAGCGAAGCGCCACCACTAGTTGGCGCGGAGCGTCCAGAAAATTTGAAAATTCGTACCCCTCAGACATTCAAAAATGACATTTCCCAGGCTTGAAAAGGGGATCCAAGCAGTCGCCTTTTTAAGTTTCAATTGCAGATAAACGTACGTTCGTTCCAAACTAAAATTCAGCCAGAAAGACTAAGCGGAGCGCCACCATTAGTTGGCGCGAAGCGTGCAAAACATTTTCAAATATCCGACTGCTCAGACAGTTGAAAATGGCATTTTCCGGGCTTATATGGGGATCTAAGTATTCGCTATTTTGAGTTTCTTTTTGTAAAAAATGATCACTTGAAACTTAAATTCTGCTATGAAGCGGTGTAAGTGGAGCACCACCATAAGTTGGGACGAAGCGTGCAGGAAATTTTGAAAAACCTGACCACTTCAGACAGTCAAAACCTTTGCTTATAGGGGGTCTTAGAAGTCACTAATTCGAGGGTCTGTTTGCACAAAAATTGTTCACTTGAAACTAAAATGCTGCTAGGAAGACTATCTGCGCGGAACTTCACCGCTGGTTGGCGCGAAGCGAACAGAAAATTTTGAAAAATCGGACCCCTGAGACAGTCGAAAATGACATTTACCAGACTTATAGGGGGATCTAAGCAGTCGCTATTTGATCAGAAAATTACCATATAAAATGTATCACTGCAAATCGATGAATCACGCATCATTTCGGGGAAACTACAAACCGGAATTGAAAACATGCTAATGAGTTTTACTCTATTGCGACTCTTGGCTAAATTCAATATATATTGAAAAAATTGTGTGCCCCAACTGCCTACTATATATGATTTTACTTTTGAAAAAATTAAGGCCTATGGGGATCTTAAAGCAGTCGCTATTTTGATCAGAAGAATCAGATAAAATGTACCACTACCATTGGATGAAATGAAGTAGATGATTTTTCTTCTATTAGTAACACTTATTGACAGAATTGTCACGTTACACGGTGTGTTGAAATGAATTTTCAAGCAGACTTACGGGAAGACATTCTCACCCTACATCATTAAATTATCGAAAATCAGATTACCCGATTCTCATAACCATTGCCCGTATTTGGCAATAGTTGCAATAGTTGAACAAATCACTTTAAAGAGAAAAATGGACTTTATCATGAATAAGTTAAACGTTTTCCTGATAACACCACAACTCCCTGACATAATTATAACAAACTAGAGAATAATTAGCTCATAAATATCTTGCGAACTTTCCATTTCCGAAAAGGGCAAAGAGATGAAACGAACGAGCCACTTAGCTAGAAATTTACAGTTACGAAATGTCTTGAAATGTTCAAATCTTCGTCCGTAAACCAACAATTTGACCCTCTGTGCACGGTCTAATTATAGTGTCTACGTCACATAACATAAGCTGATAAGGGTCAACTTACAGTACGCAGAAAGTTGCAACTTCCCGTAGTAAAGGGCCAAACTTTTTACCCCAAACTACAATTGTATTGCAGACGGGTTGTTGGAATGATGAAATTCGTCTTCTACGGAATCTTTTACTCGACAGTTTATTCGTATTCATAGAACTGTCTTACTTATTGCTTTTATATATTTTAGGTAATCGTTTCATCAATTGCGAGTCATGGCCATACATAAACTTACTACAATGACAATATTTTCTTCCGTAGTAAAAGGACATCGTCAAAGAAGCGACAAATTCTTGCTATAGAATGTAATAAGAAACGTGTCTGGTTAATAGTGTGATGAAAGACGAATCGCAGCCAATGGCTATAAATTATAAACATCGACATTTTGGTATTCACGTTTATAGGACGTAAAAATGATGCAATGTATCTTTATGATTGATTACTGGATGGTTCGACACTCTGATTTGTGTAAGACAATATCGTTCAAGTTTCGTTAAATGCTGAACTTAGAAATAATTGGGGAAGGGATACTAGTGACGTATATGAACGGGACTAATACCAGGGAGCTGCTTCTAAAGGCAGCTCCCTGCTGTGACCTTTTTTGAATATAGTTCTTCTGTCAATGCAACCATGGGACGACACCCATGGTTTTTCACGGACACGGATGAGTACTATGTATGACATTACAGTGAAGACAAAAGGTAGCACACCACTAATTCAAGGGGAAGCAGGTTACCCTACGAATTTAACACCCTAGAAAAACGTTTTTTTTGGGGGGGGGGGATTAGACCATGTTAGTGAAGAGATGTGTTCAATTTGTGATCTCTATGTGGTAGGAAAGTAGTTGAAGTAATCATTCAAAGAAAATTGAAGGTGTTTCAGGCATTTTTGCAATATATCCTTCTGCAATGCAAAACGGCATTTTGAATGAGTAAACAGGAACCTGACTACTCTATTATACAGGCCCTCCTAGCGCGAACTCAACATCGTGTAAGCAAGTAATGGTGGTGTTAGTAAAAGAGGGGCAGCAGACCCACTTACCAGAAGTTTTTCATCCTTTTCAAAACGGGTCTTCCTTTCCTAAGTCATTGTTGTGTATCTTGATATCCTCATGTTCTATCAGCCAGCGAGCAGCAAGAACAACACTTCTAGGCCTAACATTTTCAGAAAAAACAGCCGTTTTATAACTTAATTCCCTCTTAAATTTGACAGGAATTACTTGGCTCTCTTCAAGTCTTATAGGTAAAGTTTTAACTGTTGCCACAACATCAGACGGGACATTAACAACATTTCCCTTAATACTAAATTGCCCTCCTCGAGGAAGCTCAGGCAACTGCATAAAAGGTGTTCGCAAAACGACCAACCTTTCTTCAAGACGATGTAATTTCAATTCTTCTGGTACCTCATACATTTTCATATTATTATCTCGACTTAATAACGGAACTCTGCCTTCTTTTAAATATTTTAAACAGGTTTTACAGACCCATCCTTTATCTATACCTTCTTCCTGCTCACAAATACTAGTATTTCCACTAAATCTAACTAAATTCACCCGCAGTGCACATTCTTTATACCATAACTGCTCACAATAAAAGCAAACATATGTAGGCCCCTCCATAATTTTATTCCAAAAGCGATGTTGCAATTCTCTAATTGGACTTTCCTCTTCTTTTCTAAATTGACGCTCACGTATTTGTTTTCAAAGTATCATTTTAGTACTATCACTTGCAATACCCACACTACGTTTTATCACAAAACCTTTATTTTCCCAACATTTATACCTATCTTCACCCAGCCAACATGCCCAGCTGGGCCCCAACTGGGTTTCAGCTGGGCTACTTGCTGGGCCCCAACTGGGACCCATTCGTGTTTGTCAGGTGTTCCTACGTGGGGCCCAACTGGGCTAGCCTTTCCCAGCTGAAGCCCAGCTAGGCTTTAGTTATTGAAGCGGGGCCCAGCTGGGCTTCATCTGGGCATCAGCTCGGAAAGGCTAGCCCAGTTGGGCCCCACGTGGGACCACCTGACAAACACGAATGAGTCCCAGCTAGGGCCCAGAAAGTAGCCCAGCTGAAACCCAGTTGGGGCCTAGCTGGGCATGTTGGCTGGGCAGTCACTCCCATAGACCCTTTCACTAATATATGATTACTCCCCTCATTTAAACAAACATCTGCCCTCTTCACATAACTTTGCACTGACATTTGATAACGCTCCTCTTCAAATAAAATGTCTCCTCTTTTCAATATGTTACATTTAACACCGAAAAATTCTTCACTATGTTCATTAACACAACTCTTCAACCAATTCTCTATAACGCTGCTCACATGTAAAGACGCATTATCTTCTATTTCCAACACTAAGTCATAATGTACTCCACCTGTATTGACTAAATAAATGGCACGTTTTTCCCGATTAACTAAGCTACTTAAAATACCACTTTGAGGATAACCTACCCATTTCCATATACCATTATATTCTGTAAAAGTATATATATCAGTTTCCAAAAGTCTTGAAGCTGCAAATATTTCAATATCTGTAAACCATACACCATCCCTATCCATTCCAGTAGAAGTAACATATTCTTCACTCTTAAAAAGTTGGTTAAAAACATTCACCAACACTGGTCACGTATGTCAAATACCTGAAATTTGTTAAGTTTTCCCCAATATTTGTTGTTTATTTGGTTACCACACAGGCTGGTTACCCAATAAAGTGGTACAAAACCTCTTGGATAACCCATTAATCAACAGTTATTGGGTAAACTTTAACCAATTTAAGGTATTTGACATACGTGACCAGTGTTGGTGAATGTTTTTAACCAACTTTTTAAGAGTGTTCCTAAGTCATTATTGGTACCGGACTCACTCCTACACAATGAACTTACAATGACTTGTCTTAAATAAAAATGATTATCTTCTACCCCTGTAACCAGTAATGCCAAACACCGAAAAAAACAATTACCATCCCCAAGTACTTTTCTCACAGGAATCGGCCTAATCTCACCTGAAACACATTTTCCTATTTCAATAGACGGCAAATCAAACTCCCCAGTTTTCACAAAACCATGTTTGAATCTATCAGCACAAGCTTCCTAAACGTTTTTTCTCTCCAACAGCTATCAACAACGAAAAATTAAATGTACATGTAGATCTTTCGGAACGTATAAATAATACCTCACAATCGTCATGTTCCCTACTTTCCCCCATCATCACACCTCTGACCTTTTTCATATTCACTAGAACTTTTTGGGGGTTTGTTCCCAACTCTGATATCATCATTTTTCTCCTCTTCATAACTTTTATCTTGAAATTCACCCCCATACTTTCTTTTTCTTTGTTGCCAACCTTTCCTTTCTAAATTAAAAATCTCTGAACGGCCCTTCTTGGGCATTGTAATATTCTCCACATAATTTTAAACTTTAAAATAACAAATTTACCATAACCAGACACCTTGATATAACATAAATATTAATACTCGCCAACTCATACAAACAATATTTACCTACCAGTAACAATGTTTCCCTCCAACAGAAACTTACTTTGTGAATATTGTCGTTAGTGTGAGGAATTCACCCAGCCCTTTAAAGTCACAAAAACTGTGAACAAAACTCCTCTAAACTATCAAACTTTTTACTTCACCGCAACCCCGCCCCGACCATGCCACTTGAGAAAGAACAAATCCCTACCGGAAATCCTCATATAAATACTCAAAATTCACTTAACACCAATCTGTAATGAATAAAAAAAAAAAAAAAAAACAACCAAAATGATGGCGCTGTGTTAGATTAACAAACAACCTTTTCCCCAGAGTACATACGGACCTGGTTTTTTCCGCAAGATTGTTACTAAAAATAGAACACGTTTCCAAATTTTACATGAAAAAAACCCCAATTTTACACTCTCACGAAAGTCATATTTCCACCAAAACTTAAAAACACGAAAGAGAAGTACCATCCCTACAAATTGCACTAAACCGTATTTCGATACCACAAAGCATCTACAAGAAGATAGAAATAAAGTGCCGGAAAAGTCAGAAATTGACATCGCGAGAGTAACTGCATTAGTTGCGGTGCTGCCTGCAAGGCAGGCACCGCAACTAAAAATCAGAATTACTTAAAAAAGTTGTTCTTGCTCGTAGAAAAGGCAAAAAATTTAGTATAAAAATGTACCTTTTGATCAATGGGGTATAATGAGTTGCATGGTCCAAAATTGTACTCTCCTCCCTCCCCCCCCCCCCTTCAATATTGCCTCCGACGCCACTTAACACAACACTTCCCTTGAGGCCCTAAGACACCCACAAACTAAAACAGTGTACATCATCTCAACAGTTCAACTAATACAAAATCGGGAAACCTCTATGCTATTGCCCCCACCCGGACAGTCAGGTCTGGTTACGCCACTGATTTTGGCCAACCTGAATTCCATTTTTGTTTCTTGATGATGTTCTTTTTAGAAATTACGGACCTAAGCTATGCAATATGATATGTATCAATCACTTTGAAGGAGCCGCCATCTAGCATGTCGTGGTCGCAGAAAGTAGTACCGGCAAATCACCATGGTAATCGAAAAACCAAGTTTTTCGAAATAATCGATAAACTTGGTTTTTCGACCGATAAACTTGGTTTTTCGATCGATAAACTTGGTTTTTCGACCGATAAACTTGATTTTTCGATACAGTTTCTCCAGTGATTCGAAAAACCAAGTGTTGTTTGTTCAATAATTAGAAAAACCAAGTTTATCGGTCGAAAAACCAAGTTTATCGGTCGAAAAACCAAGTTTATCGGTCGAAAAACCAAGTTTGTCGGTCGAAAAACCAAGTTTATCGGTCGAAAAATCAAGATTATCGGTCGAAAAACCAAGATTATCGGTCGAAAAACCAAGATTATCGGTCGAAAAACCAAGTTTATCGGTCGAAAAACCAAGATTATCGATCAAAATCACGTGTTTCGCCGATAAACTTGGTTTTTCGACCGATAAACTTGGTTTTTCGACCGATAAACTTGGTTTTTCGATCGATAAACTTGGTTTTTCGACTGATAATCTTTGTTTTTCTAATTATTGAACAAACAACACGTAATATCGGCCGAAAAACTTGGTTTTTCGAATCGCTGGAGAAACTGTATCGAAAAACCAAGTTTATCGATCGAAAAACCAAGTTTATCGGTCGAAAAACCAAGATTATCGGTCGAAAAACCAAGATTATCGGTCGAAAAACCAAGATTATCGGTCGAAAAACCAAGATTATCGGTCGAAAAACCAGGATTATCGGTCGAAAAACCAAGTTTATCGGTCGAAAAACCAAGATTATCGATCAAAATCACGTGTTTCTCCCATAAACTTGGTTTTCGACCGATAAACTTGGTTTTTCGACCGATAAACTTGGTTTTTCAACCGATAAACTTGGTTTTTCGATCGATAAACTTGGTTTTTCGACTGATAATCTTTGTTTTTCTAATTATTGAACAAACAACACGTAATATCGGCCGAAAAACTTGGTTTTTCGAATCGCTGGAGAAACTGTATCGAAAAACCAAGTTTATCGATCGAAAAACCAAGTTTATCGGTCGAAAAACCAAGATTATCGGTCGAAAAACCAAGATTATCGGTCGAAAAACCAAGATTATCGGTCGAAAAACCAAGATTATCGGTCGAAAAACCAGGATTATCGGTCGAAAAACCAAGATTATCGGTCGAAAAACCAAGATTATCGGTCGAAAAACCAAGATTATCGGTCGAAAAACCAAGATTATCGGTCGAAAAACCAAGATTATCGGTCGAAAAACCAAGTTTATCGGCGAAACACGTGGTTTTGATCGATAATCTTTGTTTTTCTAATTATTGAACAAACAACACGTAATATCGGCCGAAAAACTTGGTTTTTCGAATCGCTGGAGAAACTGTATCGAAAAACCAAGTTTATCGGTCGAAAAACCAAGATTATCGGTCGAAAAACCAAGATTATCGGTCGAAAAACCAAGATTATCGGTCGAAAAACCAAGATTATCGGTCGAAAAACCAGGATTATCGGTCGAAAAACCAAGTTTATCGGTCGAAAAACCAAGATTATCGATCAAAATCACGTGTTTCGCCGATAAACTTGGTTTTTCGACCGATAAACTTGGTTTTTCGACCGATAAACTTGGTTTTTCAACCGATAAACTTGGTTTTTCGATCGATAAACTTGGTTTTTCGACTGATAATCTTTGTTTTTCTAATTATTGAACAAACAACACGTAATATCGGCCGAAAAACTTGGTTTTTCGAATCGCTGGAGAAACTGTATCGAAAAACCAAGTTTATCGATCGAAAAACCAAGTTTATCGGTCGAAAAACCAAGATTATCGGTCGAAAAACCAAGATTATCGGTCGAAAAACCAAGATTATCGGTCGAAAAACCAAGATTATCGGTCGAAAAACCAAGATTATCGGTCGAAAAACCAAGTTTATCGGCGAAACACGTGGTTTTGATCGATAATCTTGGTTTTTCGACCGATAAACTTCGTTTTTCGACCGATAAACTTGGTTTTTCGACCGATAAACTTGGTTTTTCGATCGAAAAACTTGGTTTTTCTAATTATTGGACATTTCGCTTGCCATAACCGTCGCTCCGTAGCAAAATGTCGTTAAGGAAAGTATGTCACATACATCAGTGTTTATTTTTAGCACATTGTTATACTCTTTGCTGCCAGGAAATTCAAAATGCGAATGGTAGCGAGGAATCCTCGTGGGCGGCGCTACCAGGAAGGGGAACAGGTTCTCAGTATTTAAGCGCCAAACCTCTCACCCCAAACTACAATTTTGGCACAGGGTTACCGAAATTCTCAATTGGCTCAGCTTTTTGATTGACAGCTAATCCAAACAATGCAGAATACCAAAGCTTATATTACACAGTATGAACGGTACCAAGAGTGTTTTAATTAGTTTTCTATACTCACCTTGAAGCAATAAACTGAGATTGTATCTGGTTGAGAATGAATTTCACACAATTGTGGGAGGGTTAGAAGGTTATGAGAATTCTCATAAACTTCTTACTGAAACCTCTCCCACAATTGTCTGAAATTCATCCTCAACCAGCCACAATAGAGCTGAGCCAATTGAGAATTTTGGTACCCAGGTACCAAAATTGTTGTTTGGGGTGAGAGGTTTGGCCCTTTAAAGAGGCTTATTGACTTGTTTCATGAAATTCAACAATTTTTTCTAAAGCTGTTAAATTTTCTTCACAAACCAATGACAAATTGTCGAACTTAGAATATTCCCATATCCTTCATGAAAATAACTGTTTTATGAGTCTGTCTTTTGGTTCAATTCAGATTTCAAAAATTTGTGGCCAGACAGTGATGTGACACTCGACTTATTATGCTAACTATAAGCATATGTGGTAGTGACCCTTAAACACTCTTATTAAGTTATGGATATCAAGTCAATGAGCCTCTTTGAGAAATTGACTCTAATTTTTCAATTCTTTTGGAAATAAGGTAATGTCTCTCCAACTGAAATGAATACGAATACAATTGAGAACAATTTTAGTCCTTCCAAGTGCCAACCTACACTAGTTGCAAACCCTTTGAGATTTTCTGATTTTCATAAGAAAACGTGGTGATTGAAACCTAAACCTCAGCAGATTTAATACCTATGCTGTTCCCTCCTCTACTACAGCGGGTTCAATCATAAGAGATGTTATAGAAAACAGTTAAAATATACCCAAATTGTTTCAAACTTCATCTCATCGGGTACTAGCAGTGGTAGGGCATTAGGCCATGAAGATTCTTTTTTTAATATCCTTAACTGGGGCAGAGCAGTCCCCACCCCAATTGAAAGAATTGCATCCAGTAAATTTTAAATTTGAAGAGAAAAAATTATATCACATGACTCTCAACAGCCAATCATGAAACAGGGCAGTCTACTGCACTATTTCAAGTTGGGATGACTGCTCTTGACGTACTTAAGTAACACACATTTTACTTCAAAAGGTAGCATATTCCACTAGATCAGTGACGTAGGAACAGTGGCGTAGCTAGCGGGATTTTTTCCAGGGGGGCAAAGGTATGAAATTTCCCCCCAAATTTTCCCGGTCAATGTGTATGTATTTCATTTAAAATATGCAAATTTACAAGTATAACAACATTACCATGTCATTTTGTAATATTTACCTGCATTTAAATCTCACATAGACATAGGCAGCGGAAGCGGGGGCCAGGGGGACCTGTCCCCCACCCACCCCTCCTGAGGGCGCATGGCCCCCAATAACTGATTGCGGCAAAATAAATTTTTCAAAAGTAATTAAACAAAATTAAGTTTCTTTTATTATATTTCGGCTACTCTTTGACTCAAACATTACCCTTCAGAGTGCAAAAGTTGCGAAGCTTCCGGGGGCTTGGCCCCTGGACCCCACGTTAACGATAACCTGTAGGACAGTTTATTTTCGCCCTTCAAACAGTTTCAGAGTATTCTGCAATTTTGTCCCACTCTTAATTTCGGAATAAATTCAGGTAGACTGTGACAAGCTTCATATCTTCGGAATCTCTTGACCTTTTACTCGTCGGGTATCAGGATGGATAATTTTCTAACATATTTGGAGTGGCTAAAATTGGCTACCTCGATGTAGATTAAAGTGTGCTCCTAGCATCTGGTATGTTTCTACCTCATGTAGGGATTTTTTCAATTCCTGGGGATGCACCAAATCGTTCCAAAATCATACTTTGTGTGGTGGGTAGGATATTTGGGTCTATTAGCTCAAAAAAGCTATGACCGTTACTTCAAATTCTTTCAAGCATTTGCCCGAAAATGGAAAAATATCATAGTAAGGATAACGTAGTTACGAAAGGATAAGAGATAAAAGAATCGCAACACATTTGGGAAGCCTGTGCCTTAAAAAAACAATTATTATTGAGACTACTTTTAAATCTTGTGTAACACGATACCCGAAATGGCCGATTATTTTAATATCTTCAAGCGGCTCATTGAGTTGGTTCATGAAATTCAACAAATTTTTCCAAACCTATTGAGTTTTCTTCACATACCAATGACAAATGGTCAATCTTACACAATCCCCATAACCTACACACAAATAACTGTTTTAAGAGTGAGTGCTTAACGGTTGAAGTCTGTTTTCAAAAATTCGTGACCAGACACTCTTTCAAATTATGTACAAAACTGTTACAATTCAGGAGACAAGGAAATTCAAAATTTTAGAGTTTTCTGTGACTTTTGGACTTGAAACTTGACTTGTTATGCTAACTATAAGCATTGTTATGTGGTAGTGACCCTTTGAAACTTTGAAACTTTAAGTTATTGATATCAACTCAATGAGCCTCTTTCAAATCTCTGCCGAAAAACAGAAGACGCTATATCTAAAGTACAATTTTCATGGAAAATAAAAAAGATCTGTTACAAATGTGGGTAGAATGTGAAAAAGGATTTTCATCATCCCAACTTCACACTGTAGTCTTGCAAAAATTTGCCCGAAATGGTCAAATATTCGGGAAAAGGTATGAAAAATGCTGGGACGTTTCCAATTGCCAAATTGATTCAACGGATATAGACAGGAGGGCGTTCAGGTGCCCAAAAGTTTGCCATCTATCCTGCTCTAGAGCCAAATACTGGTAATGGTTATGAGAATCGGTAATTTGTTTTTGGATACTTTAATGATGCAGGGTGAGAATGTCTTCTCGTAAGTATGCTTGAAAATTCATTTCAACACACCTTTTAACGTGACAGTTCTGTCAATAAATGTTACTAGTAGAAGAAAAATTATCTACTTCATTTCATCCAGTGGTAGTGGTATATTTTATCTGATTCTTCTGATCAAAATAGCGACTCCTAAAATCCCGATAGGCCTAAATTTTTCAAAAGTAAAATCATATATAGTCGGAAGTTCGGACACACAAATTTTTTCAATATATATTTAGTTTAGCCAAGAATGGCAACAGAGTAAAATTCATAAGCATGTTTTCAATTTCGGTTTGTATTTTCCCCCGAAAACATGCGGGACCATTTCATCGATTGGTAGTGATACATTTTATCTGCTAATTTTCTGATCAAATAGAGACTGCTTATACCCCACTATATACGTGGAAAATGTCATTTAGGCTGTCTTAGGGGTCCGATTTTTCAAAATTTTCTGTTCGCTTCGCGCCAACCAGTGGTGAAGCTATGCGCAGATAGTCTTTCTAGTAGCATTTTAATTTCAAGTTAACATTTTTTGTCAATCAGAACCTCGAATTAGCGACTTCTTAGACCCCTTATAAGCATAGGAAATGACATTTTTGACTGTCTGGCGTGGTCAGATTTTTCAAAATTTCCTGTATGTTTCGCCCCAACTTATGGTGGTGCTCCACTTAGACCGCTTCATAGCAGAATTTAAGTTTCAATGATCATTTTTTACAAAAGGAAACTCAAAAAAGCGACTACTTAGATCCCCATATAAGCCCAGGAAATGCCTTTTTCAAATGTCTGAGGGGTCGGATATTTAGAAATGTTTTGTACGCTTCGAGCCAACCAATGGTGGCCCTCCGCTTAGTCTGTCTGGCTGAATTTTAGTTTGGAACGAACGTACGTTTATCTGCAATTGAAACCTAAAAAAGCGACTGCTTAGATCCCCTTTACAAACCTGGGAAATGTCATTTTTGACTGTTTGAGAGGTACGAAGTTTCAGATTTTCTGGACGCTCAGCGCCAACTAGTGGTGGCGCTCCGCTTTGACTGTCTTACGAGCAGAATTACATTTCTCGGGCAAAAATCTTCTGCCCGAAACTGAAATGCTCCCCTACGCCTCTGGAAATACCTTAGCCAGGCGTGAATGGAACAGCTGCTTGCAACATTCAACAGGATTCCGGATTTGCGATCCTTGGGAACATAGTCCAGTGGAGTAATGAACTGAGCTAATCAGTATCTCAAAAGTGTGTTTAAATCTTAGAAAAATCACAAAATTTTCTCACCAGAATTAGAGACTTTAAACCTGGCAAATACCATTTCCAGCCATCTGGGAGGTTTTAAAATCCAAAACGCAAAACCGGATGCCTTACGGCGTCACCACTATGTCAGCTGTCGAAAACCTGTGGGCCCCCAATAAAAACATCTTCCGCCACTTATGATAGAGCAATCGGAAATAACAAAGTATATTATTTTGGTCAACAATAGCTGGTTTATTTGTATGTACTAACACAGTGGTGTACGCAGGATTTCTCATGCTTTTAAAGGCATATTTTCATCATCCCAAACAGTTCCAATTCTCCCAACCTACTTACTTCTAGCCCCTCCCACATTTATCTAAAACTCATCTTTATCCAGACACAATCCTAGTTTATTGCTTCATGGCTTGTCCCAGTGGCCATACAAGTCCATAATATGTAATCAAGACACTCTCAGTGCCCATGCTGTGTAATTTAGCTATGATGCATTGTTTGAATGTGATGCCAATCAAAGAGCTGTACCAATTGAGAGTTTTGATAAATGTATACTGAAACTGTAGTTTGGGGTGACGAATGACTGCCTTTAAGTAGTAGTTAAGCAGCAGGAAGGTAAAAAGTTTTCTTCAGGGGAAACGGGCAAGCACCCAATTTTCCGAGTTTTCTTTGTGGTATAAACACCACTGCCGCAGGGAAGTTATTTGCAGGGCGCGAAGTGCGCCGAATGTTTTGCCTTTTTGAAACAACTATTTGTGGCTATAGAGCTTGCATTGCAAACATTTTTGGATTCTGGGTTTCCTGTGTGGGGAAATTTGAAAAGTTGGAAGATTACTGATCGAAGAATCTGCACTTCCTACATTGGCAAATCTGAGAATGATTGCACGGTGATCGACTGAAGATCGTTGTTGCTACATAATGTTATCTTGAAGGTCTACGAACTGAAGCTTCCCAATAATATTTTTAAAAGTTTCTGAAACTTTGTTGTTTATTTTAGACAAACTATTTTAAAGTCAAGAGCCTAGTGGAGAAAATTTGGAATATTATGTAAGAAAATATATGAAAATAGCACTGAAGTTGCCGGTGTTACTTGAAGATCTGGTGTCTTGAATGGCAAATTTCGATTTTTTCATTTCCAGAGCTTGAAAAGGTCACGGTTTATCAAACCGATTTATGAGATAGCACTTATGCATTAGGAATTGCAAGTTGAAGCACGCGAAGCGCGCGGAGAATTTAGCTTTTTTGAAACAATGAATTACATATTGGCTCTTGTATTGAGAGAACACGGAATTTCAGGAGAAAGGAGAGTTGAAAATATCACAAAAATAAAAAAAACTAATTTTCTGACCCGGGAAGTTGGGGGGGGGGGGCATGCTTTCACCCCCTCATTTTTCACTGGGGGGGGGGCTGTCGCGCGTCCCGTAGCTCTCTGCTTTCTACGCCTATGCACCAGATTGCATGTAAGGACCTTCTTCAAAATTCTTATGCAATCTTGAGCGACGGTTCCCGACGAGCATAGACGTACGAGACGGGGCACTGGCAGGTGAGTGGAGGGTGGTAAACAGTACCGTAGCTTGCTATTTATCATGCAGTTTCATCAGTTCATCAAGTCTTAAATTTAGTCTTTAGTCAATAGAGAAACTTTTCAATTCCGTTGTATAGTTTCCCTCAAAAAAATTCAAGACCATTTCATCTAATGATAATGGTAGCCTCCATTTTATGAGGTATAATTTTCTGACCAATTAGCAAGTTGCTGATTTTTTTTATTATTATTGTTATTACTATTGCAAAGGGAAGCTAAAAATAAAGACTATTTAGATTATCTTTAAAAGCATGAAAAAGCGATTTGCGGCCATCTGATGGGTCGACATTTATCAAAATTTTCTCTATCTTCCGCACTAACAAATGATGATCTTTGATTCTACGAATAGGTCTGGGAAATGCTATTTTCGGCCATTTGAGGGGCCGATTTTTCAAAATTTTCGCTCCTCGCCAACTGCTGGTGGAGCTGTGCTTAGATGGGCTTTATGGCAGAATTATGTTTTTTCTAGCAAGAAAAACCAAAAACTGAACTGCCTCCGTACGCATTTGCCGATCAATGATGCTATTTTATTTTCACTCCTAAAAGTAGTTAAATTTAAAAAAAAAGAAATTCGACCTTTGAAATGTAACGGACACCGCATAAAATTACACGAAAAGAAACAAAATTTTCAATTTTATCTCCAATTTTGTCTCACAATTCACAATTCAACTAATCAAAACTATTCCTGTCAAAGTCGAAAATCTTCCACCATTTTGCATCAAGACTCATTGAAAGGTCAAAAGTATTCAAAGGGGCGGTGGGCATCACCTTTGGAAAAAAATCAAAGCGGAGTGGCCTAAGCGGAGTGGACTCGTGACGCCTCGGAGGCTGCTACCTATCTTGCAAGGCTAACCCATGACCTTTTTACGACCCCTGAGATTCTTAAAGGCCTAGTTTTCTCACCCCAAACAGTACCAATTCTCCTAACTTTCTGAAGCCCCTCCTACAATTGTCTGAAATTCATTCTCTTCCAGATACAATCTCAGTTTATTGCTTCAAGGTGAGTATAAAAAAAACTCAATTTATATAATCAAAACACTCTCAGTACCGTTCATGCTGTGTAATATAAGCTTTGATACTCTGCATTGTTTGAATAAGCTGTTAGTCAAAGGGCTGAGCCCAAGGGAGGATATAAGGAAATTTGTTTGGGGGCAAACTCAACTTGAGACCAAGACGACGTCTCAAATAGTATCAGGGGATGTCGTGCAAAAATATTTTTTTGGGGGGGCGGGGGGAGGTGGAGGGGCAGGGGCATGAGAAGTAGTGACTGACTGCCCGAAAGACTATCTCAGCGGAGCGCCACCATCAGTTGGCGCGAAGTGTACAGAAAATTTTGAAAAATCGCGACCTCTCAGATAGCCGGAAATTGCATTTGCCAGGCTTGTAAGTAGAATTTAAGCAGTCGTTATTTTGAGCTTTCCTTTGCAATAAAATCTTCATTTTAATAAAAAGAAAATCAAATTGCAAAATGATCAGAAAATTACTAGATAAAGTGTACTGGCTCCTTTCCATTTTATCATTTTCTTTGTCGCAAAGTAAAATCTCCATTAAAAAGAACAGACCAAAACCAAATTTTTGTTTAATATGTTAAATACGAACATATTCTAAGCACTTTGGTGAAGTTTTCATTCATTTCTCATGTTCGGTTCTCGAGATATTGGCAACTGAAGTTGACACATTTTCTAAAAAGGTAAACTTGAACCAAGCAGGTGCTATGTCATGTGTTCTTATTGATGGTCAATGTTTTGTTTTGTTTTTTATTTATTTTTGATCCTTCTGTTTGATCTTGAATTGATTAAGGATGCTATCTTGCCCTGAAGGCAAATTAAGTTTTTAAACTTCCATTGCTCGGGGTGCACTTATGGTTGCAACAAATCACAGTTAAAATGTATAATTATGGTGTTAAATTTTAGAGAAAAACAACTAAAGAATTCCATCAATGTGAATACATGCCATCACGTCTACTTGTTGCAAGTTCACTCTTTGTAGAAAATATGTCAACTTCAATTCCAATATCTCGAGAACCAAACATTGGAAATGAGTAAAAATCTCCCCAGTAAGCTATGCCTAGAATATGTTCCTCTCCAAAATATCAAACACAAATTTGTTCTGGACTTTTTTGTTTTAAGGAGCTACACACCGTTGGAAATTAATTAAAATCGTAACTTTTCGAATCATATTAACTCATATGACCAGTTGTCGAATGGGCCTGTAAACCTGAACCGGCCGCAGAGTAGCATTCGTATCGCTACCAGCACCAATGTTTAACAGTGCTGATTCAGTACTGCTATTGGTGCTGGTTGCGCTATCAACGCTTCTGGGCGGCCGGTACTGGCATAGGCGTACGAGGCAGGGGGCAGGGGGGGGGGACAGACTGCCCCTCAAATTTTCTCAAGACCTAAAATTCGGGCAGGGATCTGGAAAAATTCGGGCAGCCGTTTGAGTCTTAAAACCTGGTTTGTTTCTTCTTGCACAGAAAACTCCTAGGCGCGCCCGAATTCCTTCAAACACTTGGCAGGAAAAATAATAAAAAAGCATCATAGTCACGGTACAATTTTCATGAAAACTATAAAAGATACCAAAATTCGCGACACATTCGGGCATCTTATGAAAAAACAATTTTTCGTCAGCCTCACTTCATATTCTTGCGCAAACCTTTGCCCGAAATGACACAATATTCGGGAAAAAGTTGCAAAAAAATTCTGGGATATTTTTAATTGCCAGATAACAAGGGGAGAGAGGATGTATACAGTCCCCCAAATTTTGCCCGAACAAATCAATCAAAAGCTATCTTGTGACGCACCATATTACTAAATGACAAACACCAATAGTCACCAGAAGGCTGAAACGTACTTGGTCGAGAGGTATTTGGGCAGCATATGAATGAGATGACGATTTTGCACTTTTCAAAATAATCCTCTTAAAATTGTGCGAAACTTTTTAACCTGCAGTGCTGTGGAAACGGGCAATGGAAATTCTGGCAATGGTAAACAAATCAGCGTAGCTTGTTTGCTCACTCATATGAACTTAGTGTGAACAAATCTGCAAGTAAGTCTGCCCACAAATTCATGTAAAAACATCTAGCAACGTGAAAAGCCGGGTTTTTTCTCAAACGGCGTTAGTAGAAAAATCATTTATATATAGTCGGGAGTTCGGCCCGAGTCATATAGACAGTTGTATCAATTCAGTGGAACTGGAATTCGGGCAAGAGTCGCAACCATGGGCGTCCGGAAGGGGGAGAGGCAAGGGGGAACCCCCTGGATAATCAAACTTGTGAAAAAATTAATTAAAAATTGAAATAAAAAAATTAAAAATAAATCATAAAAATATCTTCACTCACAGCGTCAGTTTCTACTCGTGAAATATGCGGACATTTGACCAGGAATAGCAAAAGAGAAGATGGTATGCTGAATAGTGAAATCGCAATTTGGGAACCATCATTCGTGATATCTATTGGAAATTTGTAATTGTAAAAACTATGCCACAATTGTACTAATTGTCAGGTGTGTGGTGTGCATATCACATCCGACTATTGATGAATGCGTTGGTCTTGGTTTGGTCCCATGCTGATCTCAAGTGGCGACGCGCGGATGTAACTGGGATATACAAGGTGAATTTGGGGTGGGGGTATGATTCATAATTGGGTAACGGATATAGGCCTATATAGGCTGTTTGACAGTTGTAAGTTTTATCGTGCATAGGCGTGCGAGGACATGACCGCGAGGCAGATTTCCCTTCAACAATATTTTACATTGAAAATTCTAAAAATTACAGACATGAAATTCCTGTTTCAGGGCTGGGTACATGCAGCTTATAACATTCGCCAAGTGTCGTTTTCGGCCATCTGGAGGGTTTGTAAGGCCCAAAATTTTCTTGTACGCTCCGCGCCAACTGATGGTGGCGCTCCGCTTAGATAGTGTACACAATTGAAACATCCATGAATGGTCTTGCCCCCCTTGTAAAAATTTCTGCGGACGCCCATGGTCGCAACAGAGTCACAGACATACGGTTCTCATGTTTTTAATTCCGTTCTACAGTTTTCCCCGGAAAGATACAAGACCAGGTAATGTTTTATACATTCCCAGGTGCGGTATATCATTATTTAATGTTTTTTCACATATCAAATGATTTTAAGGACGAACCTCAGTTACCGATTGCTGGATCGGGGAAGAATATATGAATAGTGCCTTGTCAACGCCCTTTTTTATTTAATGGGTACGATTTGTGGGGATCAAGTGTGCCAAAACCGTTGATATGGACTTCGGTCGTTTGCTCACTAGGAAATAATTTGCCCCCTTGTTTGTTTAAATGCATATAAACAGGCTGCTACCTTGCTTGGAAATCGCGCGAAAATTGAGTTAATCGGTTTTAAGGGCCAATTCGTTGCATGGCATCCCCACTCAGGTAATTCGGGCCTCTGAATCTGAGCTAAACAGGCTGCTAAAACACACAGGATCCTTGTAAAGCTCGACGAAACTTATATTTAATAGGCAGCCGGAATGCGATGCAATGCCATCCTCCCTTGAAGTTGAGAAGCCTTGGGATTTTCGAGGGTTTCTGAAGTTTTTCAATTTTCAAAATTATATTGATGATAATCTCATTGCTGCATGACGTAAAATAGTTTGTAGAATGCGCAAACAAACTCATTTTCCAATGATTATAGCTTAATGTAGTCATCCAATGGTAGTGCCAAGTGGTACATTTCATCTGGGAGTTTTCTGACCTTTTTGTAGATTTGCTCATTTTTGGTGAAAATTTTATTGCAAACGAAAGTTCAAAATATCGACGGCTTTGATTCTGCTTATAAGCCTGGGAAAGGCCATTTCCGACTGTCTGAGGGTTGCAATTTTTCAAAATTTTCTGTACGCTCCGCGCCAACTGATGGTGGCGCTCCGCTTAGATAGTCTTTCGGGCAGGATTACATTTTTCGGCCAGAGAATTCTCTGCCCCCAAACTGAAATGCTCCCGTACGCCTATGGGTACTGGGTTAAAATTTTGATACAATTACGAACTATATCTTTGACAGTAACATTAGTTTATACTTAATAAATAATATATGACATTTGTATGAGATAGAAGGCTGCGATAGTTTGCCCAGGTTAAGAAAAGGCTACTTTTGATTCATGTCATATCGAATAACGTTATTTTTGGAAAATTGAAGACCATACTTTGGAAATGTTTTTCTTAGGGGGGGGGGGGGTGGGGGGAGGCAAGTGCCCCCCGTGCCCCTATGGCGAGCCGCTAATGGCTGAGCCAATTGAGAATTTCGGTACCCCGAGTACCAAAATTGTAGTTTGGGGTGAGAGGTTTGGCCCTTTAAGGGATCCGCCGCCACTTATCGCTCTCAGTGCAGTAGTGTTTGACATTCGCATGCCGATTTTCGTCGGTAAGGGTATATTTGTCTATAGTGCATTCAATGTTGTAGGCAAAATTGAGGCTGTGAAACTGAGCCTTAGTATTTCTTACTATTTTCCGGATGAATACTTTCAACTCAGATTCATGATTTTTTCCATATTCGTAACTAACTTGAGCTGTCAGCTGTTAGTGTTTCCGTCCGTTAGAATTTTATCATTTAAAATTAAATTCAGTGAGATGATGTCCCAACCTACGTTGGGACTCACGGTAAAATCGTGAGAGTAAAACAGGCATGATCGACTCTTGCCAACCGGAAAGTGATACTATGCACATTCAAGCCATGCGTGACTCCAAAATAGGGGTCACGACCCAAAATAAGAAGATCACCTCAATTAACTTAAAGACTAAACGAATTCTCAAACCTTCTACTAAAACCCCTCCCAAAACCCGACCGTCTGAAACTCATCCTTATCCAGACACAACCTCAGTTTATTGTTTCATGGCAAGTGAGTAAACAAGACCCAATTATGCAAAACGTACTCTCACTACCGTACGGTAGGCTAAATGCTTTGTAAGACTTAATGAGCTACAGCATTACGCATTTTTTTAATTTGCTGTCAATCAAAGAACTGTGCCAATTGAGAGTCGGTACGTAGATTACGAAAATGGTTGTTTGGGTGAGAATTGACTGCATTTAAACTGGAACTATCGAGGCAATAAGCACTGTTTAACAAAAAATTTCCTTCCAGGCTAACGATAGCTCTAATCCTAACCTAATCCCTAACCCGAACAAAGAATACAATCGATACAATACAATGGCAACAGCTAGTCAAGAAACACCTCGTTAAACTATTGACTGATCGAGTGGAAGTGCAGTAGTAAATTGATCCTTATTTGCAAAACAGTTTTTGTCTACTCTTGACCACTGATCTACATACCTGGATGTAGTTAGTGCCGAAAACTTGAAGCAACGGAACCGCCATATTGTGTGTTGAAAAGGGTCATGCAACAGCGCCACTCTACGTCTCACAGTTGGATAGGTAACTTGATTTGAAGACTTGATAGTTTAACGTTTTAACTTAAAATATGACCAAATATGCCGTGCAATGTGCGCATTTTCAATAGAAATTGTCAATTACTATGAAAACTGACCCAGATCATGTTATATTGAACACAAAACTTTCACTTAGTGCAATGACGGATTGAAGTTCAACTTGACCGAGTGGTTAGAGCTATCTCAGTCCTCTTATTCCATCAAAGTGGCAACCAAGTTCAGGGACTAATGTGGGGGAGGGAGTTGCGAGTCTCACCCTAAAAATCCGAGCCCTCAAAGTCGCCCGCACAAAGTCACCCCCTAACAAAGTCTCCCTTGACAACTCCACCGGTTTAGTACCGGCCCTGTGACTTCAAATATACCTTTTATCATTATGAATGAAAAATGAATCAAGCTTCACTCCATAGGTTTACCTGCGTAGCAGACTGTGCGGTATATTCCTTGTTTAGTTATATCTCTAATGTTGTGTAGTATGATGCACTCTCCATGACCGTTAGCAGACGCCATCTTGTTGTTTACGAGCAATTTTCCTAAGCTTCCTTTCGTTCTGGATTCCCAGGGCCCTTCCTGTTTCCTGTCACGTGTCTCCGGTGGACGTGACATATTACATCACCTTAAGGCCTGTATACACGAGCAACATTTGGAAAACATTTTCAAAACACTTCACCTGCAACAAACCCAAAACATGCTTGTTTTCGGATTGTTTCACAGTGTAGACAGGGTAAAAACAATCTGAAAACATTTTGAACATGTTTTGAGAATGTTTTGAAAAGAATTGACAGGACATTTCTTTTGCAACATTTCCAAACCATTTTCAAAACATGCTATAAACCCTGTCTACACTGTGCAACAAACGGAAAACAAGCATGTTTTGGATTTGTTGCAGGTGGATGTTTTGGAAATGTTTTTGGGAATGTTTTGCAAATGTTGCTCGTGTATACAGGCCTTTAGTTCCCCGTGTACGCTGTAACCGATATCTTCAAGGTGTGGCCAATTTCACCCTTTGCAGCCTCCTCGTTGGTCATTTAGATCAGCACACTCATTTACTTCTGTGCGTCATAACTTTTGACCTATCAGGGGACTGCAGGTGTTCCGATCTCGCACGAGGTTTCCAAGACCGAGCCTGCTGGCTTGTCACTCGTGCCGTAGACAGTGAAGAATAAGCATGTAGTCACTTTGTATATATCTCAATATCATATTAGGCCGGTCGAATAAATTAAACATTATTTTTTTTGGAACTCAATCAACGAATAAAATCATTTCAAATCAACTGGAACTCTCTGAATCATTTTTGTCTGGAGCTACACCTCAAGATCCCGTACGACAACAACTTATTTAACATGGTGGAGGAGCGGACGCTACACTTATTTAACACTAACGCCTGCCAAAGTGAATATCGAACAAATTCTTTTGAATATTCATAGAAATATATGGCCTCGGGACTGGTTGAATGATAGCGAATATTCACAAGGAGACAGCATCTGGTCCCATTGAAATCATGCAGTAGCCAACGCCACCCACCTGCCAACAGAGGTGGTTATGGTATGTCATTTTAATACCCACGCCCTGGTAGTTCTCACTGCATGGTTACGAAACACAGTTATGATCGGACGTATGTAATACCGTTTTAACATTTATTCAGGAATTTCAGATATCTGCAATTAATTTCAGATATCTCTAATTCAATTCCAGATATCTCTAAATAATTGCAGATATCTTCAAATAATTGCAGATATCTTCAAATTATTTGCAGATATAATTAAATAATTGCAGATATCTTAAAATAATTTCAGATATCTCGAAAAAACGAAGTATTTCAGATATCTCTAATTCAATTTCAGACATCTCTAATTCAATTTCAGATATCTCTAATTCAATATCAGATATCTCTAATTCAATTTCAGATATTTCTAATTCTATTTCAGATATCTCTAATTCAATTTTAGATATCTCTTATTCTATTTCAGATACCTCTAATTCCATTTCAGTTATCTTTAATTCAATTATCGAACGATAATCTTGGATTATCTATTAATTAAACATTCGGCTTCTCAAACTTTGCTTATCGCTCGAGAATCTTGGATTATCACTCTTTTGCACAATTGGCTCGATAATCCAAGATTCTTGACTGATAATCTTGGATTATCGACCGACAATCTTGGATTCTCGGCCGACAATCTTGGATTCTCAACCGATAACCTTGGATTCTCGACCGAAAATCTTGGATTCTCGGTCGATAATCCAAGGTTATCAAAATATTTTTCGAGAATCCAAGACTCTCGGTCGAGAATCCAAGATTATCAAATTGTGTTTTGATAATCCAAGATTATCGGTCGAGAATCCAAGATTTATCAACCGATAGTCCAAGATTATCAAAATATTTTTCGAGAATCCAAGATTATCGGTCGAGAATCCAAGATTATCAACCGATAATCCAAGATAATCGAAATATTTTTCGAGAATCCAAGATTATCACATTGCAACCGTCGGCACATTTGGCGCGATACTACGCCAGCTAGACAGGCCCTTTTTTGTTGCTCGCGGTACGTCTGCCGGTTATATACCACCAGTACTTACGACGACAATGAGCGAGCGGAAAGTACGTAACCAAACCCACCGTTCCAGATCACATGACTCAGTATAAATCATAAGAGACTGTATTTGCCTTGCTTTCTTATTATTATACCAACAAATCTGAAGACTCTTTTTTCAGGATAAAATAGTCGGACTGTAATTTATAGGCCCCGTTGAGATCAACTTCACGGTCGCATTTACTGTATCATCGCTCACGCGTTACCAGCGGTATTGACGCATACGTTTTGATAATCTTGGATTCTCGACCGATAAACCAGGTTTATCAAAATAAATTTCAATAATCTTGGATTATCAATCGAAAATCTTGGATTCTCGACCGATAAGCAAAATTAATTTTGATAATATTGGATTCTCTACCGATAAACCAGGTTTATCAAATTTAATTTCGATAATCTTGGATTATCGACTGATAATCCAAGTTTTTCAGTCTTACATTGATAATCTTGGATTGTCGACCAATAAACCAGGATTATCCAAGATTATCTGCCGAAAATCCAAGATTATCGGCCGATAATCTTGGATTATCGACGATAATCCAGGATTATCAGTTGATAATCCAGGTTTATCGCATGAAGTATACATCAAGTAATGGACAATCCAAGATTGTCGGCCGATATACCAAATTAATTTGATAATCTTGGATTATCGGTCGATAATCTTGGATTATTCGTCGATAGTCCAAGTTTTTTTGACAATCTTGGATTATCTCGTGATAAACCTGGTTTATTGTTGATAATCCAAGATTATCGACTGATAATCCAAGATTTTCGGTCGATAATCCAAGATTATCGATCGATAATCTTGGATTATCGACCGAAAATCTTGGATTTTCTATTTATTGAACATTCGGCTTGCCATAGACGGTGGTTTGGAAGCTGAGAAGCTGAAAAAACAGAGTCCGCTGCGCGAGGTAAACACCCAGTGGCAAGTGCAGGTTCCTTTGGATGGAATCGGTGATGTGGGGTGAAAAAATGTACGTAGAATATCGTCCTACTCTCACAGCCATACAGAAAGCGAGCCTGAGTCTGACAATTTTCGTTGGGATTTCATTTACAAGTAACAGTAAACAGTAAGGCGAGTCGTTAGTCAGGGTAACATTTCCGTTGATGTGACCCTGCCTTGTTCATACACCTCGACGTCAGGGACCTGATAGCGAAAAAAGTGGATACACGAACCAAAAAGGTTTGGTCCGCAAACCATGAACGTGAACACTCATTTTATGTGAATATTCATATTACTGTGGATTCTGAGCCAATGATAGGGAGCACCAATGGATTAAAATTTCGACTCTTTAGAACATGTTATTGTATAGGCTATATAACAAGTGTGACGGAATACCTGAGGTTTAAAAATAGCATCAATCTCAAGATGACCAATGATGCCAAAGCTGTGTAAATTATACATGTGTCGACTGGATGCTCCACCCTCATTTGAAGTCAAAATTAGTGCTATGTGCTAGTGCTCCATGACGTTGAAGGGTAGGCGCGTGGACAGGAATCTGTCATGGGGGGGGGGGGTTGGTGTCATATAAGGGGGAGGGGTAGGGTACGGCACGAGGGAAAAGTCTAAGGATTGAAAGAAAAACCGCTATTTTAGGTGTTTTTGCATTGCAAGGTTGGGTCATGGGGGGGGGGGTCGGTTCTAACCCCCAAAACCACTCCGTGGCTACGCCACTGTTGAGGGGTCTGAACAAGTCAGGGTTACGACATCTCCCTCGACAGAAGGTTTACCCTGTCTAGCTGAGCCATATACCGTTAGCTAAAGTTCCTTTCCGTCTACACTATGTATCATGCAAATACAACACATAGGCGGCGGGAGATGTTTTTTATTGGGGGGGCCACAAGTTTTCGGCAGCCGACAAAATGGTGACGCCGTAAGGCGTCCGGTATCGCGCGAAGCACAAACCCTTATCGGCGTGGGGTCCAGGGGCCCGCTTATGGGCCCCTGGTGGGGTTCAGGGGGCAAACCCCTGGTAGGGGTCCAGGGCGGTGGCATAGCTAGGATTTTTGTGGTGGGACTATGGGGGCGGTGGATACTTTTGTAGGAGATGGCTTGGGTGTAATATCTAAGCGTAGCGCCACCATCAGTTGGCGCGGAGCGTACAAAGAAAATTTTGGATTTTAAAACCTCCCAGATGGCTGGAAATGGCATTTGCCAGGTTTGGTTGTCTTTAATTCTGGTGAGAAAAATCTGTGATTTTTCTTTTATTCAAACACTTCAGATACTGATTAGCGCAGTTCATAACTCCACTGGACTATGTATCCTAGGATTGCAAATCCGGAATCCTGCTGAATGTTGCAAGCAGCTGTCCCAGTGCACGCCTGAGTAAGGTATTTCCAGAGGCGTTGGGGAGCATTTCAGTTTTGGGGCAGAAGATTTTTGCCCGAAAAAATGTAATTCTGCCTGTATACAGTGAAAGCGGAGCGCCGCCACTGGTTGGCAAGGGGCGTCCAGAAAATTTGAAGATTCGTACCTCTCAGACAGTCGAAAATGACATTTCCCAGGCTTGTGAAGGGGATCCACGCAGTCACTGTTTTAAGTTTCAACGAGTTAAACATTCACTCCAAACTTAAATTCAGCCAGAAAGACTAAACGGAGCACCAACATTGGTTGGCGCAAATGGTACAGAAAATTTTGAAATACCAGAACCCTCAGACAGTTGAAAATGGCATTTCCCGGGATTATAGGGGGATCTAAGCAGTCGCTATTTTGAGTTTGTTCACTTGAAACTTAAATTCTGCTATGGAGCGATCTAAGTGGAGCTCTACCATAAGTTGGGGCGAAACGTACACGAAATTTTGAAAACTCTGACCCTTCAGACAGTCAAAATGTCATTTCCTATGCTTATAGGAAGTCTAAGCAGTCGCTATTTAGGTTGCGTTTGCAAAAAACGTTCACTTGAAACTAAAATTCTACTTGGAAGACTATCTACGCGGAGCTCCACCACTGGTTGGCGCGGAGCGAACGGAAAAATTTGAAAAATCGGACCCCTGAGACAGTCGAAAATGACATTTCCCAGGCTTACAGGGGAACCCAAGCAGTCGCTATTTGATCAGAAAATCAGGTAGAATGTACCACTCCCATTGGATGAAATGAAGTAGATGATTTTTCTTCTATTAGTAACACTTATTGACAGAATTGTCACGTTACAAGGTGTGTTGAAATGAATTTGCAAGCAGACTTACCGGAAGACATTCTCACACTGCATTATTGAAGTATCGAAAAAACAAATTACCCGATTTTCATAACCATTACCAGTATTTGGCTTTAGAGCAGGATCGATGGCAAACTTTGGGGCACCTGAACACCCTCCTGTCTATCAATTCAATTAATTTGGCAATTGGAAACGTCCCAGCATTTTTTAACCTTTGCCCGAATATTTGACCATTTCGGGCAAATTTTTGCAAGACTACTGTGAGAAGTTTGGATGACTGGATGACGAAAACCTTTTTTCACATTTTACCCAAATGTGTCGAAGATCTTTTTTATTTTCCATGAAAATTGTACTTTGAATATAGCGTCTTCTGTTTTTCGGCAAAGATTTGAAGCTATAAAATTAATCGGCCATTCGGGTATTGTGTTACACAAGATTTAAAAACAGTCTCAAGAATAATTGTTTCTTTTAAGCCACAGACTTCGCAAATGCGTCGCGATATTTTTATCTCTTTAAATTTTCGTAAATATGTTACCCTTATTATGATATTTTTCCATTTCCGGGCAAATGCTTGAAAGAATCTGGATATTCGACAATTTTGGGCATTGTGTTGTGATCATCTGTGAAGTTAACGGTCGCGAATAAAAGCTTTTTGAGCTAACAAATATGATTTTGGAACGATTTTGTGCATCCCCGGGAATTGAAAAAAATCCCTACAGGAGGTAGAAACATGCCAGATGCTAGGAGCACCCTTTAATCCACACCAAGGTAGAAAATTTTAGCCACTCCAAATCTGTAGAAAATTATCCTTCCAGAAACCCGACGGGTAACTTCAAGAGCCCATGAAATGACTAAGTAACAATGATTTAGGGTCATTATCTGACACTATCTAACAACAAAATAGCATTCATTTTAAAATATACCACCCCACGAAAGAGAAATGCTCAAGTGAAATGGTATCCCTTCCAGCACAACAGCTGAAAAGTGTGAAAGTGCATTGAACCAAGAATGACATCATCACAGGAACCCAACTTCACAGTGTGTGTACTTTAGTGCACTTGGGAGTATACCCTGCTCTGTTGATGTTACATGATCTTGCATGTATAGATGGACTAAAATGATTGATATAATCAACAAATTATCATTACAAAACCTAATCCTAAGTTTGCTTCACAAAACTACTGAAAAGGGAGGTTTCAACACCTACGAATACCCCTGTTCAACAGATGGAGTTATGCGACTTCTCAATATTCCATGAGCCAACTAGCAGGGAAACTTGTTTGGTATACATCATACAAGTGTTTGGAAGTTCCCTGGTAAGAGGTTATACACACAGAAAAATTCCTCAGGCTCCTGGGGGATGTAATTGCATCCATTTTTCCTCCAGTGTTATGTAACTATTATTTTTATTGGGGAGGAAGCAGTGATTCTCTCATTACACAGGCCCTTATGCAATACTGTATACCATTCTGTACTCCCAACAAGTTGTGTGTTGTTTTAGATGCATGTCCATGCAATTTGACTTGGTTCAAAGAAAAGGAACAGTGATTATAGTGGGAAAAAGACTAGCTGATATTTTGGTTATTTCAGGAAGTATTCCTTTTTTATCAAAAGTTGGCATGAAGTTACTATTTCAACTTCATGCATTTTGAAGTCTATGCTATTGCTATTGTATGATTTCCACATTAATTTAAAGGCAGTCATTCGTCACCCCAAACTACAGTTTCAGTATACGTACATCAAAACTCTCAATTGGTACAGCTCTTTGATTGGCATCACATTCAAACAATACATCATGGCTAAATTACACAGCATGGGCACTGAGAGTGTCTTGATTACACATTACGGACTTGTATGCCCACTGAGACAAGCCATGAAGCAATAAACTAGGATTGTGTCTGGATAAAGATGAGTTTTAGATAAATGTGGGAGGGGCTAGAAGTAAGTAGGTTGGGAGAATTGGAACTGTTTGGGATGATGAAAATATGCCTTTAATGTTTGTGACAAATTTACTTGGAAGGGATGTCTTTCAAAGGAATCCTGGTGAGATATTCAACAATCTGATTGAATGTGAGTTAAAATGTTTTCTTTTTCTGGTTGAAAGAATTGTTAAAGAGGCTCATTGAGTTATAATTGATAAGTGAATGAGAGTCTCAAAGAGTCACTATCACATAGCAGTGCCTATAGTCAGCATAAGACGTCAAGATTCAAGTCCAATTGTCACAGAAAATGCTAAAATTTTGAATTTTCTTGTGTCCTGACTTGTAACGGTTTTGTACATAATTTGAAAAAGTGTCTGGTCACGAATTTTTGAAAACCGACTTGAACCATTAAGCACTCACTCATAAAACAGTTATTTGTGTGTAGGGTATAGGGATTGCCTAAGACAGACCATTTGTCATTGGTATGTGAAGAAAACTCAATAGGTTTGGAAAAATTTGTTGAATTTCATGAACCAACTCAATGAGCCGTTTTAAGTCATAGATCGACTAGATTGCTGGAACCAAAATTTCAAACTGACCGCCCGCGAGACCGAAGGCCCGCGAGACCGAAGGCCCGCGAGACCGACGGTACCAAAGTACATTTTTCATCGGCGCCAAAGTACATTTTTTTTACATCGGCGCCAAAGTACATTTTTTCATCGGCGCCAAAGTACATTTTTCATCGGCGCCAAAGTACATTTTTTTACATCGTCGCCAAAGTACATTTTTTCATCGGCGCCAAAGTACATTTTTTACATCGGCGCCAGAGTACATTTTTCATCGGCGCCAAAGTACATTTTTTTTACATCGGCGCCAAAGTACATTTTTTGTCATCGGCGCCAAAGTACATTTTTGTCATCGGCGTACATTTAATTATTATTGTTGTTGTTGTTATTATCATTGTCATTGTCATTGTCATTGCCACTGCCACTGTCATTACCATTACCATTGCCATTGCCATTATTATTATTATTATTCCTCTCTTACACAACTACGTGGGCTCCTGTCGGCGTCTTATGGTGGAATGCATGGGGGATGACTTCCCTACATTCAGACCTCATTTAGTTACGAAATACATCCACAACTTGATGAAAAGGGATGCTCCTTGATTCAAAATCCTTACATTTCATTCCTTGGTTGTTGCCAGGGTGAGGGTGGGTTCTCGAGGTTTTAGAATCGAAAGTGGGTCAATTCTAGAGTGCTCAGCTGATACGAATCAACAAAAAAGGCCTTTCTAAAACAAGCAATAAGTTACTGAGGATGGATCCAATTATACCTATTTTTTTTAATACTGAACCTAGGAGTATTTAACTAAAGGATAACATCTGTTTGATATTTTTAGTCCTTCGTGCCTGTGTACGAAGAAGGTTTTACAAGTTTTTTTGTTGTCACCTTCTGTTGCAACACGCTCTCCTGGTCAGCTGGTGGGAATTTCCCCCTCCTTTCGCAATGCAATGTATCCAAAAGGGAAGAGAACAAAGCTATGATTACGATGACACTTCTTATGCTCCGCAAGCGCATGCAGCATGTAGATGGTGAGTTGAATACTTTACAACTGACAAGGGAACCAGGAACTCATAAGGCATGATTTTTGTGGTAATAACCCGGATATCTATGGTAGTAGCGGAATTGAAAAATTTGCATAGATCCTTGAGTATGACTCGGAGTGACAGCGAGGTCACACTAAGCTCTTCGCAGCTCACGATTGAAATGGTTATTTAGTGTTATGTATGCAGTAAATGTAACTGAAGATGACGGCGCGCAACGTTCGAAACTTTTTGTTATTTTACAACAAAAATGGCGTTCATTTATAATCAGGTTTGTGGTTATTTTAAATCAAAACTCTGGAATCCAGTCACATCGCTACCTCCGTTTACAGGTATCAATTTTTTTTTTCTATGGATTTTCCGTTGGGGGGAGGGGGCGGTTCGCACGGGGGTGGGGTGACACTTCCCTGTCCCCACCTGTTAAGGGCCTGAGGGATAATGAATTTAAACATTGTTCGCACTTACTACGTTCCCACGGGAAAATACGAACATGTTAAAAATTACAATATGTTACGGTATATTGCTACATGGCAGTGGTGGAGATAGATGGCGACAATGGTCTGTAGAGGCGCTGTCGACAATGTGTAAAGAGAACGTCATCCTGCATTTTAGAAAATCTTGTATGAAAAATTCCGCCATATTAATGGAAATGACACATTCGCTACAACTAAATTCAGGTGAAGTGGTTCACCTTCACCGAAGACAGCGAACAATCAGACCTTGCGCTCATGTATTAAAACTCTTTTTGCCTCTCAAAGGTGAAAACGGTAAATTATGTATATATAAACAGATAAGGTGACTACATCCTTATTTGGCATTAGGCAGGCGCGAAGCCAAGAGGAGGAAGAGAAAGGGGCAGCCGCCCACACTGCCCCATTTGAGCATATTTTGTAATGTAATTACCGTTACAAATTGCTTATGTTTCCCTATTTATATGCAGTAAATAGGCATGGGAAGTGCCATTTCCAGCAATCTGCAGGAGAAGTTTTTGGCCAAAATTTTCTTGCGCTCCTTGGTGGCCTGAGCGTTGGGAGTCTCTCATGGGCTTCGTCCTTTATGAAAAATTTCTGGCTTCGACCTTGTCAGATAGATGCATCATTTTGCTTATAGCCAGTAAGACTTAATGATAGTCTGGGATTTACAACCCCCTCCCCCACCTAACAGTTCCTTCGCAGGCCACTGAAGATCAGCAATTAGAAACAATTATGGCGGAGAAACATAAAACGCAACTTACATTTTTCGACAGTTTTTTAGAGAGAAAGGTACGGCCTTACTGTTAATTTATGATTCGACTGCGCATAAAAGGGCATTTCCCAATGTTTAGCTTGCATTTCATCCAGTGGTAGTGGTACATTTTATCTGGTTTATTTTCTGATCATTTTGCAATTTTTTTTTTTTATTTAAGTCAAAATTTTATTGCAAACGAGACTCAAAATAACACTTCTTGTATTCTATTTCAAAGCCTGGGAAATGCCATTTCCGGCTATCTGAGGGGTCGTATTTTCTCAAAATTTTCCGTACGCTCGCGCCAACGCTCCGCTTAGAAAGTCTTTTGGACAGTCTCCACTCGCGGCCCCCACCAAAAAAATCATCTGGTGCAACCACTCTTTTACTTGCCGTACATGCCACGCAACCGCGCGAGTCACAAGGGATGGGTCCTTTTTAAAGAGATAAAGGGCGCATCCAAAATCCGATCGCCATCCACTTCCCATATTTAGTAACACAAACTTCTCCTCAGTTTTCATTTTGTCTCTTTCTAAGCCCCACAAATACTGGCATGTTATATGGACCATCAAAATACCAATATGTTACAGAAAGCGCATGGGCCTATCATCCCTGCGCAGGGTCACATATCACAGAAGATGCAGGAAGTTCTAGAAGGAAAGAAAAGATGTTTCATTCCACAAGTATTCCACAATTTCTTTTACCCACCGCTAACCGGGCTCGTTTTCTGACTTGCTCTATTAAAGCACTCGCCAGGGCAGGTCCCGGCAAAAGGCGGAATCCAAAAAACGCCCTCATTTTTTTTCACAAGCCACTTTGACCATGCCACGTTGCGAGTAACTAGGGACGGAGCTTTCCATACGAGACACACGAATTATTAAAAAAATAGACACACACCAAAACATCCGTCAGGTTCAGAGATATACTGTTCGTAAATTTGACAGAATTTTCGAAGGCATTTGAAAGGATCTCTAAACACAGGCGATGTAATCCCCCCCCCCCCCCTCAAAAAATCATCGTCAATATGTTGCTGACAGGAAATTATCATCGGAACATAACGTGATTCATTGTCGTGTCAACATGATCCTACTAGATACAGGTCGTTATCAAAATCATAAAAACCGTGGTCTGACTAGAGAGGCGTGAGGGGCGTACGCCCTTCTATATTTTGCAAAACAATGTTTTCTTCAGCAGTTTATTCAGATCCACCAAAACGTAACAGCCCAGTTCAATATTTATCATAGGATGCAAGGAAAATGGGTCTAAACACCAATTATGTACAACTTAAAGATCCAGTATCTAGCCCCAACCTATCACCCCAACCATACGAAGTCTGGTATCAAAAATCTGAGACGAGCTGATGTACGCTAGCTTCAATTCGACAGTATTAAGGAGAAGCAAACACCGAGGCGAACTTTGCAGTTGTGCGAAGTGTGGCACTGCAAACACCTTTGCTTCTGAACTTCACTGCAATATAGCACCGGTTTTTACATTATTATCAGGGTTCTTGATTAATGTAAAACTCCCATAAAATAAACCAGAAAGCCTAAAGGCTTAGTGATTCCTTGTCGAACAAGGGGTGCTTTGCAACACCAAAGTTCATCTCTCAAAAATACACTGTCTTCTTGACTACATAATTTTTACGATGTGTTCACATTAGAGCCCTACTGACCTCACATGACATTGCATCCCACCAAAAAACTTGGATAAATAAAATATTGAAATGTCATATTTACAAAAGTTTCAGTTTTTGACCTCTGGTGACTTGTGATTTGTGACCTCCAATGAACAATATATTGTTCCTTCTCTCAACATGTCAAATGTACATATAGGGGCCTCAAAGTATGAATACCTTCTACGCTTCCCATCATCATATATCATGTTAACATAATTTTTGGTATTTGACCTCTGGTGACCTCAGATCTCCACCAAAAGCAATAGAGGTCTCCCTGTCAACCTGACAAATCTATATATATATATATCAAATATGAAGAGCGTCTGTCAACGTTATCTTGTGATATTGGGATAGACGGGTTTTCCATCTTTTACCTCCAAAAACCTCAAATGACCTTTGCCTTCTACAAAAACATTAAGGTGTTTCCTTTTTATAGGACAAATCTATATGCCAGATATGAATTGTCGGTCATTCCTATCTTTAGACATCGTGATTACAAGGTTTTTGATATTTGACCTCTAATGACCTCAATGACCTTTGCCTCCTACAAATACATTAGGGTGTTTCCTTTTAATATGACAAATCTATATGCCAAATACGAAGTGTCAGTCATTCCTATCTGGAACATCGTGATTGCAAGGTTTTCGATCTTTCCAGGTTGGTCCAAAATGTAAACATTTTCTGCTCAAAATGTAACAACTTTCAAACTTGGTCCAAAATGCAACAACTCTCTGCCCAACGTGAGTGTGTCTGTTGCATATTGCGGTAAGAGAGATGAGGAAAATGAGCAATAAGTTGGGGACATCAATGTGTTTCGACATCTATATGTTCCGATGTCTCACAATTCCGACGTCTCTATGTTCGAAAATAATGTACTTCGGCCGATGTAAATGTACTTTGGCGCCGGTGAAAAATGTACTTCGGTGCCGATGCTAATGTACTTTGACGCCGAAATATAATGTATCTTGGCGCCGATAAAGTACACTCCTTACTGGCCCAGAAGTACATTGGTGGGGCGGCGCCAAAGTATAGCCTTTATCGGTGCCGGAGTATTATATTTTCGGGGCGATGTAAAAGAGCACTTTTCATAGGCCCTAAATTACACTTTTTCAAATGACCCATGAAAATCGTCATGTGGGTACGATATTTGCGGTACGCTTATGGAGAGCTAATTAATAATTCGAAAAACTGTGTTTTTCGCCGATAAACTGTGCTTATCGGCTGAAAAACACAGTTTTTCGATAAACACGGTCTTTCGATGGACTCTGTTTATCGAACGAAAAACTGTGTTTAACGGGCGAAAAACACATTTTTTCGCAAAACTATGTTCATCGACCGAAAACCGAGTTTTTCGATAAACACGGTTTTCAACCCTGTCAGTTGAATAGTCTGTGAGTAAATGGATTCTTATAGTAACTGGAAGAATTAAAATGTTATCAAATTGTTCCTCAGTTTGCAGAGGGCATTGTTGTAGTAGAATTGTTGTCTCCGTACAGTAGCATGGCTGGAAAATAAAACGAAAAATTTTACCTTCTTTAGTGCCCACTTTCATTTGAAAAAAAAAATGATTTATAGCGTACATAAAAAAAAAATCCTTCTTTAGAAAAAAAGCGAAAAATTTAGCATGAAAAATTTAACTTTGTCAATGTCAATGTGGTAGGGTGAGGTGCATAGTTCAATAATTGCCCCCCCCCCCCCCTTTCAAGTTAATTCCTACGCCACTGCAACGTGGGGCACAGTTAGCCTCCTCGGGGCCAATTTCAGTAATTACCCGATGTAGGGAATCAGGGGCGAAGCACCGGAACGCAATTTTATGCACCACAACGAAGAATTAACTCTCTGTAAATGACACTGAAAACGCACTAAACAGACCAAGATATCTCAATCTGTCTCTCTTAAAAAAAAAAAAAAGTTTGGTCTAACCATAGGACTCTATAGTTCTTTAAGAAGCATCGGAATTGATGGTAGGAGAGAGTGGTAGAGTTTTCTGTCGAGTTTTGCAATAATTTTAATTTGTTCCATGTGAAGCCTATGATAGAACAACAAGAGTAAAAGATGATTGTGCGAGTAGCGCGCCGAAAATAACACTTTTAGGGACATTTTGGTTGATTGGCTTCATTTGAAGCAGCAACTATATATGTATAATAACTATGAATATGCCTCACATAAACATAAAAATTGCAGTTGCCCTTTAGTTTCATGATGGACACGATCGATTAACTACCATTAGATTTCCTTATGACGCAGCAAGTTTGAGGGTTGGGGTGTATGTATACAAAGGTTGCACGGGATTTAGAAATAATCCAAGTCACGCTCCGTCCTTCTTGAATTAATAATTTGACGACTGAGGCTCATAAAGCATGCGCGCGAAGTGCGCCAAAAATGTAATTTTAAAGGAGGTTTGGTAGAGCTTTATTGCATATAGTCAGAAAAGCAAACTTCTTTCGTAGACGTCGGAATACAAACTGTACTCAGTTTCAAGTGTACAGCAAATGTAAACGCTCGCAACTTCATGATTTTAGTGGATGGAAAACAAGCGCAAACTGCACCGACCTGCTGAATTTTACACTAAAGTGAAAACCAGTCGGGTGGCAGACGGGTTGGTTAGCTGTCTATCAAATTTTGTTCTCGGCCTGACAAGTTGACTGACGGTCCCGATTGTGATTCGACAATTTTCTTCGACTTCTTTGGACATACCAAACTCTTTAATATTTGGAATGAAGTCGGGGTGGGGGGGGGGGTGGGGGATTGAGAGTCGTCGCAGTTTAGTAAGGTGAGTGTTAAGAAAGGTGGCCGTGTACAGGTGTCGTCAACCCAAAGGCAACTCTCTTTTAATGAATTGGCAACTAAAGAAGCCTTTGCATATCAGGCGACGACCCAATGTGCTCGCCCTTTGTGTTACTAATAAACAGTAGGTAACATTTTGAATATAGGCTGCCCACCTCGGCAATGTGTTTGCGGGTATGGTTAAAGTGTACCTTATTCAAAAATAACAATCTATATTTTAGAGATTTGAAAATAAATCCCATTCATGCAACTCTCATCTTCATAGCTTATTCCATTGCTGACATAAGTAGATTTTCAGGTGCGTAGCCAGGATTTCAAAAGTTATATGCACGAAAATGATTATGAAATATTTGTACAGGCCCACGAAACGGAATAGATATTGGGGGTGGGGGTCTGAGTGTCAGGAAGCTAAGCGGAGCTCCGCCATCGATTGGCGCGCAGCGTAGAAGAAAACTTTTGTCGTTACAAGCCCTGCATGTACGAAGCCTTTAAATATGGATCTCTTTTCTGCACTTGGCAAATATGCGGGGGGGGGGGGGGGGGGTCTGAAGATAGCCTTAGCCTACTCACTTTTCTCATTGGGGTTCTGAGCCCCCAAACCTCAGGATTCGTCATCACTGTATATGTATGCACAGTGCAACCCCGCTTTAAAGGACACTCATCTAGAAGGCCACCTTGTAAAGTCCCCAAAACAAAAACGTAATGTTTAGTTGAGTCACTTATCAGGACAACCCCACTTAATTGGCAGAACACTTTATCTGGCCCCTTGGGTGTCCTTTAAAGCGGGGTTCTGTATGTCACTATATCAATGTGGTGTCTAAATCAGTCACATGGTGAAGCACAATGGATCCCCTCCCTTAGACCCCTCTCACCGATGCCAATTTTATCCTTAGTTAGTTCCTCAGGCTAAAAATACGTAAGTATTTTAACACCAATTATATTTCAAAATGTATAATAAATAGCACCAGACTGATAGGTCACCTTATTTATCAGAAATTTTCAAAGACCGATGCTGGTCAGCCTAGGGTTGCTGGATCTTTAACGGGAACTACAGTGGCGTAAACAGGGGCGTGGCCCATGTCCCACCTCACGGATGCCAACTTTTTCTTTAGTTCCTAACAATACGTAAATATTTTAACACAATATTTACTTCAAAATGTACCATCACGTAACATACTGCATGCCCCCCCCCCCCCTTCAGAGAAATACTGGGTGCGGCACTGCTTGCCATAGTATGTACGGCCCTTGGAACCGTTATCGTGGAGACAATTTTAGCTGACGGCAAAACATGAAACAGAGTGTCCATGGACGCAGAAAAACTGGGCAGATGGTAATAATAATACACTGCCAGAGGGTTACTACTTCAAACCCCATCTTCACTACTAAAAGCTGCCGTTACTACTTGGGAAAGGCATAGATACAAATCACCCCGTAACCGCTGTTGACAATATTTGCACTTTCTGCGTTCCATACTCTGATGGGAAACACGTAATTGATAAACATAGTTTATCAAACACGTGATTGATAACCTGAGTTTATCGAAAAACCGGCTTGTGTATCGAAAAGAGAGTTTTTCGAAAAACAGAGTTTTTCGCTCGATAAACTGAGTTTATCGAAAAACTGTGTTTTTCGGTCGATAAGCAGAGTTTTTCCATCGGAAAACCGAGTTTATCGGCGAAAATCTCAGTTTATGGAATTATTACACATTCAGTTTTCCATATACGCTACAGCGACCCCCTACAAACACACGTCCAAAAAACGTTTTTAAAACGTCCGACATGTTTTGAAAACGTTTTAAAAAAGTATTAATACGTAAACTACGTTTTAAAAACGTTTTCTTTAGTTAAAACGAAAAATGGAGTAGAACTCCATACAGGCCTATAGGGTCTTGAATTCTGAGACGTTTTCATTTTTTTTGACATTTTGGAAAAATAAAACAAAAAAAGGTGTAGAAAGATCCTATGACGTTGAAATTTTCATGGCATGTACCCTGATCATAGGGAACCAGCATACTAAAGGACTGACCTACCATTCAAGACCGCTGTGTTACGGTGTCTCAAAGCTTCCATTTCGCAATTCCTGTTAAGTTCAATAAAAATTAGGGTAGTAGGTGGCAAAGTTGATGTTTTAACACGTAATATACCTCAACTTGCCCTTTAACCGCATGCAAAAATTTCCAAAATCGGAGGTCGATTTCAATGGTCAAATTGAGGTCAAAATTGAAATTTGTCACAAAATTCGATAAATTTCACGAGGTGAAGCGTATGGAGGGGAAATGCACCACATGAAAGTTGAGGACATTGGCTTTGCGAAATCCAAAATAGCTGCGAGTCCAATTTTTGGTTAACCTTAGCCAACCCTAAGGCAACACTCAGAATCCTCCGTCGCTTTATATTCGTTCCATTTGAAATTTAATACACACATCACCTACGGCAATACATATCGATTAGTGCAATTTTTATTTTTTATGACGTCATTTCCGGTTTTTAGAAGCCAATAAGGAATAAGATGGGGCAGAAAAACTCTGTATTTTGTCAAAATGCTTTTGGGTATCTCATGTACAACATATATGATGTGCTGGGTGCTGTTGTGTCTAATTTGCATAAACCGAAAGAAAAACGTTAATGTAATTTTGAGAAAATAGAGCAGCCTGACCCTTAATTCTTTTATTTGTAGAGGCTTAGAATATCATACTTCTTTGTACCAAGTTTCAAGTGTCTGTCATATCTGTAGACAAAATGGCTGCTAATCAAACTCAGTAATTAAATCAATTAGAAATTCATTATATATAAATAATTGAAAGCATTAATTATCTCAAAATGACTTTGTAGATTTTGGCCAGAGAAATATGAAGGCGCAATTTTCAAATCAATATCTTGTTTTTTTTTCTCGAGTTATTACGAAAACACCGGCAAAATTTGCCGGCTTCGATTATTTTTTTTTTCGGTTAAACATGGATAACTCTATAACGGTACATGCTATTGAAAAAGATACCGCCATTCGATTAAGACAAACATTTTGCATCAGGAAATTTTGTTTACTACATATGGCTACTTACCCTTCGTTACCCTAGCTCTAGTTTCAGACAGCCCCGTATACTAAGTGTTGAAAAAGAAACCTAACTTTAAATTTTATATTTTTTTTTTGGCCCTCCATAACAAAAAAAAATGTACTTTGGCACCGATGTAAAAAAATGTACTTTGGCGCCGATGAAAAAATGTACTTTGGCGCCGATGTAAAAAATGTACTTTGGCGCCGATGTAAAAATGTACTTTGACGCCATGTTAAAAAATGTACTTTGGCGCCGATGTAAAAAATGTACTTTGGCGCCGATGTAAAAATGTACTTTGGCACCGATGTAAAAAATGTACTTTGGCGCCGATGTAAAAAAATGTACTTTGGCGCCGATGAAAAAATGTACTTTGGCGCCGATGTAAAAAATGTACTTTGGCGCCGATGTAAAAATGTACTTTGGCGCCGATGTAAAAAATGTACTTTGGCGCCGATGTAAAAATGTACTTTGACGCCGATGTTAAAAATGTACTTTGGCGCCGATGTTAAAAATGTACTTTGGCGCCGATGAAAAAATGTACTTTGGCGCCGATGTAAAAAATGTACTTTGGCGCCGATGAAAAAAATGTACTTTGGCGCCGATGAAAAAATGTACTTTGGCGCCGATGTAAAAATGTACTTTTGCGCCGATGTTAAAAATGTACTTTGGCGCCGATGAAAAAATGTACTTTGGCGCCGATGTAAAAAAATGTACTTTGGCGCCGATGTAAAAATGTACTTTGGCGCCGATGAAAAAATGTACTTTGGCGCCGATGAAAAAATGTACTTTGGCGCCGATGTTAAAAATGTACTTTGGCGCCGATGAAAAAATGTACTTTGGTGCTGATGAAAAAATGTACTTTGGCGCCGCTGTAAAAATGCACTTTGGCGCCGATGAAAAATGTACTTTGGTACCGTCGGTCTCGTGGACCTTCGGTCTCGTGGGCCTTCGGTCTCGCGGGCCTTCTGTCTCGCGGACCTTCTGTCTCGCGGGAAACCCCCGGACAGGTTGAGTGAATAATGACAAAATTACTCCTTTGAGGAATCGGGAGTGATAATTTCAAATTTTCAGATTGATATATTTTTGGCTATATACTGGGACATTCTTCAGATATATTTAAGAAATTATTTGGCCAGTACCAGTCTCATGCTACCCAATCTGTGTGCAAAATGTCACTTAAACATAGCATTATAATACACACACTGTGTTGTGTTTGTTCCTGTGATGATGTCATTCTTGGTTCAATGCACTTTTAAGTCTTTTTCATTTTTCAACTGTTGGGCGGAAAGGGGTACCATTTCACTTGAGCATTTCTCTTTTGTGGGGCAGAATTTTTTAAAATAAATGCTTTTTTTTATAGATAGTGTCAGAGAATGACTCCAAATCGTTGTCATTGAGTCATTTCATGGGCTCTTTTAGTCAAGAGATTCCGAAGATATGATGAAGTTTGTCACAGTCATAGAGCAGGATATAGGATATAGGTTCCTAATATCCTGCTCTATGGTCACAGTCTACCTGAAATTATTCCGAAATTCAGAGTGAGGCACAATTTCATTTTACCCTGCATCTGTCTGAAGGGCGAAAATAAACCCTCCTAAAGGTTATCGTCAATGTGGGGGTCCAGGGGCGAAGCCCCCGGAAACTTTGCTACTTTTGCACTCTGAAAAGTAATATTTGAGCCAAAGAATACCCAAAATGTAATAAACACAACTTAAATTTGTTTAATTAGGCCTACTTTTGAAAAATTTATTTTGCGACATTCAGTTATTGGGGGGGGGGATGCCCCCCAAAAATCTCATAAAAAAATTGTTGGGGGCCAGGACCAGGCGCTCCCTGCGCTTTCAGTCTCATTGATATTCTTTTTTCAGTTATATATCAAACATACAGTACTAACATTATTCACCGGTCTATTGATTACGTCGATTGTTCGTTTGCATAATTAAGCCAGCAGGTTTTGTTCTGAAGCCGAGCACAACATTTTAGGATTTGAAGAAGACGAATCTTCCCCTACTATGTTTCAATAAAATATGTAATTTTTAGTGAGTGACCAGCCTGACAGGCTGAAATTGCGAACATATTTTAAGGAAACTGAAAAAGTCTCAGTTCATAGTCTGTATGCAAGTTTTTCAGAAAAGTAAATAATTTCTAATGCAAAATTTCCACACGTGCCCATCACACTTTCGTTCATAACGATTCGACCATTTCGCATTTAGGCCATTATCAGAGAAGTAAATCAGACTGACGTTTGCTAGATAAGGGACTTCAATCTGGAATTAGCTAGAGGCACACCTCCATCCTCTGTCTGCAGACAGTGTATGATGAGGTTTCGTTCGAAAGGACATACAAATGGTTCCCAACTATTAGAACTTTCGCATAAATCATTCGCAAACTATATTTTCGTTGTGATTCTGACTACTCTATAGAGTACACCCGGTATTCAAATTCGCATTGACCGCCTAAGTCCGTTGAAGTAATTACCCACACTTCCAAGACCATGTTTTGAAAACTTCGGAATTTTCCAAGTAACTCAAAATATTGATGCATTTAGCACCATGTTATATCTTTGCCCCCTTCTGCTAGACACTAAGTAAGGTAACTGCAAGGGGGGGGGGCAGTCACCGGGCTCTGAAAATGCAGAGGTCGGAAATTTGCCATTCGTGAAACCAGTCTACTGTGCGGTTTTGACAATTCCTTAAATTCCGAATTGTCTCGAATAAAAGCTCCATATTCGTCATTATTTGTTACGAAAACGCCAGATTTACCTCGCGCTTAGCGCGTCGCAAATTGCATATCCTAAGCAGAAGTGCTCGCTCATACCTTCAGGAAATGAAACTTTTCCGAGCTCTAGAAGTAACAAAATCGGAAATTGGCTATACTTAACACCAGATCTTAAAGGGAAACCGGTAACTAGTAACTAAAATGCTATTTTTATATATATTTTTTTCATATAGTTCCAAATTTTCTCCAATATAAGTTCTTAACTAAAAAAAATTCGTCGGCGAGCCTCATTTCGTAGGCGTTGGATAACATTATGTAGCAACAACGATCTTTGTTTGCCGTTCAATCTCAGATTTGCCAATATAGGAAATGCAAATTCTTCAGAAATTTCCCAACTTTTCAAATTTTCTTTCAGGAAACCCAGAATCCAAACATTTCTGCAATACACGTACAAGCTCCATATTTTCAAATATTTGAAAAAGGCAAAAAATTCAGCGCGCTTTGAGCCCCCCAAATTTTGTCCCTAGCACTGGTGGTGTTCACAATTAAAAAATCGTGAAATTTGGATTCTTGCCCACTCCTTCCCAAAAATGTCTATCTACGCCGCTCTAGACACCTTACCAGGCTAAGAGAAAAAGTTTAGGCCATATGTCCCCCTCCACTTTGAAAATCAAATTGACACCCCTGACTGTTCGCTACCTTGACTCCACCCCTTACCCATGCTGATGATGTGCATTATCACAAAATTATTTTGTTTTGTAAATGAGATTGGCTAGAAAGTTGACAGGCTATTGTAATGTATTACATCAGTAGCGTCGCCACGTGATGGAAGTTGGGGGTTATAACCCCCATGACCCAAACTTGCAATGCAAATTACACCTAAAATAGCGTTTTTTTCTCTCCGTCCTTAGATTTTTCCCCATGTCGTGCCCCAAGTCTCCCATGACACCACCCCCACCCCCACGACACAATCCTGGCTACGCGCCTTACATACATTACTCTTCGTATCCGGATTACTGCGTGTTAGTGTCATGAATTGAATTGTTCTTGTAGCTGATAAAACTTACTTCTTGTAGCAGTTTAAGGCAAAACTTGCAAACAATTATCATCTAAGAATCTAAGAATCTAAGAATAGGAAGAGCTGGATCCAAAGCTGTATTGAAGGCAATGCAAAGTCAATGGGATATCACGGTATAACAGGAATGCTACGGTACGTGGCAGATTTGATATAGTGATAATTGGACTTAAAGTGTACACTTATTGAAGAGTATTGGTGATCTGGATTCGCAAACAAACCTGAGATGTCTTCAATAAATTTCCGTTTTTGAAAGAAATAGTTGTAAAAATATCAATATTTGATGTTATACCGTAACATTATTTTGGTAAATTTAAAATTCAATAGTGAATTATAGTACCTGAAAAAATTTGGCCATTTCGTTACTCTCTGGAAATATAACATTACATATGACAATTTGATAACTTTTATGGTCATTATTCATGCAAAGAACACACTCCTTTTTCATGTTTTTTTCTTATTTGCCCATTATTATTACTAATTATGAATATTAATCTTAATGAATAAATTTGACCAAAATATTTTTTCCATGCAAATTCCGAAAATGAAATTCTTAAGCTTCAATTTTATACCGGACTTGTAATCAATAGACCTATTTGAAATTTTAAGGCCCATGTCCACTTTTGCTTTGAACTGCCCTTTATGACGTCAACTAGGCAAAATGCCCCACAATGTCGCTTTGTCGAAATACACCTGTCTCGACATCACGACAGAATTCTGCAAGTTATATTCTGCGAGTTATTCCTATTCCAAGGCTTGAAATTTAGATTCTGCGAGTTACACCTATCTCGAAATGAGATGGCTTAATTTTGACGGTTTTGTCAAGTTACTGTAAGTCGACAACACTTCAAAGTTATGCAAATTGTCGTGTTGCGACTGGTGTCGAGTTATAGTTATTTCGACATCACGACAGTTTTCTTAATTTTGCCGTGATGTCGAGTTACTGTAAGACGACAACAAGTCAAAATTCTGCAAATTGTTGTGTTGGCGAGTAACTACTTATCTGTACATCCCGACAATTTGCTTAATTTTTTCTGAGATGGGAAGTTACTGTAAGTCGAAAACCCGACAAAAGTCTGCAAAATGTCATGTTGATGAGTTATATGTAGACATCACTACAGTTCGGTTAATTTTGTGGTGATGTCGAGTAACCGTAACCGTAACATGCTACCTCGACCCAAACGCCGCTAATTGTCGCGAAGCAGGCCAAGTCGTCCCCAAACCAACTCGTCCCTAAGCCAAGTCGACCCCAAACCAAGTCGGCCCAAAATGAAAAATAGTGTGGTTTTCTACACCTTAAATTATGCAAAAGTGACTTGCGTGATATTGTCTCTCACACAGGTTCTACAACAAGTGTAGGTCTATAATATACGTTGGTTTCTCAAAAGTGCCAAAACCGTGGTAATGTTGTAAGTAGGCCCAGGTCCGGCTCAGGAACGTACTGTGGGTAACCAAAGGAGGGGACTGCAGTGCTCTTATAATTATCCCCTTCCCCCAAGGAAATGTATGGGTAAAAAATTAAAATTAAAATAAACGCCCCCTAGACTGGTGAATTTAAAAGTGCCATTCCGGCAACATGAGAGGCATTTTAGACAAATAGGCTAATTGGAAATTTTTTTCTGCATGTATGATACCCGTCAACCAACGCGGCCTAGTCCGTCAGTGTCATTTGCTTATTGCCCCAACACTCAACACTTTTTCCCTCAGCCTCAGTCCCCCACCTCAATCAAAAAAAGTCTGATCATGCTACTGGAACCTTCCTCGATATTATTTTCGGGGCCTTTATAGGTGCGTCAGAGGTTTTTCGGGTGGGGACATGATTATATTTGCCCCTCAGGGAAATTTGGTCTAAGGAGTAGGGTTCCCCTCCCCGTACTCTTGGCAAAAATTTTAAATGGTGCAGTGACCTTGGGTGCGATCAGGTGCTGTATTTTTTCTTGCTTTTAATCCTTCACATTATTAACGAATAATATTTTGGGGCACGTATTAACAGTGCTCAATTGTCTGACAGCGTGTTTGGTCTATGGTCAAGGGGGACGATACCCTCCGCACTTTTACGAGAGGGTGAAGATCTGTTTGGCTCCCCCACTTTTTCACATACTAGAGGAAAATCAAGCTGTGATTCTCACACATTGAAATTGCCTTCCTTTGACTTAATTGGTGATTCTGAGTGTACAAAAGATATCATAGTGCTCACACATATGCCTTGCAGCCTTGTCAGTTGAACAGCGCGCAGTTCTTGAAGTGTCTATATAAATGTTACTATATATGCATAATTTATGGCATACGATTTTTATTTTTCTCAAGTCGCTCTTACTGGTGAAAAAAACTTAGCACCAAAAGTACATGTTTTGTTCAAAGGGTTGAGGTGCACAGCCGTTCCGAAAATTGTTCCGCCCACTACTTTCAGATTGCTCCTATTGCTTATGTGGAGTCATACCGAAGACTTTAAAAATGGAAGGTTTTGCCGTTGTACGCGATGCTCCGCACACTAGTAAGCACTTTGGAGTGGGGAAAACAAGCCAGCCGCAGCGAGCCAGCTCTGGAAAAAAAGGCCACGAGCGGCTCGACTGGAACTAATTGGTTGGGAACTGGGCTTTTTAACTTTATCTACAGTAACGAACTCAATAGTCTGCCCTCCACTTCCCCTTCCCCACGGTATTTTTTCTTGACATTTCAGGGTCAGAGATGCAATCTGATATTTTGTTTCGAATATGTTATTTATTTCCTAGCGTGAACAATAATTGGTCAATAAAGGGGTGGTTGCCTCTTTTTCTAATTTTTTTTCACTGAGATTTTGGCCCCCAGCTGCCCGATTCCTGTGCGCTTATCGCTTATCCGCATGATTCACGCATTTACCGGGTCTTTATTGTGCTTCTCTAGCCCACGGTATGAAAATGCTCCACAACCAGAGTAGTAAGTTCTAAAACATGACATAGGCTTAGGGAAGCCCCAAATTTTCGGTGTGCCAAATGTATACAAATGTATTAAGTCAATGGCAGGATTCAAACTCCCGGCCGGGGCCGCGCCAGCTGAACTGAAGTTAATGGATGGGCGATCGTGATCATATTTTTTGCTTTGTAATGCTATTTCAATACATAACGGAATCGATTATCAATCACTTCTTTGTAGCTCTGTTGTACCGATTTTTATCTACCTTATCCTATCTCCTCAGTCGTGTCGTGTTGTCAGTTATTTTGCACGATAATCGAACATCTTGCATGTCACCCTATGGCCACCGTAGACTCAAGATAGAAGTAGCACGCGCGACAGCCTGCATAATTCCCCACGGCCACCGTGACCGAACCCATATCAAAACATTTCGAAGATAGCTCGCGGGGCGGACGAATTTTTTTGGTCAGCTCATCGCTATGTGGGGCGGCAGGCTAAAGGGGGCTGCAGGCACAGAGGGGCTACGCAGGCTACTTCGACGATGGCATTGAAGAGCTTCACCGTGCGCTGGGTTGGGAAATGTATTAATTTAAGTCCAAACCTAACAAGAATTTTTTTACCTTGCATTGTAAGTATGGTTTTCATTTAATGTTACCAACAATTCAAGTCATAGCATTAGGCCTAGTCTAGCCTGGATAAGATTTGACGCTTATTAGTTATTGCTTCATTCTCCTGAATGAAACAAATACTCACAGACCAGTTCCACGATTGGCCTCTGACTTGACCTTTGGTAGCCTAGGCCTAGGCCTATCTCACTATCTGGGGCTGGGCTTAGGCCTAGTTTAAAGGAACAATCCTCTCACCCCAAACTACACTTCTAGTATAGGGTAACACAAACTCTCAACTGGCTCAGCTTTTTGATTGACTGCTAATTCAAACAATGCAGAGTACCAAAACTTATATTACACAGTAGGAACGGGTGCCTAGAAAAGTAAGACCTAGAAACATAAGACCTAAGACCTAGAAACATAAGACCTAAGACCTAGAAACATAAGACCTAGAAACATAAGACCCTCAAAAATACTGTAATGGGTGCTTAATTATTTTTCATCAGGGTCTAATTACTTTTCTACAGACACCTGTGCAGGTGTCTAGAAAAGTTAGACCAGGAGAAAAATTCATAATGCCGTTTTCAGGAACACTCCGGGATACAATAATACATTTTTCACAATATGATTAATTCTAAAATAAATCAAGAACTGGATGCTGGTTATTTTTCATCAGGGTCTTACTTTTCTAGACACCTGTGTGGGTGTCTAGAAAAGTAAGACCTAGAAACATAAGACCTAAGACCTAGAAACATATTGACCCTCAAAGATACTGTAAAGGGTGCATGATTTTTCATCAGGGTCTTACTTTTCCAGACACCTGTGTGGGTGTCTAGAAAAGTAAGACCCGGAGAAAAATTTATAATGCCGTTTTCAGGAACGCTCCGGCATACTGTAACACATTTTTTACAATATGAATAATGCTTAAATAAATCAAGAACTGGATGCCGGTTATTTTTCATCAGGGTCTTACTTTTCTAGACACCCACACAGGTGTCTAGAAAAGAAAGACCCTGTTGAAAAATCCCCCACATCTAGTTTTTGGCGAATTTTTGCATTAATCTTAGCCTGAAATATGTATTACAATATCTTGGAGGATTTCCTGACAACAACATTACGACTTTTTCTCTGGGTCTTTCTTTTCTAGACACCCACACACGTGTCTAGAAAAGTAAGACCCTGATGAAAAATAACCAGCATCCCGTTCTTGATTTATTTTAGCATTAATCATATTGTAAAAAATGTATTACAGTATGCCGGAGCGTTCCTGAAAACGGCATTATAAATTTTTCTCCGGGTCTTACTTTTCTAGACACCCACACAGGTGTCTAGAAAAGTAAGACCCTGATGAAAAATCATGCACCCTTTACAGTATCTTTGAGGGTCTTATGTTTCTAGGTCTTATATTTCCAGGTCTTATGTTTCTAGGTCTTAGGTCTTATGTTTCTAGGTCTTAGATCTTATGTCTTATGTTTCTAGGTCTTACTGTTCTGATAGTGTTTTGATTATACAGGTACATTGAGCTTTCTATGTTCCCCCTGAAGCAATAAAATGAGATTGTGCCTGGATGAGGGTGAATTTCAGATAATTGTGGGAGGGGCTTAATTAAGAAGGTTAGGAAAATTGCTACTGTTTGGGATGAGAAAAATTGGGCATTTGGCAGGAGCAGTCACCCCAAATTGAAGTAGTGTAGTAGATGGACTGTCCAGTTTCAGGATTGGCTGTTACTGTACCTTGAATATGCAATAGTTTCATTATGAAATGTAATGAAAGATACTTTGAAGAGAAATAAGACGAAAATTGTGCTATTTAGCTATTTCTTCAAATTAAATTTGGGATGACTGCTCCTGCCCTTTATTAACTTAAACTTACATTAGGCCTTGATCAACAGGACTGTATGCAAGGTCCATTTTGGTTTACTCTGTCCTTGCATGGCCACAGTGTTCGATATAGATCCCATCGTTATGGCTTTGTAGCATTTCCACATTTTGAAATTAACTTTCCTGCAAGAAATTTCAGAATTTCTGTTGTACCATTATCATGTTAAACAGATTTAGGCCTTGGCCTAACAGTAAGGCCTAGGCTAGGCTAAAAATCAGGTCTCCTTTTTTCTGCAGTGCGAATAGTTCAAAACCTTGTCTTCTTATCTGTCCTAAGGAAGGTGTGTAATCACCGTGCATGCAATTCTAACGAGTGGCATAGACCGATTCATATTGGAAATGGAAACACTGAATATCCCTGCATGACTGCATGACATAGGTCTACACTGCATGCTAACAAACCGTTAACTATGGAACGCCAAAACCGCCATCGCCTATGACCATGTACTTCCATTTGGTGGCGTTATTTTACATGAAGATGTTAGTTCAAATGGCCATCTATCCAGGAATGATGACGTTCTTCCGTTTTGCGATGTTACCATCGTAAACGGCGTTCGATCAAACGGCGATGTGTATCCAAGACGTGTATCTAAGGCGTGTATCCAAGGCGTGTATCCAAGGGGAGTTCCTGTTCTCAGGTATACATATTCAGCAAAGTAAAATCAAACCAATCACAATGGTTGTCATATAAAGAGATCTAGGTCTCGCACGTGTGCACGCGGTTTCATACTAGTTACTCAATATACTAGGCTAAGTTAGTTACCCACATGTCCCATATGCATGCTTAATAACCTCATACAACCACCTGTGTGCCCTAAGCAAAACGTTCAAGTTCAACGATCAGACGATGGATGAAAGAATTGATTCCCTTCACATCGTAAATGAAGACGAGGTGAAGGAAAACTTTCGGAGGGAAGTAGTAAGTTTGATCACTCATTGCAATGATAATGCTCGCCTTTACGTAGCCAAAGCCAAACCTGATTGGCTGCATCTTTTACAAAACCATCCTTTAGAATGGAATAGTCATCATTGGTAACTCCCCTTGGATACACGCCTTGGATACACGCCTTAGATACACGTCTTGGATACACATCGCCGTTTGATCGAACGCCGTTTACGATGGTAACATCGCAAAACGGAAGAACGCCATTATTCCTGGGATAGATGGCCATTTGAACTAACATCGTCATGTAAAATAACGCCACCAAGTGGAAGTACATCGTTACATGTGATCGAACGCCGTTTGAGTTGGTAACGTCGAAAAACAGAAGAACGTCATCATTCCTGGATAGATGGCCATTTGACGTAACATCGTCATGTAAAATAACGCCACCAAATGGAAGTACATCGTCATATGCGATGGCGGTTTTGGCGTTCCATAGTTAACCTTGCTGAGTGCCCTGTCTCCATGAAAAATAGAAAATCTGGAGTACTGTAGTAAGACAAAACTGCTGGGTGGGAGGGGTGGGGTGGGGGATGGGGGAATGGCCCCCCTCCCCAGCCTCCAGCTGGTGCCCCACCTGGTGTGAAGTCAGTATTTTCCCTGGCAAGAACTCCCACTTCATCCTCTGTTATCTTCCCAGTGATGAAAAACTTGTCATGATATAGTTCAGGACAAATTTTGAATCTCCTGGTTTGAGATACCAATCTCCACGGTCTTGTTATGAAAATCTCAAGGTTTACTATTTTGGAGGTTGGCATGTCTGTCCATTTAAGCTTTTAAAGCTGCATTGTAACAAAAATATTAGACAGGGTTTTTTTACCCAGCGTCATATTGATGTTTGGAAGTTGCTCCCGGCACATGTTATGAATGCACCTTCTCTAAACGGGCTTAAGTCAAATTTCGATAAAGTTTGGAAACATAGCAACGTTTACTTCAATTACAAGGCTTCACTGAGATATAAACTGTGACTTATGACACAATGGCATATGGTCAACAACATCTGATATTGATGACTGCATGCTTGTAATCCTGTAGGGTCCTTTTACTGCTCCCATACTTATGGTAGTACTACCAACTACCTTGATCAGCTCCATGCTTCCCTGAGTAAGAATAAAAATGCTCAGGTCTATCTCACTGGTGATTTTAACTTACCAGATGTAACATACTAACATAACATAACAGGTTAAAGGGCAAAGGAGGGCTATATAAATGCTCCATAAGATTCCCTGTAATCCAAAACCCCCAGAAAACAAAAAGCAAACCACCAACACCTAACAATTAAGCCCAGAAAGATCAGATTCTATCACAGTCAGTTAAAGGGGTGCACTGATGTGGAGTTAACAACCCACTCAGACAGGCTATTCCACTTATTGGTTTCGATGATAAGAGAAACCAATGCAATCATGATGGCGTACGTGGGTATGTATGTATGTGTGTGTGCGTGTGTATGTATGTGTGTATGCATTTGTGACACTGCTTGTTAACACGATATCTCCAGATAGGAATGTCACTGAGTTTTCAAACTTAGTACATGGATGCCCCATATAAAGAGGAAGAACCCTATTATTTTTGGTCGAGTTCATATGTCATCTGGGGTCACAGGGGTCAAAAACTCGAAACACTTTACATTTAACACAACTAATTAGTTAACACGATATCTCAAAATAAGAATATCTGACAGTTTTCAAACTTGGAACTTAGATGCCCCACATGAAGAGGAAGAACCCTATCATTTTTGGTGGAGTTCAAAGGTCATCAGGGGTCACAGTGGTCAAAGGACTTGAAACACTTTACACTTTACTCATTAATATGACATGTCAAGGTAGGAATGTTTGAAAGTATTTAAACTTGGTACATAGATGTTCCATATCAAGAGAGAGACCAGTATCAGTTTTTGACAAGTTTAAAGGTCATTTGGGGTCACAGGTGTCAAAGGACTTGAAACACTTTACATTTAATCCATCAACAGAGTGCAGTATCTCAATGTGGAAATGTCAACGGACTCCAAACACTTTGCATTTAACTCATTAACACGAAGACCTGAAGATACCTCAAGGTAGGAAACTTGGGTTAATTTCAAACTGGATATGACGATGCTGTTTGGTGTTAGGAATAACTGTTTGAATTTCAGTAGAGGTCAAAGCTTGTCTGAGGTCACAGGGGGTCAAACCCCGAAAACCTTGTTTGTATGATATCCCATGGTAGAAAATTTGGATTAATCTCAAACTTGGTATGTTGATATGTTAAAGTGTGAGAGAGAATCCTTTTAATTTTGGTAGAGAACAAAGGTTGTCCGGGTCACAGGGGGGTCAAACTCTGAAATCCTTGTTGCATGATATCTAATGGTATGATTGTTTTCAAACTTGGTTTGTTGATGAATTATGATGGGAGAGTGGACCCTATTAATTTTGGTAGAGGTCAAAGTTCACCTGGGGTTATCCAAGGTCAAACCTTGAAAATCTTTCCTACTTTGTTTTTTAAGGTAGGAAAGTGAGATAGAGTTCACCATTAGAATGTGGATGTGTGATGGTAAGAAGATGGCATCTGTAGTGTAGTCCTTGGTGGAGGTTGAAGTTCATTTGGGGTCAGCAGAGGTCAAACTATGAAAACTTTGTTGAAAGGGATGCTCAAGGTGTGAAACTTGGATAGATTTCATAAGTAGTATGTGGATGCATTAAAGATGGTCAGTATGGGGGTTTTTTGTGGAGGTGAAAGGTCATCTGGGGTCAGCAAAGGTCCAACTTTGAAAACTTTGTCAATACTGTATCTCAAGGTAGGAAACTTGGATGGATTTCATAATTAGTATGTGGATATGTTAGGATGAGTTGAAAGTACTGTACCTGTTGTTTAATGGTGGAGGTCAATGGTTTTCTGGTATCACCTGGCACCAAACTCTGAAAACCTTGTTTGCAGAATATCTTTAGGCAAAGCATGAAATTTGGATATTTGAATGTAGAAGTGTTATGGTTGAAAGAAAAACCATCGTACTGGTGGAGTCAAAGGTCACTTTGGGTCACAAGGTGTTACAATAAATGCAGCATTTTTTTATTCCTTGCCGAAGGCAGGCAAGGAATCTATGCGATGGTGATGTCGTGTGTGTGTATGTGTGTGTGTGTGTGTGTGTGTGTGTGCGCGCGCGTGTATGTGACGCCTGCTTGTAAACATGATATCTCAAGAAGGGTAACTCTGAAAGATCTCAAACTTGGTATGTACATTGCCCACATTGAGTAGAAGATCCCTATTGTTTTTGGTGGAGGTCAAAGGTCATTTGGGGTCACCAGGGGTCAAATGGTAAATACCTTGGAAATTGCTTGTAAACACGATATCTCTAGTAGGAAAAATGTGAGTGATCTCATACTTACCATGCAGATTGCCCATATTGAGTAGATGATCCCTATTGTTTTTGGTGAGGTCAAAGGTCATTTGGGGTCACCAGAGGTAAAAAGGTCAAAACCTTGTAACACTGTATCTTAAGAAGGGTAACTGTGAGGACTCTTATATATAGCATGTAACTTGTCCTGTTAAGTAGATGATCCCTTTTGTTTTTGGTGAAGGTCAAAGGTCATCTGGGGTTACCAAAGGTCAAAACATCAAAACTTTGTAAACAGTATATCTCAAGAAGGGTAACTGTGAGGGATCTCATACTTAGCATGAAGATTGTCCATGTTAAGTAGATGATCCCTATTGTTTTTGGTGGGGTCAAAGGTCATCTGGGGTCACCAAAGGTCAAAACATCAAAACTTTGTAAACAGTACATCTCAAGAAGGGTAACTGTGAGGGATCTCATACTTAGCATGTATATTGTCCATATTGGGTAGATGATCCCTATTGTTTTTACTGGAGGTCAAAGGTCATTTAAGGTCATCAGAGGTTAAACCTTGCGCATACTATATCTCAAAAAGGGTAACTGTTAAGGTTAATATTCATTCATAAATACTTGTATTGATTTCCTGCATTCTGATTGGCTGAAAACCATTCGAGACCAGTCTCGAACCGCATTCGAGACTGGTCTCGAATGGTTTTCAAGAAGTAAGGAGAATTGAATTGAATGTGCTCACTATACTTACTGTGTACAATATTTTATGCCCATGCTAGGTTGCCATAGCAACATGCCATATTCACCCCAAGGTTTTGCACAGCACATGTAGGCCTACTGTAATGATACAGTAAGCCAAGTACATGTTAGCAAGATAAACAGTAACACTGAGACACTGTACACTGTGTAAAGTTGATCACCAGTGTCATGATTTTGTCCCAAAAATTCACTGCATCTCTCTCAAAAGGTTGAAAAGGTTACATGTCTGCTGCCATCATTTTCTCAGTAGGAAAATAGAACATGTACCAGTTAAGCGAAAGTGTCTGTAGTATAGTACTATACTCACGCCGGTCTAACGTTAATTGAAAGCGGTGTAACCAGATATGAAATTTGGAGTTTTATGTCTGGGGTTTGTTAAAAGATCATTCTAGGCTAGAACTGCATGCACTGAGCTGCGATGACTGGCCCTGTTGTTAACGTTTTATTCCACTCCTAAATTTGGGGGGGGGGGGGGGTCAAATAAAACGTGCCTATAACTACAGTATTGTTACGCCTACTAAAGTGTCTAAGGTTAGCGACAATATACACAGGCTTTGGCACAGTGACAGTGCTGGGGTTACTAATTCCGCTAAGACTGTCTAAACAGGGAAACAACAGTACAACGTTAGCTACTCGTTTGGCCCACAGGCTAGCAAAGTAATCGTCAAGTTCAGTAGCCTGAGTGGCAATTCCCTACGGAAGCCTGGTATAGTTTACCTGTAACCTCAGTCTCTTTAAAGGCTAAAGCGCATTTTAAAATTGCTTCCATCTCTTACAAAGAATTTATATCACCGTGTCTGACCCATAACATCAACTAGGCTACGTCTGCATGTCCTTCCTGCAGTATGATCTGCTAACCACACACAGCGCTAGTATAGCTGCACAGTCTCTCACTCTTACTGTGTACTGCATATATAGTATGTAACGTTAGCTCTTCGCACAACTGTAAACACAGGTAACGAGAAGTTAGTGACTTTCCTTGACTTTTCGCTCAACCTCATCTCCAAAACGATGCGATACCATGATCAGTGTTTTTCTGTTAACAACATTTGCTTGTAAAATAGCCAATATAGTTCTCGAAAATGTAGCAAATTAAAGATGATACTGAGCGTATAGGTCGCGACATGCAGTTCAGAATGTTCGTCTTGCCAGCATCAATTCAAGTTCAAGATATCGATACGTCACAATGGGGGCTAAAAAACTGAGGAGAATTAAAACTTGATCTCTAAAATTTGACCAATTTTTAAAATTTTTTCATGTTTTTCACCCATTTTTCTCAAAGTATTTATGAATGGGGATAAAAGCAGGGTGCCCCGGTCTTAAATGTGATTTAAGACCTCCGATGCCGTCATCACAGAGGCAGCGGACCTCGGCTATCGCCTCGGTCCGCTCAGCCTCTATGATGACGTCATCGTTGGTCTTAAATCACATTTAAGACCGGGCACCCTCGCATTTATCCCCTAATTAGTGCATAGGGTTAAGAGTTTTTAATGGCATGGGTAATGTAAGATGCATAGGTAAGCTTTTGGAATCCAATTTCATTATGTAAATGATCAAGTTGGGTAATTTCAAAATATGTACTGAAGCAATCTCACTGTATTTAGACTGACTAAAGTGCATAAAAGTGCATTGGTACAGTATTTATGTTGATTTTGGTTTGAAGTTTTGCCCTACAACATTTAGTGCCAGTATTAATACGCAATAGAGTAAGTGGTAGAACAAAATCTGAAAAAGTTAAAAAGGAAAAAACTGTTCTTCAGGCTGACATGTTAGTTAATTTATCTTTGTCATAGGTATGCTGATTTTGGCCTATAGATTTTCATGAAATATATTTCCTACTCTTAAGTGGAAGTTTCCAGCAGTGTCTGGAACATGTGCGTTAAACAAAGGCTGTAAGAGGGTTATTTGGGGACAAAGTCTGAACATATTGGAGAAAGCTTCCATGCCCACAAAGCAGAGGAATTGTTCAGTGGGGAACTTCATAAGTGTAAACTTTTAACAGATCAAATGCTCTGAATGATGCCCAAAATTTCTTGTAGAGCATACAAACATTGTTTCTTCCATAACCCTAAAGAAATAATGAAGATAACACTAAATTAAGTATCAAAGATTGTTAAAAGTTACAGACAAACCTTGTGCCACTGTCCTCATAAGGACATGTAAGTGGGAACTAGATAATTAAATATACCATGCATAATTAATTTTATAAAAAGAACTAGATCAAATACCCTTGAGCAATGCATGCTTGAACTGAGATAGTCTAATTGAATGAATCAAATTGTAACTGACCCACCAGAGTCTGTAAAAATTTCTGGTCACTGTTATCTTACCTAATTTATCACATTTGACTGCCACTGTGTCCTGAGGGGTTTTCTCATTGAATCATACAGCTCAATGGCTTTAACCATTTCCTACCTGTCTAGAGATAGTGTCTGACACTTATTTAGCCCTCTCAGTAACGCTTGTTTTTCAGAAAGTACTATAGATCAGGTAATCAAAACAAGCACAATAGTATCTACTGTGTATCAAACAAAGGATATTTGACTTGTGCTCTGTTATGTGGTGTTCCTACAAGCAGACAATTTAAGGCAAATTACAAATCTTGTTGATTTCTGGATTAATAGGGTTCCCATTTTTTGTTAAATTACGCACCTTTCTAAGGACAGATAAGAAGACAAGGTTTTGAACTATTCGCACTGCAGGAAAAAGGAGAACAGGACCATGTACTACGCTTAAGAGTAGGGCCTACTCCATGCATGGTCCTTGTCCATAAGTCTCCTGAATCACGATGATATGTGGACGAACACAGCCCGCAACTCTTCAACGCCTCAAAGCTCCAAAAATGCACCTATAATTACCAACTTGCCATGATTGATCGTTGTCATAACATTCAACTTTCTTGACTGGTATTTCTCCAAATGGAGGCAAGCAAGAAGGTGAAATTTACATTTTGGTTGGGATATGCTAGGCTATTCACAGTATATTACATGTAGGCCTATGCTGTTTCGTTATCTCATATAGGAGCGGATTGATGTTAACCAGCATCGCAGGAATTGTTTCTTTAAAAGTGCAATTTAACAAAAGCATGTTACAGAAACAAATAAAAGCAACTTCATTTCTACATAATTGTGAATTAGATGTGGGTAAATACATTTTGTTAGTTTCAATAACCATGTTATTTTACGTAGATCAAAAAGAAATCATAGAAAAACGGGGGTACTAATTTTCTACCCTGGTAGTAACAACGTCAGTCAGGTACCCGGGTACCCTTTGCAAAAACTGATTCAAAGTAGCTATTAGCACGAGATCCCACTGTCCAGTATACGCGTCAGAGCGTTATTCTCTATAGTACCACTGTCGCATTTATGCAACGGGACTTTCCCCTGATGTAATGACATGATAATGAGAGTTTGAACAAATAGAGGGTACACAACAACTTCATTAATGCAGAAAACAGTATAATACTTTTGAAGACCTCTGTGAACACATTACCACCACAGTTAAAGATGTTACCAACAGTAACATTAGACAGAATGTGAAAAAAACCCTAATGTATGGAAAACCGCAGAGAGTGCACTGGTCAAACCCTATGGGACTCAGTGTGTTAACAGGTGATGAAAACCATATTTTACCACTGCATTCATAAGATCAAATATTGTTGGAAAATGCAAGACAGTTTCCGGTTACTTAGGCCTATGGTTGCAACTTTTAAAATACAGGAAGACCTTAATTTATTCTGATACCATACTTAATGAGATTTGTTTTCATATTTTTCAGATATTTTGTAAAACATGACCATAGAAAAGGCATTTTAGATGTAACATGTGTAACCTGTATTTGCATATGCAGTCTTAAGCATGCAATGTGACAACTTATACCCGAGTATTTATCATCCATTTATTGATAAAGTATAATAAAAGATCATTAAAGCTGCTCATGGAAAGTCAGGTCTCTTTTGTTGACCTTAAAATTCTTGTTTGATGAGATCATCAAACATGAATTTCTCATATCTGACTTGATTTCTGGGAAAATAATTAATAAAAAATGCAATATGAAATGTGACCCAAGCTGATTATCCAACTTAAAAGCTGAAACTAGTGTCCATGTTACATCAGCACAAACATTTGACACATCTACCCTTTTTTGGACTTTCACGAAGAAGGGAGTTATTCTACGGTAACAAGAGTATTTTACATTAAAAGTTTTGTCTGTATAGTATGCTCTATTAAATAGTGATATTTCAGGTTATTTGAAATTTTCACTTCTATGTCACACTTTGTGTCCCAACCTGACCCTGTTGCAGCTGGCACAGTTGCAAGTTTCATTGCAGGACACATAGAGTACAGGCATATAAAATGTTATGGATGTTACTGTGTAAAGTTTATTGTGATCATTTGGAGGGGAATGGATTAAATCTAGGGCATGTTCACCCCATACTTTCTCAATGAAAAGGGCGTGGCAGTCAAGGATATAAAGTATGACACTCATAACTTGGCTTTCAAGAATCAAGACTATAATTGATTATTTCTGTCAAAGTCAAAAAATTTCACACTGTAATTGGAGTCAATGACTGCTGTTGACTAAGCAAAGGTCTTACTTTGGTATGGGTGTTGAGATTCATCTCCAATTTTCCAATACTACTTTGCTGGTGTTACAGTATTACTTCTGTACTGAGTCACTAGCAGCATGATCTGCTGTGAAGAACAGGTATGAACAAAATAAAATGGCAATATCTCCATAGTTATGTGTGTATATTTGTTTCAATGTATTTTCCTTTCTCTTAAAGACAACTAAAGGACCTTCCAGCTGGCATTCTAATGGCCAGAAGCATATCAACCACTCACAAAGATATTTTAGCACAGAAGCTCCTCCAAGTCGGTACCAGTTTCCTGAGAGAAAAAGTCTTCCAGAAGACATCAAGACAGTTATAGATGAAGTTGAGGAAAAGGTAAGAGAATTATACAAAAAAGAATGGTAAATGGCACATGTTGTGAGAAAGCACAAGTAGCATCTCAATGGTGAACCAAAGGTTCTTCAATGGAGCTAGGGGGTAGGGGTACATGGGAGGCATTAAGAGTGGCACAGAAGCAAAAGCACAAAGCAATTTGAGAAAGTCATAACATTTCTTTCATAGTTTACACATTGCTTTGGGGATGGAAAAAGTATTTAGTAAGGTTAGATGGTGATGATGTTTTTTTTTTTCAAGATGGAGGAGGCCTACAGTAGAAAGCAAATTGTTGATCTCCTCTTGTGTCTGCTATTAGTGTTTTCTATGACTTTATTTTTGGGTTTGGATGAAAGAGAAGAAACCTTTGCAGTCACAGTGGCATGTATGTGTACAGTATGAATGTGTGTACTGGTTTTGTATACGTGTGTGTGTGGATGTGTGTGTTTGTGACATTGCTTGTTAAAATGATATCTCAAGATAGGAAAGTCTGACAGTTTTTAAACTTAGTACATAGATGCCTCATATTAAGAGGAATAACCCTAGTGTTTTAGGTGGAGGCCAAAGGCCATCTGGAGTCATAGGGTCAAAGTCTGAAAAACTTGAGAATGCCATATTTCAAGATAGGAAACTTGGGCAATTTTCTTGTTTGGGTATGTGGATGCGTTATGATCAAAAGATGGTTCCTGTTGTTTTTGGTGAAGGTCAAAGGTCATCTGGGGTCACCAGGGTTCAAAGTCTGAAAATCCTTTTTGTGCAATATTTCAAGATAGCAGTCTGTCTGTCTATCTATGTATCTATCTATTTATGGCTTTTATGGAGGTTAAAGGTCTCCTGGGGTCACTGGAGGTCAAAATGTGAAAAAAAACCTTGTAAGGTCTTAACACATCTCAAGGTGGGAATCATAGATTTCACATGTGGTATGTGGATGCACATTATGGTGAGAAGATGATCCCTATTTATGTTGGTGGAGGTTAAACGTCACCTGGGATAACAAAAATGTATTCAATATGCTAGTGTAAGATTTGAGTGACAAAATATCAGGGTTGTTTGATATTTATCCCAGTGATTAAAAGCATTATTTAAATCAAATGATTTTTTTTTCCAAAAAAAATCACTCCATTGGAAAAATTGTATTTATGGTCTGAAAAAGTTATTTATAGTTGGTTTATTCACTAGGTTTAAAACCAATATGTTGGAAATTTTGCTTAAAACTCCATCTAACTATTAAACTAACTTCACTAGGTTTAATTTATTTGAACAAACAACACAGTTTAGGAGCAGTAAACATAATATGCACCCCTTATTTAAGATGCATCAGTATTGTCTTCATAGACTCTCAATATTACATTTAAAAGTGAGATGCATCTCATTTAAAAAAATCAACCAATTCACAGTGAACATGAGCCTTTTACATATTTGGTTCAGGACAGTAGGACCCTCAAATAGAACTTTAACTCTTCCACATACTGTAATAGCCACAGCATGCCAACTTCCATACCAACACTGTCCTGGCCACTAGTTGAAAATGTCAGGTATTTTAGTAATACTGTGTCAAATGTGTGGTGTATTTTTCTCATTTTGGAGTGATTCAAAGATGGCATGCTCATGAAATTTTTACTCTATGAACCAGACATGGGATTCAATTATTATTGTGGTGCATTTAATTTACCAGTCTTCATATCAGAACCCAAAAGCCCCATAAAATCTTACCAAGTCGAAATACTAGAAGTATCAATTGTTAAACGTACAGTTTAGGTTGTTACATTCCATATACTGTACTATGAGGTGCCACATAATGTAATCAATTGCTAGTTAATCTGATAAACCATTGTGCAATGAGTTCAGTAGCATGGAGACTGGAAGCACCAGTTCCCTGTTTCAACCACGGAGTTGGTAAGACTCCCTAGTTCATCATGTGCCTATAGCCTACTCAATCCCATTCTTAAAGGACTGTTGCTGTGTATTGTTCAGCTAGCATTTTCTTTTGGGAACATATTGTTATTTTCTCCCAAATTTTCTTCATGTGAAATCCCTGTCTTTGTATGTATAACATCTGCATACAGCAAAATACTTGGGCCATGTGTCTCATATTATTGGTTTCGATGGTAAGAGAAACCAATGTAATCATGATGGCGTGCGTGTATGTGTGTGTGTTTGTTTGTGACACTTTGCTTGTTAACACAATATCTCAAGATAGGAATGTCGTTGAGTTTTCAAACTTTGTACATAGATGCCCCATATTAAGAGGAAAAACCCCATTGACTTTGGTCGAGTTTGAAGGTCATTTGAGGTCACAGGGGTCAAAAACTCGAAACACTTTACATTTAACACAACTAACTCGTTAACACGATATCTCAAGATAGGAATATATGACAGTTTTCAGACTTGGTACTTAGATGCCCCATATGAAGAGGAAGAACTCTTTCGTTTTTGGTGGAGTTCAAAGGTCATCTGGGGTCACAGGGGTCAAAGGACTTGAAACACTTTACAATGCGATATGGCACGGTAGGAATGTTTGAAAGTATTCAAATTTGGTACATAGATGTCCCATATCAAGAAAAAGAACAGCATAAGTTTTCGTTGAGTTCAAAGGTTATTTGGGGTCACAAGGTGTCAAAGGACTCGAAATACTTTACATTTAACTCATTAACACAGTATCTCAATGTAGAAATGCCATAGGACTTGAAACACTTTACATTTAACTCATTAACACAGTATCTGAAGGTATGAATGTTTGAAAGTATTCAAACTTGGTACATAGATGTCCTATGTCAAGAAAAAGAACAACATCAGTTTTCAACGAGTTTAAAGGTTATTTGTGTCCTAGGTGTCAAAGGACTTGAAACACTTTACATTTAACTAATTAACAGCGTATCTCAATGTAGAAATGTTCATAGGACTTGAAACACTTTACATTTCACTCATTAGCACAGTATCTGTGTAATGTGATGTTTATTCTTATTAATATGCATATTCATACTTATGCAGATTCTATACATATCACGTGCATGCATGAACCAATCATATTAAATATATAAGGTTAATATAAAAAGGATTGCACGTGGGTAACATCACTTCTCAATCCTAGTCGATATGTAGTTGTCAACGAGGAGACAACCCTTATTTTATTTTCTACGTTTATGTTTTGTAAATATATACTGGATCCAGAACTTAGAAGATTGCGTTTATTTCATTTGTGTTAACAATCTCATTACATGGTGGCAGCGATTGTGAGTTTATCTATCTTTATTACGACGGGATTGAGATTTTCTATCATTCTGCGACCTGCCCTTCTCCATACTTGAGCCTGAGGTCTCACATGTGAGTAAAGAGAACAGTTGAGTTCCACGCCCTTTTAAAACAACGTCGTGAGTACTGTTTGAAACTTTTTCTAACTTTCAAGTGAATTACTTCAAAACTGATGCCTTTATTATCGAGGACCAAGAAAAACACCAGCAGAGTGAGTAGGACGAACAATTTAACTATAATCATGAATTTTCCACGTCTTCGAACAAACATTGCCTGTGTAAAGCCACTAGACAAAAGGAGAAACCTAAAACTTAAGGTCCGTAGCATCGTGTTTATCTATAAGCCATCAACACGTATGGAATTCGTCTAATAGAACACCTGTTTGGAATGTGTCTGAAAGAGGAACACCTGTATAGTCTTTTGAAAAGAACTGAACATTGGTGAAAACAAGCGAGTAGTACCGCAGCCAAACTCAGTGTGAGATGTCGTTTACCGTGGTTTACCTGTATACAGTGCCGATTAGTGAAATTCAGTTGAAAGCCAGCTTCCCAGATAGCCGTGACCGGCCGTGAAGATGTCCGGAGAAGTCAACGATACCCCCACAAAACTTTGGAGTCAAATGGTCAAAAAGTTTTGGAATATTATTATTATTAATAAAACTCTGTAACTGCAATAAGAGAGTGAACTCAGAACTTTCTTTATCAGGACTCATACTATGTGTGACGTATTACTCATGAATGTATCGAGTTGGTAAGATTTTTCCATTTTGTTGCAATTTTTAAGTCTGTCGTTAGTTCATGTTGTGCAAGATACAAGCATAATTAATTTGTTAAAGCATAGTATATAGGAACAGTGGACATTATGACTGAGTTAGTAGGTTTCGTACCCCCTACTTTAGATTGGAAATCAGATGATTTGCCAACAGCATTTAGAAGCTTCATGAGTTGTTGTAAGCTAATATTTTCAGGTCCTATGTCATCAAAGAGTGACAATGAAAAAGTAACCTATATACTATTGTGGTTGGGATGAGAAGGCATTAATGTCTATGAAACTTGGGAGTTGACAGATAAACAAAGGTCAAACCCAGATGAAATTCTATCGTTCTTTGAAAAGCATTTTGAGCCAAAGAGTAATTTTAGATTGGCTCGGTATAAATTGCAACAAATGAGACAAGACAGTCACGAGAATGTTGATGATTTTATGACAAGATGTAAGCGCCAGGCTGAAAAGTGTAAGTTTACTCCAAGCGAATTAAAGGTTCGCCTAATCGAGCAACTGATTTTAGGGACTCCTCACAAAAAAATTCAGGAGAAGCTGTTGGGTAAGGATGAAACCCTAACGTTAGATGGAGCAATGGATATTGTACGAACATACGAAGCCACAAAGGCTCATATGTCAGCATTGCAAGCAACCGTGCCAGCTGCAGGCATGAAAATAGACGCATTGAAGGGGCAGAAGACCCAAAACAGCAATCGAAAATGTAATCGATGTGGTTTAAAATATAACACATAAGGGGGAATGTCCAGCAATTGGTTCCAAATGTTTTTCGTGTGGGAAGTTCAATCATTGGAAGTCCATGTGTAGGTCTAAGTCTCGAGATAATAGTAAATACACTGGGTCATCGAATTCAAGCAAACCCACATTTAAGAGAAGGTCTAGGTCTCATTATAGATCGGAGCATTCTGCTCCAAAGGGGCAAATTTCAAAAAAAGACAGTGAAATTGTCAGTGTTGAACAAATTAAATTTGAAATAATCAAAATTAATAACATCCAAGGATCCAAAGTTCTTTGTAGTGAAATTTTTGCAACACTTAATACAGTTCATAGGGGTAAGGATGCAACCTTAAAAGTTAAAGTGGACACGGGTGCAGAGGGAAACATTCTTCCCATGCGCATATTCAAACAAATGTACCCACATAAGGTTAGTAATGGCAAACCGCTTCCAAGTGCTCCACTACAGAATAGTGACACAATTATTACGGCTTATAATGGAAGCGTAATACATCATTATGGTATGCATTTCCTAGACTGTACATTTGAGGATAATATGTCAAAAGTTAAATTTTATGTTACCGATGTGGACGGCCCAGCCGTGCTAGGTTTGAAATCTTGCCTCGACTTAAATCTGGTGACTTTTAATTGTAATCTTAATTTGAAATCGAGTGTAGAAAACATTGATGACCTTAAAAGAATGTATCCTGATAGTTTTCAGGGTATTGGGAAGTTCGAAGGGGAGTACCATATAGTATGTGACAAGTCAGTACCACCTGTAGTACATGCCCCACGTAGATGTCCTGTGCAGATAGTGGACGATGTTAAAAAGGAGCTAGATGATATGGTGTCCCTAGGTGTAATTGAATCTGTTACAGAACCGACAGATTGGGTGTCTAGTCTGGTTTACCGTCGTAAACCAGATGGCAGGTTAAGAGTTTGTCTTGATCCAAAAGACTTGAATAAGGCTATCAAACGAGGTCAATGTCATATTCCAACATGTGAAGAAATTACACACAAACTGGCAAATAGTACAGTATTTTCAAAAATGGATGCCAAGCATGGTAATTGGTCAGTAGTACTTGACAATGAATCTAGTTGCTTAACAACATTTAACAGTCCTTTCGGGCGTTTTTGCTTCAAACGTTTGCCTTTCGGCCTGTGTTTAAGTCAGGATGTTTTTGAAACCAAAATGAACCAAATTCTTGAACTCTGTCCAGGCACAATAGGTATTTCAGATGATATCTGTGTTTTTGGTAAAACAACAGAAGAACACGATCAAAATTTGAGAAATCTAATGGAGGTGGCCACAACGAAAGGCCTTGTCTTCAACGCTAACAAGTGTGTAATAAGAAATTCAAACATCAAATTTTCTGGGCAGATTTATGACAAAGAAGGTGTGCATCCTGACCCTGAAAAAGTGACAGCCATTAAGAAAATTGAGGTACCTAAAACAGCGAAGCAGTTACAAAGGTTTATGGGAATTGTCACTTATATGGCTCCATACATTCCACAACTGTCCCAAAACACAGCGTCCTTACGTGAGTTATTGAAGAAAGATGCAGTCTTTGAATGGACAGATACCCACAGTAAAGATTTTCAGAAACTCAAAGACCTAATAAGTGAACAGGTAACACTAGCATATTTTGATCCCAATAAGGAATCAATCATTGAGGTTGATGCTTCCTTAAAAGGTGTTGGTTGTGTGTTAACTCAAAACAACAAACCAATTCATTTTGCATCGAAAGCTTTTACCGAAACAGAGCAAAGATATGCAAATATAGAGCGAGAAATGCTCGCCGTTGTGTATGCTTGTGAAAGATTCCATAATTATATTTATGGTAAAAGTTTCATTGTCGAATCTGATCATAAACCACTAGAAATGATCAAACTTAAGAATCTTAGTGCTGCTCCACCTAGATTGCAAAGGTTGTTATTAAGGCTTCAAAGCTATGACATGACTATTCGATACAAACCTGGGAAAGATAGGGTAATGGCTGATGCTCTTTCTAGACTGAATCCACTGGAAGGTGAACCAATTGAAAAGGAAGAGATAGTGGTAAATTTTGTACAATTCTCAGAGCAAAAGCTTGAAGACATCAAAAAAGAAACGATGTCAGACACAGAACTTAGTATTCTAAAGGATATAATTATTGAAGGCTGGCCCGAGGAAAGGCGGTCTGTCCCGAAGCCCTTACAAAAATATTGGCCCTTTCGGGATGAGTTGTCAATTGAAAGTGGAATCATCATGAAAGGTGATAGACTAATAATTCCGCAGAACATGCGGTCAGGTATACTTGACAGAATACACGTTGGCCATCAAGGCATTGTTAAGAGCCAGCTCAGGGCCAAAACTTGTGTGTTTTGGAATAATATTAATAAGGATATTGAGAGTATGGTTAAAGAGTGCGTTATATGTCAAGAGCATGGTAATTCTCTCCCACCTGAGCCCTTGGAGCAGATTGAAATTCCAACGAGACCCTGGCAAGTGTTAGGTTCTGACTTATTCTATCTAAATGGTAAAGATTACCTTTTAGTTGCAGATTACTATTCAAAGTTCTTCTTAGTCAAAGAAGTGCCAAGTAATCAGTCAAGTAGTAACACTATTATTAACATGTTGAAACAAATGTTTTCAGAGCATGGAGTGCCAGAAAGGATGATTACAGACAATGGTAGTCAGTATGCAAGCAGTGCCTTCAAGGGCTTTAGTGAGGACTGGTCATTTTCTCATGTAACATCGAGTCCAAGGTACCCAAAGTCAAATGGATTCATAGAACGGCAGGTCCAAATTGTCAAAAATTGCATTCGTAAAGCTAAGCAGTCAAAGACAGATGTAAATATGGCTTTACTTGCACTTAGAGCTACTCCTGTTGATGCAAAGCTACCATCACCTGCAGAATTATTAACTGGTCGTAAATTTAGAGCAAATCTTCCCGTCAAAGTTGAGAATAGGTCCCATAACAGGGATGAGGTGGGACAACGTCTGCAGGAAAGGCAGCATAAGCAAAAAGTGTATCACGATCGCAATACTAAAAATTTAGGTCCCTTATCCCCAGGGCAGAATGTCTACGTCCAAAACCAAGACACTGGAAAATGGTCCCCTGGTAAGATAGCTAACCAGAGATCTGAGCCAAGATCTTATGATATTGAGACTCCTAGGGCAGGGGTACTTAGACGAAATCGTAGGCATATAAAGAAAGGGGAGAGAAATGTGTCCTTTGCAGAAAATGAATCTCAGAACAGTTCCGATACAGAGAGTGTAGACTCAGACACAGAACAACCGGTGTCCGAAAGTGATGGGTACTATCGTACCAGGTCAGGTCGTAGAGTGATCCCAAGAGAGATATTAGATTTGTAATTATGTTATATTTTTGTTGTTACAAGTATTCTGCTTTATGTATCTTCCTTTAGAGAACAAGGGGGATGTAATGTGATGTTTATTCTTATTAATATGCATATTCATACTTATGCAGATTCTATACATATCACGTGCATGCATGAACCAATCATATTAAATATATAAGGTTAATATAAAAAGGATTGCACGTGGGTAACATCACTTCTCAATCCTAGTCGATATGTAGTTGTCAACGAGGAGACAACCCTTATTTTATTTTCTACGTTTATGTTTTGTAAATATATACTGGATCCAGAACTTAGAAGATTGCGTTTATTTCATTTGTGTTAACAATCTCATTACAATGTCTGGAAGTTTTCAAACTTCGTACATAGATGCCCCATATCAAGAGGAAGAATGGTATGGGTTTTGGTCAAGTTCAAAGGTCATTTGGGGTCACAGGGGGTCCAACCCGGAAAACCATGTTTACACAATATCTTAAGGTAGGAAGCTTGGATTGATTTCAAACTTAATATGTTGATGCAGTATGATAGGTGGATGAACCCTACTAATTTTGTTAGAGGTCAAATGTCATTTGGGGTCAAAGGGGGTCAAACCCCCAAAACATTTTTTACATGATATCTCAAGTTGGGAAACTTGGATTAAATTCAAACTCAAGATGTTGATGCATTATGATGAAGGCAAGAACCCTTTAGATTTTGGTAGAGGTCAAAGGTCATTTGGGGTCACAGAGGGTCAAACCCAGAGAATCTTGTTTACACGATATCTGAAGGTAGGAAGCTTAGATTGATTTGAATCTTGATTTGTTGATGCAATATGATGGGAAGAAGAATCTTATTGATTTTCGGTAGAGGTCAAAGGTTATTTGGGGTCATAGGGGTCAATCCCCAAAAACCTTGTTTACATGGTATCTCAAGGTAGGAAGCTTGGATTAATTTCAAACTTGATATGTTGATGCATTATGATGTATGTAAAAATCCTACTGATTTTGGTAGGGGTCAAAGGTCATCTGGGGTTGCAGGGGATCAAACTCCGAAAACCTTGTTTGCATGATATCTCAAGGTAGGAAGCTTGGATTAATTTCAAACTTGATATGTTGATGCATTATGATGTATGTAAAAATCCTACTGATTTTGGTAGGGGTCAAAGGTCATCTGGGGTTGCAGGGGATCAAACTCCGAAAACCTTGTTTGCATGATATCTCAAGGTAGGAAACTTGGATTAATCTCAAACTTGGTATGTTGATGCATCATAAGGCGAGGGAGAACCCTATTGATTTTGTTAGAGAACAAAGGTCATCCAGGGTCCCAGGAGGCTCAAACCCTGAAAACCTTGTTTGCATGATATCTAATGGTAGGAAGCATGGATTTTTTCAAACTTGGTTTGTTAATGAATTATGACGAGAGGGTGGACCCTATTAATTTTGGTAAAGGTCAAAGTTCACCTAGGGTTGTCCAAGGTCAAAGCTTAAAAACTCCTACTTTGTATTTCAAGGTGGGAAAAAGAGAGTTCAAAGTTAGAATGTGGATGTGTGGCGGTTGGAAGATGGCTTCTGTCGTCCTTGGTGGAGGTTGAAGGTCAAATGGGGTCACCAGAGATCAAACTATGAAAACTTTGTTAATAGGATAGAATATCTTAAGGCACAGCATGAAATTGGGCTTTTCATTGTAGAAGTGTTTTGGTTAAAAGAAAAACCAGTTACTGGTGGAGTCAAAGGTCACTTTGGGTCACCATGTGTTACAATAAATGCACCTTTTTTGAAAAGAACATGTTCTGTATGCATCATCGAAACCTCAGTGCATTTTTGCATTCTGGCTATGAACCAGGGAGGTCGACTTCTATGTTCGGGTTTTACACTGCTAGGCAATGTTATTATTTTTTTTTCCATATTTTTAGCTCATACCAGCATGCTGGTGTGAGCTGTTGTGATCTGGCCCGAACTCAGGCTGAAAACCTTGTTTGCAGAATATCTTAAGGCATACGGCATGAAATTTGGCTCTTTGAAAATACAAGTGTTATGGTTAAAGGGGCTCATTGAGTTGACTCATTGAGTCACTGCAACATGACAATGCTTATAGATAGCACAATAAGTCACGTTTCATATCTAAAATTAAGTGAAAAGCTAAAATTTTGAATTTTGTAATGTCCTGACAAGGAACGGTTTGTGCAAAATTTGAAAAAGTGTCTGGTCACAAATTTTTGAACTGTTAGGTACTCACTCATAAAACAGTTATTTGTTTGTAGGATACTGGGATTGTCTAAGATAGACCATTTGTCATTGATATGTGAAGAAAACTTAACGGTTTTGGAAAAATTTGTGGAATTTCATGAACCAACTCAATGACCCGCTTTAAAAGAAAATCCAGTTACTTACTGGTGAAGTCAAAGGTTTTGGGTGACCAGGTGTTACAGTAAATGTAGTATATTTTTGAAAAAAACATGTACTGTATGTACATGTACAGTATCAACACCTCAATGCATTTTTGCATTCTGGTTGACAATACTAACTCGTGTTTGGTTGTTTGCTGACTATGCCTGTAAGTCTCATAATAATCTCCAATTCAAGATGTATGATTCGTCAAGGGTCATTTGCTAAAAATTTAGCCCACAAACTTATTTAGGTTTAGCTTTAATTTAGGTTTTGTTTTTGTAAAGTGCTTTGAGCTCTTTTGGGGAAAGCACTAAAAGTATTTTCTGTTTATGCACTGTTCTTTAAAAAAGCATGTTCAATATGTAAATAATATTAATGCATGTTTGTAACATTAGCTCTTTTGTGGAGGTCAGAGGTCATTTGTTGTGTCATGGGAGGTCGAAAGGTGTAACCTTTGTTGACATTTAAATGAGGTATATTCTGTTTGTCAGGGAAACTTTGATGGATCTCATACTTGAGTTTGTGTAGGCCTATGTGCATACAGTATCAAGTACATGCTTACTGTTTGGGATACAGATCAAAACAAGGCATCCAGGCCAGGAAAAAGGTTTGTTTCACAGAAAGGGGGTAAAATTAATTTCCCACAGTTCTCCATATATTTTCCTGTACAGAAAGACAGAAAGGAAAATTTTTTATTCAATTGATAGCTAAATTTCCCTCCAGATGGTAAAGTTTTCTGGCAAAGAGCCTCCAAACTTCCCAACTCCCCCCCCCCCCCATGAAGGTATCTCTAGCTGTCAGGGAAACTAATGGATCTTACTGGCTTCTTGACTTGTATGACCAATTTAGTTATGGATCTCTGCCGTGTTGGTTGGAGGTCAAGGGTCATTTCGGGTCATGTGTAGTCAAAATGCTTGAACATGATACAGGGAAACTTGGAGTGACCTGATGTATAATTGACATGTGTGTGATCCACATTGAGTTGATGATCCCTTCTGTTTTGTAGAGGTCAAAAGCCATGGGGGACACAAGAGGTCAGAAGGGTAAAATAAAATGAAATTTACCTTCCAGTTATTTCCACCAAGATTTCATTCTATTGTCATATTTAGCCCTGTCAATATTCCTTTCATGTTTATGTTTTGTTTTGTCCTTCTTGGCAGGCTGGTTTTGTGCCAAATGTTTTCCATCAACTTTCCAGAAGGCCTGATGAGTTTAGAGCATTCTTCATATTCGAAAAGGCCCTCATGTCCAAAGAAACTGGAAACTTGACAAAAGCTGATAGGGAAATGATTGTTGTTGCCACAAGTTCAAGGAACAAGTGCTTGTATTGTATTGTTGCCCATGGGGCACTTTTAAGGATTTACTCAAAAAATCCTCTCCTAGCAGACCAGGTAAGATCTTTAAAATTTTTGGTATGTTTTAAGGTGCAAAACTTTCTGCATTTATGAGACATCCAAGAAGCAGCACAAACAATTCCGTTTGGCCTTGGTACCCTTTAAGATGCTTGAAAACATAAAATAGCTTTGCCCTCATGATCTATCTCTAGTTTTTTAATGGAACATATTGTTTTTTCATATTGTGTGCAACTCCTTTAGGGAAGAGAAAACCTTTAGTGATTTGATAGAAAATCCTGGGGAACTTACAGGGTCTTCACTCATCTGAACCTTCTTTCACACAAGATGATTTATTTGTTTGCTTGACCAGTGGGCTGATTGGCTTCTAAAATTTCTCGCCCACTATAAAGTGGAGGGCTGTGGCTTGTACTGTAATCACTGTGTCCTTCACTGAATAAGTCAGACAAACAATTGCCTGATCAGCATGTCCAAGTCAACTTGAAGGGTGGACCAAGTGCATCTACCAATAAGATTAGGTTTGGTGATTAACACATAAAAGTTGACTTTCATCTTCTGTTGGAGTTGTTTAGCTCATGATTTATTTGCCCTATTCAAGATGGAAAATATTGTGCCACATAAGGTTTGAACTTTTTTTTCTGTTGGAATTTGTGTTATTAGAAGTTAAAGTGATAGTTCCCTATTAATGTACAGTAACTAAATTTAGAAGACAAGTTTTAAGAAAAATATGAATATTTTAAACATGTAAGAAGGAAAGAAACAAGGATATATATTTTTCTCAGAGAATTGGAGGACAGATCATGAATTAAAATTTTAAGAGATAACCCTTTGTTACTTCTCTATTTCTAAGTGTTAATTCCCTCTCCAGCTAGAAACTCCTATATGGATACCGTGCTCAGAATTCCATTCACAACTTCACCACATCAAGTCCTCTTGGTAACAAGATGCTAACATGTTGTTCAGTGTGCTGTACCTCTAGTCTAGAATTTAATCTTACTCTACAAAGGTGGACATATTAAATGTTGAAATTTATTCAGCTAAACCAAAATAGCCCATTGTACAATAATTTGTGACTTTCTTGTTGTACAACTCACACCTGCTTTTTTGTCTCAAAGAAATTGATCCTTCTCGAGAACCTATACATGTCTGCCCTATAAAGGAGTCATTGTCTATTGAGCTACTAAGCAATTAAAAATGCATTTCCAACTCTTTTCACAGATTGCTGCCAACTGGAGGACAGCTGATATTGATGACCGTCAAAGAGCCATTCTATCATTTGCTATGAAGGTTTGTGAAGGAGAAGAGCTTGAAGAAGATGATTTTAATCTTTTGAAGAGACATGGATTGGATGATGATGATGCTTATGACATAGGAGCTATAACGGCACTGTTTGCAATGTCTAACCGTTTGGCCAATGTTGCCATGTTGAGACCTAACAAGGAATTTTACTTAATGGGAAGAGTTCCAAAAGAAAAGAAATAGGCTAGTACCAGCAGTGGAGATTTCTCAGGTGGGTGGGGGTTGCTTGAACAAACTGTTATGGTCCATCAGTGTTCAGGTACATGTTTATATAGTTAAATCATAGCTCAAATTTGATCACTGTTTGAATTTTCATTAAGCACCTCAGCGGACACTTACTAGGTCCACAGTTGAAAGTTTCCGCTGAAGGATCATGGTAAATGTCTACGAAACTCAGAAGAAATTCTCAAACATGTCCTTCTAATTGTGCCCTTCCAGCAGAACCCTTGGCTTGCTCTGCGATATTCATTAATTGTGTCCTATGTATCCTTGTGACTTATTTCATTTAAATGGATCTGAAAAATATGGAGGTTATTTGTGTTGACAATCCCCTTTTGCCAAAAAGTGGAAGACCTATACCAGACTGCAATAAATTTATTTTGTTGCAATAGCATGATCAGTCAAAGTTGGTTCCATTTCTACTTGCCTGAATCTGCCTGACAAACACAGTTGACTGTTTTGCAGTTTGCAACCAAAATGAACAATGGGCCTTGCCGCTTTATAGTCTAGGTCCAGGGTTGGTCATATGATGGGGAAGATCACCTTTTTTAAACTCCCTCTTTGAAGGCAAAATACTTTGCAAGGTATGTATCAAAATGCCCTCTTAAATTTAGTGTTGAACAATGAAATGTCTGCCTTGATAAAATATGATAACCTGTGTGAAAATACCTTGCCCAGTAAAACATTAGAAATTAGACTATGTGAATTACAGTCCAAAGTTTCCCCCCCAAATTGTCATATTAATATCCAGCAGCTTATCATGTGTTGACAGCCTTGTGAACACAAATCTTCAAAGCAATATTGCCTCTTAGATCCCTGTACTCAGTATCCAATGGGACAATCTTGCACTTGAATTGGACAAAAGCATGTAACAAACGCCCAGTGAAGTTGTTTGCAACAAAGCAGAAATCAGACTTGCATTTAGTCATTTCAAGTTGCACATTGTAGTGATGAGGCACAAGGAAATATCAATACATAAGCCCCAATTATAACTATATGCTTTCCTAAATGTAATATGCAATTTGTGACACTAAGCTTGCTCCTTGCATGCAGTGCTCTGTCGCGATGCACTGTGATGACAATTTTTTTCATTTCATGATTAACAGAGATATTTATATGAAAAAAAGATATGAATGATGTGGTTAGAAAACTTAACTTGTTCTCTCCTGGAAAATATTTATTTTGAATAAGATGTAGCCTCTGCAATGTTTTGAATCACAATTCCAAAATCACCCCAAAACCTCCTACAGACTGAATTACTGCAGCCAGTGAAGTGATATGTGATCAGTTGCTGTTATGGTAGTGTGCCTTTAAGACATGAGACTCAAGTAACTATTGAAATTGAATAAGGCGAAGTAAATTACTCTTTCAAGACATGAAACCATACTATTACTGTTTGACAATGAATTCAATTATTCCAGAAAGAAAAAAGTTTGGTTGTCCCTGGCAATCCCACAGGTAGTTTGTTGGAGCCTGAGATAAACTGCTCCCTTATCCCTCCTCTTTCATTGTCCCTGGCCAAGTACTAGCTTCTGTTTGATGCATAGGAGGAGAAAATTAAATTCTTAGCTCTTCCATTTTCCTAAAGAAATATAATTCTCTTCATGAATCTTAATGCTGTATTGTTCCATATGTTTAGCTTTCAGCTGTTAAAATGTGAGTTGAAATTTCTTTTAAAAAAGGTCATCACTTACTTTGCCATTAGTGTATTGTGTATGGGTAAAAATATTTTAAAGGACAATTTTTTTCAAACTGTGAATTTCCCCCATCTTCTCCTAACTACACTTTTTGGCATTTCACAGAAGTAAGCCTATGTAAATTAAATTGCTCTGAAGGCTGCCTCTCTGTTCTGATGTATCTACCTTCTGATTTCTATATATTCAGAAAAATCTATGTTGAAGGTAGTATTAAGAAAAGGTGTAGTACGGCATGGGTGTACAGAGACGTTGGAACATAGCTGTAATCAATTGCCTAAGGCCAGTTTTTCTCCAAACACTATCAGTGATTCACACTGAATTTAACTTATGAAATTATTATATTAATAAAAGATCATTCATTCAGTTTCCCATCAGAGAGCCTGTTAATATTTGAAATGCCTCTTTTCAATTTGACAACTGTTGCATGTGTTAAAAGTTCTTGTGTTATTACAAAAATATTCATTGATTTACCAGAGGTTTGAGTCTTTTCTTATCATATTTGAAGTAGAGCTGTGAACACCCATGAAGTTTATTTTAACTATGAATCACTTAAACCTCATCATTTAATGTATTATTAACAAACTCAAGACATAAAATAATGACCAAGTCTTTAATTAATGGTTTTAACAAAGTGTATTTTCCTGCACTATCAGAGATAAATTAAAAAGTAATGATGATAACACATTTGGATGTTTGTATTATTTTGGAAAGTTTCTACTCTGACCATATTCTTTAACAATGAAAGATAGAATGGAAAAACTTTACACAGTGGAACGAAACAAACAAATGAACAAAAAACAAAGATTTGGTTGTTCCCATTATTCTTGAAATGTCTAACTCAGATGATATTCTTTCAAATTCAGAGAGTTTAAACAAACTTTGTAAAGTAAAACATGATTTCTTTCCTAAACATGTGCAACATAGAACATATTTCTTTAAAAAGTTCTTGCGTTTTATATTCACTAAAAGTTCATGGAATTATGTAAGGGAAAAATTGATTTCACAGTTTGTGAAAGCACATGAATATAAAAGCACTGATAAAATTTGTAGTAAAAGTAAAACCTCTCATCCTAACTAACCTCATATAATACCATCCTTTTGAAATGTCTCTTAAGCAAATAAATTCACAAAACGGAACATAACTGCTAGAATAAAGCAATAGAATGAATTTAGCATGAATAACATTTCATGAGGACAGGTAGTTTGTTTCTTCAAGGTATAGGACAGTCTGCTAGAAATGCTGACATGTAGTCAGTCACACTACTAAGTATAAAACAGTATTTGTATATTTTCTCCCCATGAACATATTCCATTGAGAGAAGTGCAATTTTCAAAGTGATGAGAAGTTTTAATTCTTCACCTCTTCAAGTCACTAAAATGTTTCTTGTGCACTCAAAATTGTGCAAGGGAAGGGGGAAATGTGTAAAGAAAACAGCTTTAATACCATTTTTGAAAGAACTTTTTAAGTCCATTTGCAGAAAAAACATTTAGCACAAATCGTACGTTTTTTCAACCAGACGCTTTTTCAAATTATGCACAAAATCATTAAAAGTCAGGACACCTCAAGTTTCAAAATATTAAATTTTTCCTTAACTATTGGATATGAAACTTTACTAATGATGCTACTTACAAGCACTTACATGTGGTAGTATTCCTAAACACTTTAAGATCTTGATATCAACTCGGTGAGAAGTGTTGTGATAATTTTTCAATGCCTAATGGGAGTTTGAAAGCAAATATTGGGGCTAAGTCTATGTTCCGAAGGTTCTCTGTTCCCCGAGGTTCAATACTCTCGAATCTTGGTAACATCTGCATTCCTGGAAACATCGAACCCCGGGAATAACAAACCTTGTAAGCATCACCAAATCACTGAGATATATGAAAGTGGGGAATGTTGAACCTTGGGAACATTGAACCCCTGAACATCGAGCAGACCCTGAAATATTAATCTTTTGTTCTAGCACTTCATTTTCCCTATTTTAACAACTGATAATTTACCAGAACCACCAGACATTTAGCAGGTCTTTTAAGTGAGAAAAAATTTTGATTCCGTTAAATGAGGGTTTTGTAATATTTTTCAGGTAAGAAAATTCTATGCACAATTAAAACTGTTTGAAGCTTATAAAATCAATGCAAGACTTGTCGGCCTCATCCATAAAGTGACCAATTACAAAATCAGGCTATTATGACGGATCAGTTTTTTTTTTTCAGATTTCACTCAATGTATGATTGTGATGCACGATTAAAACTGTTGGAAACTTGTAAAATCAAACTCTAACTGCCCCATTTAACCTATAAGTTTCAATAATTTCCATTATATTATATTAATTTCAATGAAAGCATGTGAAACAGAAAATTATTTACAGAGACCTAAATAAATGCTAAATTAAGGGTCTTTCATACAATGTTAAAACCACATTTTGAAGAACTGACTGCAAATTAGAGAGAGCATTTGACTTGCACTGAGTTGGTAGGTCAGGCTTTCGAGTCCCTGCTGGGACTTAAAGATTTTAAAAGTGGAACCTACTGCCATTGTGCTTGGTGTTCCACATAAGCAATGTAGTAGGAAAAACAAGCCAGTGAGCCACAACTGGAAAAAAAGGCTGTGGCCAAGGAGACTTAAACCAATTGGTTAGAAACGGCGCCTTAAACTCCATCAAAGTAACTAACCTTTGAAGTAAAGACATGAGTTTAGGATTTTGTAAAATGAGAAAACAGAATTTGATATTTTGGAACTCCATTTCAATGGAAGAAATGTGAAAAATTACATTTCAAAACCTCATTTGGCTTTTGGAAATAGAGAACGAATCATGTCCCTAATTTTAAGGGACACTAATTTCAGCTGACAACACCTGATAGTAACATATAGTCACATCAACGTGAAAGGTTTTATATGGACAGTATTAAAAAGCAAAAGTACTGTCACATATTTTGTAAAGCAAATTGTCATAATATTAATCTTCAAGATTGTCACAAAGAAACTGCAGCAGCATCTTCCTATTGACATTTTTCAATTAAAATTAAGGCATAGGTGCGTAGGGCAAACATGTGCATGTGTTTAGTTTAAATAAAGGTTTACCATTCAAGTCCAGTTTATTATTCCTTAATATCAGCTCATACCTGATTCAGGCCATAACTTTTCAGGATATATCCAGTTTGAATGATAAAATGCAGGATAGGTTTTGGCTCTTTACCAAAAGTATTTATTCCCAAATATTAAAAGTTATGGATACTTTTGGCTGATATCTAACATTAACATAATGAAACTTGGAAATGACAACATACTAATGCATAGAAGTAATATCATTATGTAAGTCGACTTGTGGACAAGTTTGTAATTGTATTTTGTTAAAAATTGAATAGATCCATTGAACCATGATCAATGCAACCATTTAAAGCCTATAGTACTAAACAAACATGGGGCACGCAGCCCAATGAAATGTTTTGGTTCATTTGAATTTTTGATGATGGTGCAAGTAACAGGCAAACTTTACCTCGTTATGCAGCTAAGTATGTATGCATAACATGCATATGACTAACGTAAAGATCTTACTTTGATTTTTAGTTGGAAAAACTTGCCAAGTCTAATGCATGTACTCGTTTAGCCATGCTGTTACATTGAAATGCAAAGAATTTTCTGTTTTTTTTTAACTCAGAAAAAACAAATACGATTCTTGATGTCAAAGCTTATTAAATAAGAGCTACGAAAATTTAATCTGCTGTCATTCATCATTACAAGGAAGATGACAAATAATGCAACTACAATCTTGGACAAAACTCTTGAGACCACCCGTTCCCCCCTGCCCCCCCCCCATAGCAATGTTAAGCTGTAACAAAGTAAAATAACAATAGCCAATTTTCTTTGCAACTCAACATTGATATGGATAGGGGTGGAGTGTCACTTGTAACCCTACACAAGCTAGGGAGATTACTTCGGATAATTTATGTGTATAGAAAAAAATTGTAGGTTACTTCTGTAAATTTCCAAATCTAAGTCCTCATTCGCGGTACTTTAAATTCAGAGCAGTGATCACTCAAAGACTTTGAACCAATTATAATTGTGAGGCCCATACTTTCAACCAGCAGCAAATCTGAGATGTGACAGTACCAGTAACCCATAGTTTTTGATGGGACTCTAGTAGTTATAACACCCCTTCATTTTTATGGCTAGTCAATAGTGTCACAGCTATTTTCGACTTTTTTTGCACTTTTCCTACAGTAAGGGGTAGACTGACTATGAAGGTATTTACCATTGAGGGGGCACCTTCCCTTAATTAATACCTAATATGATTATATTATGTTGAAATCCTTCTAAAAAACAACCTGGGGAGCACCTGTTTTCACATAATCACCAAATGTTTCTTTTTCATGGAAACAAACAGGAAGAGAACGAGTTGAATCCCCATAAGTGTGGCCAAACTGGAAACGATTTTCTGTGAAACATAATGGAAAAAATCATTTTGTCTTTCTTTTTTCTGGATGTGTGTTTACAGTTGCAACAGAATGTAAAAAGCATCATGAATGAGCTGCTAAACTACTCAGAACCATCACCCAAAAGTGAGTTGAAAACTTATTTTCCCATTAAAACCTTTAAAGTCATGACGGTGCTAACACTAATGAATAAACATTGTTGCCTGTTTTAGATTAAATCAGATTATAAACACAGTTCATTTAACATTGCCTTATTTTAACCCCCTTCCATTGCTGTTGTGAAATAAGGACATAGCCAATATTTTTGGAAGAAACCATGCCATAGTATAAGTGACAGCTGTCTGCAGTAGGGGAGTGTTTGAAAAATTACTAGATATCCTTTCATGCAATCTGGTGATGCATATGCTATCTATTTAGGGCAAATTTTTACAAATATAGTTTACATACTTTTAGGAAATAAAAAAAATTGACACATGGGGCATGGTTGAATGGCTGGCTCTCCCTGACTAAGCTATTATGTGTAATATGAACCCATTTATGTAATAGTTAATTGATATCACAGCTGGTTGTCAAAAGAACTGCATATACTATGCAGGCCTTGATTTTCAGAAAAAACTTTTTAGTTGTCTTTTGGGCAACCCTTTCAACTGATTTTAGTTGTCTGCAAGGAAATTTAGTTGTCAAAAATGTTTTTCACTCAATTATAAAACAGTAATTGTGTTCATGTACACCATTATTGGTCTTGAAGATCAAAAAGATGTGATGAGAGACAGTTTGAAGTCTGTAATGTTGTACAGTATGATGTAAGATGTTGAAAGAGTTGATCAGTCACCAGTACACTTCTTCAATCCGTGGGAAAAACGGTTGTCAATTGGACAACCAACCTTTCACTTTTGGTTGTCTACATGGAATTGTAGTTGTCCACAACAATTGCTGTGAGTGCACTTTTCTGTTATAACTCACAATGAAATGTAGCTCCTTATTTTCTATTGCATTTGCAATTGCATATATGTTCTTAATTCTTATGCTTGTTATATGCCAATCTGTAACATTACCATGCGTGGATGGTCTTTTATCCATTTTATAAAAATCAGAAAATAAATTGGTAACTTACGTGGAAGGTAACCAGTATACTTTGGTACCATACCAATTTGTTTGTAGAGTCTCCTTTGCATCAGGGTCTCTTTGTCATCTCTTGTAAGCTGAATGCTGGCTTTAGCTTGATCATCTGGTAGAACTTTATGGCTACAATGTTAAAACAGCATAAAACAGGGTGACTTCTACTGCTTACTACACAAGCAGCAGCTATGGGGTTGATTTACCCCCTTCCCTCTCAATTTTTTCAAGTCCCTTAGAGAATTTGTTTTTGTCTTGGCAAGTAGGAGTAAAGTTAGATAAGATTTAATGAAACACCAACACAAATGTGTTATATAGTGTCATACTGTTCAAGTAGGGGTAAAGAAATATACATACATGCTCAGAAAATACTCTTCTATTTGGCTTCAGTCCTCTCTCCCCTAAAAAATTATGCCTTAAAGCTGCATGTACCTGACATTGCCTGTATCATAGTGCAAAACCAGTTGTCTAATTTACCTAGCAATAGGCAGCATACATGAGTCTAGTAGATGGTAGCCCCTTGCCCCTTTTGAATGTTCATTAAGAAGCTACTTTCAATGATTGATGATTTGATATGTTTTTTATTTTTATTATTTAATATTTTGCTAGTATGAGACAATGCTTGCAATTTGGTACTATCCAGTCAAGGTTGCTCAAATTACTTAAATAACCCCTGGGCAGGATGTCTATAGATAGTTATCATTGTATCCCTAAAAATGTACATTGCAACTTACTAAAATTTGTGCCTTGGAAAATGTAACAACACAACAAGCCATACAATATTTTATACAGAAGAAAGTTGAATCTCTAGGCATGAATGTTTCTTTAGTAAATCATCTGTACCTCAACAATTGTAGGTAAGATTTTTACTTGTTGAAAATCAAGGTCAAAATATAATCTTATTAATTCCTCCAGATTGTATCCTCATTTCAAAGAACAGAGTAAATAAGCCAGTTTAGACTTACAAGCTGCTCTCATTAAGGAAAATATGTGAGGGGTATAATTGAGACAATTGTCCACAGAGTCACATTTGCAATTTTCACCCAAAAGGTCAGAACTCATTGAAAACTCTACCAATTGTTTCATTCTTTGATTAGGTTATTGTTTTATGATTGGCATAATATGTGTGAATTATTATGCTAGCAGAATGAGCAATTTTTTGGGTGAGACTGTTACCATTGTATTTGTGTTTCTACCACCTTGATATCATATCCCTCTCTTTCTGGCAAATTGCTTAATCCCAAATTGCATGAAGTTGTGGATTTTCCATTTCATGATAGTAACGTAAGTTATCTCAGTTGAAACATTTTTGCAAATTTGAAATATGTTGTAAAATTGTAGAAAATAGAACATTACAAGAACAAACCAATTTTTTGCAAATATTGCATTTGTTGTTGCAAATCCATCGAATGTGCCAATGTTTGGTTTGTCAGCATGTCAAGAAGGGGATAATACCAGAAGTAATGCCTTTATATAATATCATTAGCTCTCAACTCAGCATTGGCTTGTAGAGCCAGTGGGTTGGGCCAGATTATAAGAGATACTTACGGAGGTTGGAAGCTTTGACTAAGTTGTAAGGAATGCCTCTCAGTTGCATCATGGAAAGCATTGAGAGACTTATCACACACTTCATGGTATCTGGTACCAAGGCCCAGCTCTGTCACACCTTGTCTAGGTATGAATCCCCTGTACCCAGGCATAGGAGCCTCTCTTGGGTATCGTTTGTCGGCTATAAAAGATAAAACAAATGAAAGCATCTTGAATTCATAAAAGGTACAGTGAAAATAGCAGAGGAAATTTCATGAACTCCAGGTATGGAAACCTTTATATGGATGTGGACTGATTCAGTTATTTAATGGCCCAATCCTCTCACCCCAAACAGTTCCAATTCTCCTAACCTTTCCTACTTTGGTCCACCTCCCACGACTGTCTTACACTCATCCTCATTCAGACACTCACTTCATTGCTTCAGGGTGAGTATATACTAGGTATCCCCAATAAGTTACAATGAAAACACTTTCAGTACACTAGTGGACTACTAAAAAAAATGTACTTTGGGGTGAGAGGCTTATGTCTTAAAATGATTTAATTTGAATTTTTAGTTCACAGTTTAGGTAAACTGATGTTAAATTGTATAAAATCCAAAGACTTCTTCAATGTACCTTTCTGGTAATTTAGCATGAGGAAATAAAGCTACACTCCTATAGTAGGAAATACAAAAAATAAAATACCTGCCCCACAGGGGATTTCACCAGAAACTCAAAAAAGTGGCAGATTTATAACTGCCAAACTGAGAGTCCAAATTGATGCTACTCTTGGTCAAAGTTACAAGCTGGTCTATGGAGGAGGGGCTCACTTCAAGACCTCCATGAGGTGCAATCAGAAGGGTTTTGAAAGTTATTTATTTATGTAAATTTGGACTTCGCTGCAAAAATGTCCTCTTCTAAAGTAAACCAAGAAACATGACATTTTTATTTTTGTGAAAATGAAAAAAGGGAAGAGGACAAATCCCACCCTTAACCCCCCACCCCCACTTGATGGAGACCTTGCCCATCTATGTGGTACCTTTCTAGCATCAATCTAGAGCTGTAATAAAAAAAGGGTCCTTATTCTAAGTTGTTAGATGAATGTACCATTTGCATGCAAATAACAGCCTGTGTGTAAATTTCCTAGCTTGCTTTAGTTTTTCATTATTACAATGAATATGACCTAATATTCTATGAAGAATTTGGCAGACCAATGTAATTAATGTGCTGTGCCAGAGCACAGTTGCCCATACTTACTTCAAAACAAGAGCTATTCCACTCCATTTCTCTCCCTAGTATATTTCATGATATTTCAAGATACATATGCTGATATTGCAGATCAAACTGTGACTTCTAATGAATTGTACAAATGAATGAGAAAAATATTGTCACATGATTCTTTCAAGCCCCATTCATGAAATAGTCTACTACACTAATTTGTTATTAAAACAAACTGGGGTGACTTCATTTTCCCTTCCATTTACCTTTGTCATTGTTACCCCAAACATTTAAGAAATATATGCACCAACCTACTTGTGTTCAATAAAACAACTCACCTAGGAGTATAGGACGCAGTGGGTGTCTATCTCTGTAATCGTTTAAGTTTTTGATGATGCTCTTGTCATCATTTACTAGTTTAAGACGACCAGATGCTGCCACAGTCTTGTGAAGGTCATAGATCTCTTGACTTCTCATTTGTGTATTGTTCATGAAGTCATCAATACAAACATCACAATCTTCCTTGTAAGTGTTTCCAAACTTGAACGGTCTCCTTGGAATGTAACCTTCAGGTCAAAAAGAAATTTGACAATTGGTGTTACTAACACTTTGAATAAATATTGTAAAAATGTGGTAATTATGCCATCTTTTGTACAATATATTTAGTGCTTGGGAGTTTCATATCAGAAGAAACTTGAATCATCGATCCACCTCCATTCAAAGACAGATATAGTTATATAGACCTATCAAAGATCAGTTAGCAAATGTTTACATGTGATGAGTGTATGGCGAACTAAGTTGGAACTGATTGTGTATGCATGCATGTCATCCACAGGCACAAATCAGTTAGTGATTTGTGGATATGTAAACAAATCCCATGGCCCACACCGTACAGCACTGGTTTATATCTCATTGTAGCCATGTTAAAAGCGGGTGTCCTCGGTTTGCAGGTTCCAGTCAATGGTCCATGGTTGGGGCATTTGCCTGTACATAATGGTGTGTGTGTATGTGCATGTGCGCATATGTATGTGTTTGTGGCACTTTGCTTGTTGACATGATATCTTCATCTATCTTTGGCAGAGTTCAAAGGTCATCTGGGGTCACAGGGGGTTAAACTCCTGAAACCTTGTTTACAGGATATCTCAAGGTACTGCACAGTAGAAAGCTTAGATTGGTTTTAAACTTGGCATGTTAATGCAATATGATGAGAGGAAGATTCCTTTGGATTTTGGTAGAGGTTAAAGGTCACCTGGGGTCAAACCCTGAAACCTTGTTTACACACTATCTCAAGGTAGGAAGCTTGGATTATTTTCAAACTTGGTATGTTGATGCATTATGATGAGAGGTTCAACCCTAAAGATTTTGGTAGACATCAAAGGTCATCCTGGCATCATTCAAGGTCAAACCCTGAAATCATTTTCAACTTGGTATTTCAAGGCACAGTGGGAAATTTGGATAGAGTTTAAATTTGGTATGTGGATGTGTGATGGTATGAAGATGGCATCTGTAGTCCTTGGTGGTGGTCGAAGGTCATCTGGGGGCATAAGAGGTCAAAATCAAAAAACCTTGTTAATAGGGTATCTCAAGGCACAAAACTTGGATGGATTTCATAATTGGCATGTCAAAGTGTAATTATGGTGAGAAGATGGCTCACTGGCTTGTTTTCCCTACTCCATTGGTGTCACTTGGGATCAAACTCTGAGAACCTTGTTGGCAGCATATCTTAAAACACTGTAAAAAATCTGGATTGATTTGGCATTTTGAATGTAGAATTGTTATGGTTAAAAGGAAACCCAGTTAGATTCTTGTAAAGTGAAAGGTCATCTTGGGTCACCAGGGGTTACAGTATAAGTGGCATTATTTGGAATAGAAAAAGTATGAATAATTGAAACATCAATGCTTTTTCATATTCTGGTTAACAGATGTATCTTATGGTGCATCTCTTCATTCATTGGATTTCTTGATGACCAAAATTTTATTGCCCAGCTGTTATAGCATGGGGTAATCCTTGGGGGACATGTCCACCATTATTTGAGAAACCCCAAATTGACTTTTCTTATTCGAACAATAAATTCTTTTAAGATGACATTACAATATCCTACCACCCCTCAAAATTGTGAACAATTTGCCAACCTTGGTTGTGGGCACAGCATATTTACTATCACTCACCATCTACAGCATATGTTTGAACTGTGATAGCTCATCATGAGCACGCCAAATTGAAACATGCTGACACCATGATGATAAACCTTTACAGGAACAAGATTACCTACTGCATGTGTGAAGAAAGTTTCTCAACAAGCTTTCAAGCTACAGCATTAGCCAAAGACATTAGGGAACCTTAAGGAAAATCAAAAGCAGATTCATAAAATGTATCCTACCTGTGTAGCCTGGTACCATTTTCTCTGTGAGCTTATTGTCCCCGGTTGATTTTGGAAGTGTCAGTATCCGCCGTCGACCAGACATATCAACTGATGCTGTAAGTCCAGTCCCAACCTTGGATCTGCTCTCATTAAAGCTTGCAGGCAGAGATGATGTGATTGGATGCCGACCAACTCGCATCTACACATGTTAAAAGTTAAAGTTGTTGAGCAAGATTGAAATATCCCAACAACTGTGCATGGGATACCTTCAATCCAATGGGGCCTGTTTATTACAAGCTAATACACTCATCTATAGCATGATCACTCTGCTAATGTTTAGGCAGAAGGAAGAAGTGCTTTTTTTTTTATAAAAACTACAGCCTATCTAGTGCTCAAATCAAATTATATGGAACCAACTTTTTCTATTCTGCAGGATTTCTTGTGTACCTTTTAGCTCCATTTTCAGTCAAATACAGAAAACTTTATTATGAAACAAAATCAGGCAAAGGTCCAAAGACATGAAAATAAAAAGGAAGATGAGAAAACAAATACTTTTGAAGAATTTGGTGAAATTCCCCTTTGCTTGCATTTTACAGACACTGGAATTATCTTCTGTATACTTTTGAGTTGTGTTTCCAACATGAATAATTAAAGGTGAGGATGCCATCCATCTTGCGTAATCCCAGGATTAATTGGATTTTTCAAAGTACAACTTAGTGTCCTAGCTGGTAAGGCAAATCCTGATTTTATCAAAAATGTATCTGGCTGGGCATGCAGCAGGATAGGCAAGGAGACAGTAACCACCAACCCCACCCCCATATTCATATTTAATACAAATTTCCCACTTTTAGCTAACAAATATGGTAACCCTAATTACAGGTAATTAAAAGTATGAGAATACCTTTGATAGTTTATTGGTAGCATTACCATAGGTATCTCCCACATGGTATTTGTATTGCTCTATGTAGCCACCATATCTGAAATGAAACAGAGTTAAATATACAAGGTAAACAAAAAGTTCAAAATATCACCCACCCATCTTTTCAAATTTCTTTATCAAAATTCACACTCACACTGGATATCACTGATAATTAAATTATGGTTCTTATATAAAGACTCTTAAGAACTTGCACTGAAAACAATTTAAATTGCTTGCCCTGACAAGCTGTGCCTTTAATATTACTCTGTGCCTAGGCTAAATTATCAGGTTAATAAGATTATGAAGTGTACAGTAAAAACAGTTGTAAATTTGAGTCCATCACCAAAACATGACTCTACTATTTTTAAAGTGGGCATGACACGGCCAAAGTAAGTTTCTTGGTAAATGTTCTTTGGTTACACCTTGACATAAAGTGAATGTTTTTCTTACTAAAATACGTCCATAAATACCGAAATACGACGTTTTGAATTCCCAATTACAGGCCAGACTCAGGCCATGTGAAATCTGAAAGCAAAAAAACCTATGTGAGCGCTTCTAAAGACGGTGATGTCATTGGAGGCACGGTTAGCAGCACTGAACCACGGAGCTCACAATCATTGAATCATGTACATGGTATTAAACGTGTGTTAGCGAGTACATAATTGCAAACACTGGTGCTACGATAGCAGTGAGTGCAGCCACTGACCACATTGTGAATTGTGTATTGCGCAGTGACTGCTTGGTATTCGCAATAGCACCCTACACCTAATTACAGCTCATAGAGTAAAGACGCGCTATTAGTGGGGACGCGTATGTTGTGGACTGTCCACACATGTTCATGGCTGTTCCGTATAGCTACCCAAACCCTGTCTTTCTTGCACAAAAACAGAACTGTTTTTTTCACACGCCTGCATATACACACAAACATATTAGCCAATGATCTGCTCCGAATGGCCACCATGGTCCGCGCGATTCGCTCTGTATGTTGGACCATTATTGTGATGCAGTCATTGTCATGAAGTTGCTAAGATAAGATAACTTTACCGAGAGTTACATTAGTCCCACATCTAGAATCGCATTCTTAAATAGGGCAGGGTTTGTGCCGCCAATTGCATCATAAAAGTCAGGTGACCTGTTGCGGCATTTTTTCGAAATTGGATTTAGAACGTTTTCCTTCAAATATCATTTATGCCAAATTGTAGGGCTGTGACGGTTAATCGGTTAACCGGTTAACCGACCGACTCGTCGGTTACTCGTGCGTGATTCCTCTTCATAGATTAACCGTTTTTGTATTGCCAATGGCTCAGTCGCCGCGGCGTGTCTTTGTTAGTAAACTGTTACACAAACATCGCGCAACAAACAGTGTCAGTTTCTCACAAATTATCGCTCAAACAATAACTGTAAAAAGAGTTTTTAAAATCGGCCGTTCAATCGATTGAACGGATTAATTCCGCGGCAGCTCCCCGAATTAAGTACATTATGATGAGTGACAAGTGACGCACCCAATTTGGCAAATTGTACAGGTTTTTAAAGGGGTGTGAGATAATATTTGTAAAATACTGTATTAAATCTTGCAATACACAAAAGTTTTTGTGTCCTGTCATGCCCACTTTAAGTAAAGATGGAATGTTGCATTCATTGCATTTGCACTAAGAAGGTTCTCATTAAGGGCATGTAGAACTTGCAAATAGAAGGCCTAGTTAAAAAAAAAAACTGGTCAAATTGCCTACTTAAGAGTTCAAAATTATAGTCCTAGGGACTGATTAGTTAGATGTTGACCTCGTCACTAGAAATTTTATTGCAGAGTTATATATTGGAAATGGTCCAATATTATAGAATGGTATGTCTACTTACATGAATGAGCAAGAAAAACACCTGACAATGTCCAAATAATCTGGGAGATTCCATTTTATCAATGGGGTTATGAAATGTGTGTCATGGACAGACATCTGGAACTTTTACATGTGGTAATTATTTAATTCATAAACTATTCAGAGATTTGTCTTATTTTAATTGATGGAAGAACCCTGTTCCATGGGCACACTGAAGTAGAAAGAAATACCTTGAAACTAAATATGTTTTCACATGATTGTTCAAGTCGAACGAAGCCATGTCCGTCCATGACACCAGAATGGAGATTTTTTTTATTTAATGCACAGTCATGAATAATTTGGAGGGAAAACATGCTCAAGTATCAATCTTTGGTATGTCTTTTTATGTGTTAAAATTTGAGCAAAATTAATTAATACCACATGCATCAAATTCATAATATAAATTTTGTCATGGACAGACACTCTATAAAATGTCCGTCCATGACAAAAACAGTCCTCTGCCAAATTTACTTCTCACATGATTGGTCAGGCAAAACCTTCACAGAATATGTCTCTGGAGAATCTGCATACACCAGTTTACTTTTACATTGGGACCAAGAGCAATGTGGCCACTCTGAAAAGCCTTCCACACATCTTCCCCCTTTTGATAAATGCAGACCTATCAAATTATTGAAACAAAAATTGTCTTCATATTTGTTCAGTTTTGTAATCGTTCACAACTATATTTTGCACTCTGGAATTTCAACTGATTCCTGTGCTCTATTTGAGATAGCTGCCACAAAGAGTAAGACAGGGAGCCAGTGTCCAGCATTGTGACAATACTCGACCCTCCTCATGGTGTTCAAGGGTCAGCAACTAGAGAGACATTCACTTTCAACATTTCAGCTGCCAAGAAGAAGTTCCATGAACGTTTTCTGACGGAATGAACAAACAGACTTTTCACCATTATGACATTTTCTAAGACTCTTATTGTTGATGTTCTGGATATTTTTTAGTATTCTTTAGGATTTTGGTAGAAATGTTCCAGAGATATTACGATTCTGTGAAAATTTTGGTTCGAACAATTTTTACCTTGTACTAAATCAGTGCTTCTCAACCGTTATGATCCACTTTCCCACTTGGGAAAAAATTTTCCACCATTCACCCCTAGTACTATAAAACATCAAATTACTAAAAATTAAAACATGCTAGTTCGGATGCGAACAACTCTCCATGTTTTTTTAATCATGCTTCATCTGCATATTTAATTGAAAATGTTTTGAAAGGAAAGATTGTATTTCTGTGCATTTCTTGGTGACAAATTTGCGAAATCAACAATGAACGAAAGGCTTTCACAACACAGCCAGCAGGCCTACTCAACTTGCACTACTTTTGTAAGTAAGCCACATACACCAAGTACTGTTATTTTTGTTGGCAAAATGACCCCTAATAAATGTCCCCCTTTTGAAAAATGCAACGCCCCCAGGGTGTTTACTAGGATAAATATGGTAAGCACCCTACCTCGCTCAGTCAATACTTTTCTGCTATCAATTTTTCAGTTGTAGGAATGCACGATAACGTATGATCATTGCCATTGGTAACCGTCCATTCATACAACTAGAGAGCTGATGTTTAGAATATCTCTCTAAACACCAACTATGTACAGTTATACAGGCTATATTCTGGCTGATGGCTACCAGTCAGATGAAGCTATGAATTTTCAATTCTGAGTATGAAAACTCAATTCATGCAAATTTTCCCTATTCATAAAATTCCCCCCTTTGTGTATAATTCACCACCAATTCCCCAATTTTCCAAACTTCACGCCGAGCATTTACAATTCACCCCTGGGGGTGCACTTGGACCCCAGTTGAGGAGCACTGTTAAATAAATTCATGTGTTGTTGGCAAGCAGATTTATTGAAGGGTTATGGTATAGTACTGTAGTTCCAACTTCAATGTTTAGCTGAAATGCTCCATAAATGCAATCTGCCGTTTTATTCCTATTTCCCTTCATCACTTTTTGACTGTGTCTGTCCACGACAGAAAGGTGTCCGTCCATGACAAATTTTGTTTTAGCACATCCTATCTAAAATTAAATTGAATTTTCTAAAACTAATTTCATGTATACAATGTAGTAAGTAGTTGTCTTCCATCTGATCACATTTCATGATCTTTAATTTACATCAACTGTTATGTTGACTTTGCTGTCCCTCCATGATGCCAAAATTTGCATGCCTTTGACCCCTATTACCCATAAGTGAACACTGTTAGAGAGTAAGCCATAGCTGATGATTAAGGGGAGATATATAGCTTCAGTTACCATCAGGAATTTATTTTGAACTGACACAAGTTTAGATAGAAATTTAAAATGAATACCAAAATGTGGAATTGTGTGAATTTATCTTGTCCATCCATGATGAGACGGTTTTGATGTTTCTATTTTTAGTAACATGTTGGTGCGGAAAAATTTCTATGATAGTTTGTGAGAGTTTGTAGTGTTCTTCCATATAACACCCATGAAAGAAATAAAAAACAGAACAAATAATTTTGGCAGCCCTTCATTTTATCAAAAAATGGAAAATACCCGTCCCTGACAAACCGATCAGGCCCCCTATACTGTAACTGGCAACACCAACAGCTGCTCTGGTCTAGCCTAATAGGTTACTGATACTGTTGTACCTCCATGAGATCCTTTAATAACATATAGACATGCGATACAGCTGCTAATGTGTTCAATTCGGCTGTGCACCCTTTTTCTAGCTAGTTACACTCATTAGCATACTGTTGTAAACTAAGTTCCAAAGTCACATAGGCCTAGTAAGATAGAAATTCTGCCATGCGAAAACAGTTGATTTTATTCCAAAGGGCAATTCCATGCAAAAGTGGACATGACCATCAAATTTTAAAACTTCTCCAATTTTAGTAAATTTGGTATCAAATTGAAGCTAAAAAGTTGAATTTTCCAATAAAATAAATGGTTCATAAAAAAAACCGAAATTAAGTCATTTTGCATGCATAATTAATTAGCAGCAATCAAAGTGTCAATATTTTCACAAAATATGGAACAATAAAATTCTGTCTAGCAACAACTGAATTGAGGTTTTCCTATGAATTCATACTCTATCATGGAGTTATTTTCATACATTTACAACATTTGAAATCAAATTATGACTTCAGCAATGTCTTCCACACTAACGAGCAACAAATTTAAGTTTTCTCATTTTGTCACGGCGTTACCCTAAATATTGTAATTTTTTAATATTATGTAAGATGCACAAATTGGAGTGGAATATTTTTTATGATGCAAATCACACCCACTCTGGCCTACAACTTCCATGCACTAAAGTCATGATTTCTCTCATAGTTAATTAATTAAACCAATTAGAAATATGTCACGGCGTTACTTTTTTGGTAACGCCGTGACAGTAACGCCGTGACAGGCACTTATTTACTGTATAGGGACTGACAATTGTAGTCACTGTAGTTGCTGGTACTGAAGTAACAGCACCTATTGTATGATAAAGATTTGTTTGACAACTTTTTTTACACTGTGATAGTACAAAGAGGAAATGCACAACTGTAACCTTTCTTTTGATACGGCAATCCCCCTGTTATGCTCAGAAGCTATAGTGGTCTGCTAGATTGAGTAGTGACTAGCACCTGTTTATAGCATCCAGTCAATCCATGGTACACTCCCTGTTTACCATTGAGCATTGCAACCATTATTTTATAAAGATTTGGATAACAGAAAATCTACAACAAGCATAGGCTTAGCAGCAGGAGAAACAATCACACAGACAATGCAGTAAAGTACAGTAGACACCACCATTATATTACAATCCAAAATGGTGAAGCAGTCTAATGCAGAGAACTCTATCACTTTACAGAACCTTCCAATTCAGGAGGCAAGATAATGGCACACTGAGAGCATGACTATTTTCCTCTTTCCGTTCTAAGATTGTTTTACTAAAACAATGTAAAAACAGTCTTTTATCATCTACAAAGTGTCCTACAGTAGTACACTTGAAGCTCTGTACAGTACACTACCAAATATTTTGTGGAGATTGGAGAAGGCAACTAGAGGGTCAATTTGTCAAAGTTGAGGACACAAACCTAAGTTAATTTAAAAATGTTATTGATATTTGACCCAACATGTTTGGCCAATACTGTTCTATTTTGGAGATTTAAGACTCACTGCAAGCCTAAGTAAAGCAATTTATATGATTGCACCAATGCTACAAACTGGCATACATTTAGATTTTTAAAAGTTACACTAAATTTACAATATTAAACTTGAGACTCAAGTCATTCAATACCCTTTATGAAGGGAATATTTGCTCTTCCAATGAGGTGGAACTGCATTTATACTGTATTACTATATGGAGCTTTCACAGTTAATGTCATTTTTAATGCAGTAGGCCTAGCTATAGCGCTCTTCTTGATTTCATTTTGACAGGAGTTGTGTGTAGATTATATAGCTCTTCATTTTTCACCTTATGTTCTAAGTGGAAATTTCCACTTTCTTTCACAAATTCAAAGCAAATATTCCTAAAACATCTAAATTACTGATTTCTAAATGCATTAGAAATATTCTGACTATCAATATCACCATTTCCTGTCAGTTTACTAACTTATTTTTTTAACATGCATTTCCCATATAGTCAGGCTTTGGTCACGGCGTTACCGTCACGGCGTTACCCCATTTTTTTTTTTATATCTTATCATATCTACCAAAATCATAATTTTTTATTTTATATTTCACCAAACTGTTATAGATAACAGTCTATAAAGTGTATTTAATATGGAGGAATTGCAAAAAGTCCTTAAACTTCACAGGGTTTTAACAGTTTGTGAGTGGTCCAAAAATGCATGTCCTTTTCAGCGTCATGGCGTTACCACAGTCATTAATATTCATATTTTCATATTTAGGGCACTTTTTGAAGAAAAGACATTTTCTAAATTAACTTTGTGATAGTAGGAGTAGAATTGAAATAAAAGTTTGTTCCCTACATTAAAGCTCTTTCAGTTATTTGCACTTGAAATGTGGATTTTGCTTCCAAAGCGTCACGGCGTTACTGTGGAATTGCCCCAAAGTCTTTCAACCATTTCCGGAAGATTTCTGTGATCAGAAAGTGTTTGGTTGCTCTTGTAAAAGAATAGTTATGGCCTTAAGTTAGCATTTTATGTCCAAAATTTGCTGTTATAGAAGAAGGTTAGTTAACGTTAGACCTACAACAGGTAAAACTTCCTCTGATCATTCCACTTGTAAAAACAGATGGAGTAAGGACTGTGTATAGTGAGTATAGGGAACGACCACAGTCCTTTCCTGAGGACTAGGCTAGACCTAACGTAGGCGTAGGCTGGCCCTCTTGATCTTGATGGTGAATACACACAAGTTGCTCATGGGAGCTGTTGATGTGTGGTCCTTTATACATTTATATATATACTGGGCTAAACAGAACTGTTCTTAAACTGTTACAACTTTTGCAGAATAGAATCTTAACAATGATTTCTTTCAAACATCAATGTTTCTCAAGCAACCTTCTCCATTGCAACCTTGGCATACTTAATATTGATAATATTCACATTTTCAAGATGCATGTTTAGTTTTATCTTCAAATATGTCAAGGACCTTCTGTCCAATGTTTTTAGAATTATTGTTCATACAAATCGCAATATGGCTTCGCATACAAGCACAAGAAATAACGGTCTTTTCTCCGATACTAGGCAAATACTCTAGGCATGGAAAGTTTCTTTTGAACAACTATTGTGTTTGATTATGGAACAACCTTCCAAATTGCTTAAAACAACTTAAATCTTATCACTCCTTTAAGAAACAATTGAAGGTTCTACTACTTGATAATTACTGAGTTTTGTGTTGTTAGTCTCCCTTTCTTTCTCCTTCCTTGCTTCTCTTTTTCTCTCTATGTTTCTCCTCTCTGTTTTGTTTTTGTAACCTTTGTGTTAAGTTTTTTTTCTGGTTGCTAGCCTTGTTAGACACTTATGTATTTATTCTAGTATCCTGTTCATACTTCTACTGGGATTTCTGATTATGTAGTTTGTATTTGTGTCAACGAAATAAATGAAATGAGTCGATCACTTAACTTTGAAACCATAAAAATATAAAAACATCCATAAAATGAATAGGAACTTGACATTAATATTTTGTTATATTCCTCCTTGTGCTATATTTTGGTGGTGTTTGGATTGAGCAATCTGTAGAAAATGCATCCTGAAATGTAGTTCCAGAAAGAGTAGCAATGCTTATGAAGTAGTCTTGAGTCAATCTATTCATAAAGCAGATGAATAAAATCCCATAAATTACCAAATTTAAAGCAAGTTTTACAAATGATGATACAGAATTATCTCAATACTTATTTAGAACTTCATAAAAGACATTCTTATCATCATTTTTAATAATTTTAGCAAATGTCTGGTTTATACTTTTTCCAAAACTTGGAAATCTGGCAATGACAAACATGTTTGCTTCAAACATCAAGAACATGTTGACAAAAAATTGGTTTTGGTGTTGTTTGAAGAATATGCATCGCAGGAATCTAACAATGCAGTCACATTGCACCTAGCCTACATGCTGGGGTTTAAAAGGCAGTGATTAACTCATGAAAGTGATCGACTCATGATAACTTACTATACATAACACAACAGGTTGATGGGCAAAAGACGGCTAGTAAGGCCCCATAAGATGCCCTGAAGTGCAAGCCCTAACCAAAAGTCAAACCTACGGTAGGCCTACACAACACCCCGAAACAATCAGATTCTACCATAGTCATGTAACTGTGTGTTTGTGTCATGACCTTAATTGGCTCATTCCTCTCACAATATTCTCCTACTATATTTTATAATACTTCAAAGTCTGGACTTAGGGCCTAGCCTAGGCCTATGCCTCGTTCTGATATTTTTATAACTCAAGGCAACACTTTGGTTACTCACCCAGGTACTTGAGTTCCCGGATCCAACGAACTGAAGTCTCGTCTCCTTTTTATGTTCCACGTAGTGGAATTGGGCATACCTGTGTTCATCATCTTGATTTATAAACTGAATCTATTCTCACGCGAACAAAAATTGCTTCTCAGAGAGTCTTGCTTTTGGTGATAATATTTTGGCCAAAAATATCTTTCCAAATATGCTCATCCTACACCGTACACGATTACTGAACTGTGGCACTGTATCATGTAGGCTAGGCCTGTGCGGGGCAACTTGTCAACTTGTATTGTATATAATACATACACACGCCAAACTGTTTTGTTGTCATCCGGCGAAGCGTGACAATGGTTGCTAAGGTACAATCAGCTGTGAGATTCTGATGCACTCAGTAAACTTTGCTTTGATGAAGGACGCCATCACTATAACCCTTGGAAACGAGAAGAAGCAGTCAGTCAGACACAGAGGCTGACAGAGCTACTAGTTTGGGTATGCTTTTGCACTTTTGCTGAATGTCGACTGTCTGATTTTACTGAAATCGCCTAGGCCTATCTGTGTATCATTTAGGAAATTGGCATGGTCAAAGAAAACTGTGATTTTTTTAAAAGTTGATTTTGCAAATTTCTGTTTGCTCTCCCAGCCTAACAAAACAATATGCCTAACTTAGCCTAACGTTAGGGCCTAGGCCTAGGCTAGCCTACGTACGTTTTGACTCTTTCTTCCAGCCCTCACTCATCTCCCCCGCCCCCTTTTACTGTTACTCTGGCTATGAGATCGTATGTGGTTTGTTTTGCATTTTACGTTTTCTACAGTATTTTTCTCTCTGCAAGAAGACTTTTGAATTTGTTTCTTGTTATGCCTGACGTTACACCACATTGGAAAGTATGTTTACCATACGCCAAAGTAGGATAGAGCTCAACCTTTTCTGCATTTGTACGCCAGACTACCTACAGTAAGCGGGCACTGGGAAACTGCTTTCCTAACTTTCCTATGTACACTCACCTATGTGATTATCCAATGCAATTCATTGTGTCACTTGCAAGGTTAATCAATACTAGGCCTAGCCTAGAGGTTTTTATAATGGTACGCCATGCATGCCAACTGTTGTACTTTTACCTTGGAGGAGTGATGTACGCTGTACACCAAATTTATTGGCTTACATTTTCATACGCCAAAGATCTTTGTGAGAAAGGCCCTACTTTCCAGTATGGGGCCTACATTTTTCATTATTACTGTTTGTAGGCTTAGGCCAAGTCTCTTTAAGTCCAAGTAATACTAGCCTAACCCTATATGAGGTGATATGGAGCGAAAAACTGAAACTGAGGCATAACACTCACAGTAACAATTAAATAGGCATAGGGTAAACTGGGGGTTTTTCGTCCACTTAAGGCATTTTGGTTTTAAAAATTAAATCAAGCAAAGTCATTGAAACAACTTACCATGTTGGTCAACACCTCCAGTGCCTTCTTAGCTCCAAAGTTTGGAGAGGCTAGATGCAGGTCCAACTGATCTGTCTATTGATAGATTGGCCTGGGGGAGGGGTTTATAATTTTTGAATTTTAGAAGTGTCTACACGCAAAATGGTGGCACTTTTTTGGCATACCTGGGAAATTACTTTTAAACATGATATCTCAGGAAGGAAAAATGTGAATGATCTCATACTTACCATGTGGATTGCCCATATTGAGTAGATGGTCCCTATTGTTTTTGATGGAGGTCAAAGGTCATTTGGGGTCATCATAGTTCAAAAAAATCTAAACCTTGCAAACACTATCTCAAAAGAGTATATGTTCAAGTTAATATCCATGAGCGGATAGGGTGAAAGGGTAAGAAAAATTTGGCATGGGTAATATAATAGGCATAGGTAAATAATTTTCTGGAACAGTGTATTTACTTCACAATGTAAATTCTTTAGTGAGGTAATTTGGAAAATGTATTTGTAAAGTGCTAAAGCAAACTCATAGGAAGAAGATCTAAAGTGCACAAAAAGGCACATCACATGGTAGGTACTGTACAGTATGTTAATTCTGGCATGAAATTGTGCTCTGTTATTACGTTAAGTTTCATGTATTAATACATGAACAAGTGGGCAGAGCAAAATATAAAAATGTTAGAAGGCAAAATCTGTTCATCAGCCTGACATACATGCTTCAGTGCTCATGGGTATACTGATTTTGCAGCCACAGGTAAATAGATTTTCATGAAACTGAGTTTCCACTGTTAAATGAAAGTTCCTAACAGAGTGTGGATAATGTGAGTTTAAACAGTCTGTATGAGGGTCATTTGGGGACACAGTCTGAAAATATTAGAAGATGCTTCTGTGCCCACTAAGTAGATGACTGATGTGGAACTTGATACAGGAGGTGAAAACTTTGAACAGAGAGTACTAGTGTAATGCATGTAATCTCTTTTATGACTTACTAACCTTTGCTTTTTCAATAACCTTAAAGAAAACCTGAAGAAAACATTAAATTTAGTGGCAAAAATTGCCATTATTTGGCAAACCGTGTGCCTACTGTCCTCATGAGGACATGTGCATGAAAGCATGCATGAATTGGAAATGGGAATTGATTAACATAACATAACATAACAGGTTGACGGGCAAAGGAGGGCCAAGGCCCCATAAGATGCCCTGAAGACCAAGCCCTAATCAAAAGTCAAACCACCAAAGCTTGACTACAGCCCCAAACAATCAGATTCTACCACAGCCATGGAAAAACCTGTCAATGTTAACCTTAAAGCAGTGAACTGAGGGGGAGTTAACTACCCAATCTGGTAGACAATTCCACTCTTTGACAACTCTATGGGAGAAACTAAACTTCCTAATGTCAAGCCTTGCAAAAGGCTTTTCAAGCTTTTTACAATGCCCACGCACCCGAGAATTACCTTGAACCCTTAAATAACTACAAGTCAGCAGGGGATTTCTTTCACAAAGGAACTTGAAAACCTGGAGCATGTCTCCCCTAATCCTTCTCAGCTCCAAGGTGGTAAGCCCAAGATTTTTAAGCCTAGCATGATAGGGCAAATTTCTCACCTCAGGAATGAGGCGAGTGGCTCTCCTCTGAACCTGCTCTAAAACAAACTTGTCCTTTTCATAGAAGGGACTCCAAGCCTGAGCTGCATAGTCAAGATGGGGTCTTACCAACTGCTTATACAAATTAAGTACAATATCCTTACTAAAATTGATGAAATTCCTCTTGCTCAATCCAAGCACTCTATTAGCCTTTACAGCAGTGGCTGCAAACTGCTTTGATGACTTTAAGTCCCCAGTAATTACAACACCCAGATCTTTCTCAGAGGTGACATTACTTAAAACACAACCATTCATGTTATAATCATAGCTAAAACTTTTGGGACCAAAATGAAGGACCTTACACTTATCAGCATTAAAAGACATTTGCCAGGTCTGAGACCAAGAAAATAACCTATCCAGATCTTTCTGCAGCAGTAAGGCATCATCCAAAATGCTAATTTTCCTATAAAGCTTAGTATCATCTGCAAACTTACTTATACGAGATGTAAGAGAACTATCAATATCATTGATGAAAATTAAGAAAAGAAGTGGGCCAAGGACAGAACCCTGTGGTACTCCACTTGTGACTTCTTTCCAAGAGGAGAAGTTACCATTGACAGCAACTCTCTGAGATCTACCATGAAGCCACGAATTTATCCAATCAGCACAATTGCCCTGAACCCCTAACCTATGCAGCTTAACCCTTAGCCTACCTAATGGAACTTTATCAAAAGCCTTTGAAAAGTCAAGGTAAATGACATCAACGCCATACCCAGAATCAAGAGATGAAGAGACATCTTCAAGAAAGCTCAGTAAGTTAGTAACACAAGATCTGCTTGGCAGGAAACCATGTTGTGACAGATTAAGTAACTCATTATCTAAAAGATACTTAAGTAAACTATCCTTAATCAAAGATTCCATAACTTTGCACACAACACTGGTTAAACTGACAGGCCTGTAATTGCAAGGATTCCTGGGATCCCCCTTCTTAAAAATTGGAGTAACATTTGCTACCCGCCAGTCAGTAGGAACAAAACTCGAATCCAGACACTTCTGAAAAATGATGGAAAGAGGAACTGACAAAATCTCGGAGCATTCACGTAAAATGGCTGGGTGGACCCCATCTGGCCCAGGGGCCTTACTAGCTTTCAAACTCTTTAACTTTTACGAACTTGTTCCTCTGAGAAAATGACATAACTGATTGAAGTAGAGACATCAGAACCATTACACGTCCCCAACAAAGATGATTCTCGGTAAAAACAGATACAAAATAGTCATTTAACAAATTAGCCATGTCCTGATGGTTACTAACCAAAGAATTATCATCACCTTTGAGAGGCCCCACACCCTCCTTAAGCTTCTGCTTAGACCTCACATAGGCATGAAAAGTTTTGGGGTTTATCTTAACCTCCTTGGCCAACTGCTTTTCAAACCTAGTTTTTGTTCCAATTACCAAATTTTTAACTAAGAATTCCTGCTTCTTGTAAGCTGCTAAGTTTTCTGGACTTTTACTGGCCCTATAGCGACGCCAACACTTACGTTTCTTCCTAGTTGCTCTAAGAACTTCTCTAGAAATCCAAATTGGCCTATTTTTAACCACAGCTTTCTTAAGTGGGATGCACAACTTTGTCGTGTCAGAAACAACATCCCGGAAAACACTCCATGCCTCAGCAGGACCCAAGTGAGACAAACGGGCCGCCCAATCTATGGTTAAAAGCTCCTTAGCACGAGTAAAGTAAGCCTTGCTGAAATCAAGAATTCTTTTGTCACTACTAGCATGATTGCTGAAACAATGTAACTCAAAACAAATAAGGTCATGGTCACTGGACCCTATCTTACCACCATTAGCTACATTTCTAACCATGTTCTCATCTGTACTTAACACCAAATCAAGACAATTATCCTCACGAGTGGGAAACAGAACATGCTGGGTAAGGAAACCATCAGTCACAACCTCAAGAAAATCCCTCCCATGTAACCCACCAGTACAGGAATGCCAATCAATATCTGGAAAGTTAAAATCCCCAAACACAACAGCCTTTTTGGAAGAAATTTTTCTAAAAATTTGGAACAAACTCTGATTATTCTCAGCGCAAGAATTTGGTGAACGGTAAACAATACCGACAAGCAAGGGGGTGCCATAATCATTGCTACAGCTAAGTTCACACCACAAGCAGTTAGAGAACCCACAGGAAAACTTGGTTGTGACTTCAACACAATTTAAACTATCCTTGACAAACAATAAAACCCCTCCACCCCTACCACCCACAGTATCAATCCTATCTTGCCTGAAAATTTTGTACCCGGGAACCTGAATTTCAGAGTTGCTTACCTCACTATGGAGCCATGATTCAGTAACTCCAACAATGTCTGGATTGTCAATGGAAATCTGTGCAAGGAATTCATCGAACTTGTTAAGAATGCTCCGTACATTAGCAAACACAACTTTGATCCCAGAAACTGCCCTGTCAGTTGAGATATGGTTAAAACCTCTGTGAGCTTGAATAGGACCCTCAACACAACCAACATCAGAGATACTCCTAGCACCATAACCCCTCGCCCCTGAAACTAGTTTGACAACTGGGATTCCACAGCCCTAGTAACCATCCTTCCCAATTAATTAGATATACCACAGTTAACAAATTTATACTGATCATTTGGTATCAAGTACCCTTGAGCGCACATGAACTGTTATTGCCTAAAAGAGTGAATCAAATTGTAATTGACCCACCATTTTGTCACTGTAATCTGGCATAATTTCTCACAGTTGACTGCACGTTATCCCCACAGTGTCCTGAAGGATTACCTCATACAAGCATTTACCTCAGTACATAACAAGCATGACAGCCCATTGTTTGTATATACTCGTATTTCCTACCATTCCCTGCAGGCATTCAGTCCTTTTGTGGTCAAAATGTCAGACCTCCGTGAAAGTCACACCTCTGCTAAATCAAGCATAAAATAACTGTCCACACAATGTTGTCTCATCTGACCACAAATAAAGGTTGTTTGCCTAGCCATTGTTTTGAGATGGAGAAGTTCATGTACACTTGATCAAGTTTCTGAACTGAAAGTCATCTTAGAAATACTGGAGCTTGACACCCTTCAGAAATAGTGTCTTTTACATAGAAGCTGATGGAACTGAACAAATAGTGTGTTTGTATTAGGATTTTTGTTGAACACAACTTTAAACTAAACATTGTGTCTATCTAGATTGGTGTTTTTGCATTTTCAATATGCTCTACAGTGATTATTTATCACTTAGTTTCAGTCTAGAATTTGTTGTTTTAAATTTTAATAGCATAAAATATATTAGCATACTACTTGCCTCTAAAATGTATTAGCATAACTTGCCTCATCTCTGCAAATATCTGGATAACCGCACCAAAAAAGTAAACCCTGTATGAAGGATTATAGTTATGTCAAATAACATCACTGAGTGGGAAGTTTTGTCTCACATTTCATTTTTATCCAATGTCACAATCCCCCCCTCCCCCAAGAAGAAATGTGTATCATTAAGCTTAATGCATAGAACCATTGCTTCAAGATTACCCTTAATGACACTTTTCAAAAGTGTTAAGATTTCTGCTGTTTAAAAGTAGTTCAGGTAATAAGAGCAAGCATAATGTTGCATACTGTATATCAAACAGGGAATACTTGTACTGTGTGTTATGCTGTACCTACAGTATAAGTAGACAAAAAGGCAAATTTATGGATTAGTAGGGATACCAGCTTTTGTTAATTTGCAAGGATACCATAGACAATAGGTGGCGCATTTCCCCCATAAAGCAAAAATTGCTGCCACTAATAGCCAAGGTTACACATCTCTGTTCAGATGTCTCTTTGATCCAATGCATGTAGGAGAGTGTTTGGATGAGCACTTGTTTTAACACTAACCTCAATGCAGACTTTACAAAACATAAAGGCATGGGAACATAGAGACTTTAGAATGGAGAGCTGTCCCAGTTATCCAAACGTTTGATTAAAATGGTTGAAAAATCCCGCGTTATCAAGTAATGAGACAAAACATAGTTTTCTGGCATATTGAAGCAGTGTGAGAAGTTCCTCTTGTTCGTGGAGATCAAAGGTTTGGGGTGACAAAAGGTCGAACCTTGTAGACATAATACTTTTCGGGTGATAACTGTGAGGGATCTCATACCATGGGGGTAGTACTTGCATGCTCATACTGTCCTTAGCTTTTGAATTGCTTATGTTGATGGATGTGTTTGGTAGGAAATCAGTATTGTTTTAAATGGGGTGGAAAGGTCATATGAGTCAAAAAGTTTTGACCACACTAGTATGATATCTCAAGTAGGATAATTGTATGGGATCTCATGCATGTCATGTTTGCATCCATGTTTGCTGTGATATATATATCATATGGCAAGGAATCACTAAGCCTGTTGGCTTTCTAGTTTAGGTAAATTTTGGTGCGGTGCCGGCACAGTTTGCAAACGTCAACTCGGTGGTCGTACCATGTTGCAGGTGATTTCCAATATCTTCATACATCTCACATAGCAATCATGACATAGGCCTACGTTCCGGAAACTCTGAGACAAGCCACGCCTGTAACCTGCGAAGTGGGCATTTATTTTCGCTATTGAACACTGCGTTGCACGACGTTATTACACTATTTACCCAGTGACAGGAATATATTCCATACCTGCTGGGAAGGTTAGCCCATAACGAAGTTGCGACAGCAAACATAGATCCATACATACCAAACATAAGGCCTATGCATTGTATAGCAGCGCAAGCAGTTGAATGTGCTGTGAGATACGATTTAATGAATTTGTAGTTATTGGTAAGCTGAATTATTTGTTAATTTGTGTGGTTCTCTAACTAAGAATACTTCTGAGATTTGAAATGCAGGTTTTTCAGAGGGCTGGGCGGGTCAGCGGGTTTGGATGTCCAAATGTGGGCCAAACCAGCAGAATGGGGGTCATTTGGGAGGTATGTGCCTGTATAGTGACTGTACCTTTAGTCGGTCAGTACCTTGAGTTGGTCACTGCCTATAAAAAGTATCATCTGTGTTCTTTTGCCATTAAATGAAAAACATCTAGGCTACTGGAGGAACTCTAGAAGAAAATGACAACAGCTCAATATCTGTCAAAAATAAAAATTTGGCCCCATTTTACGAGGAAATTTGCTCAGCCTAGCCTTTATCCTATATCACCCTTCTACCACTTCAGACATGACTCTAAGTAGTTGCAAAAATTATTTCAAATGTTTCTGTGGTACACTGATAGTAATATTCTTCTACACCGTATTGTTTTTTCTTTATTTTGACAATTAATTTTTTTCAAAATATTTTAAAACCTTTCTTATAGGTATACAATAAAGTATGTTTGGGTGACCGACTCAAGGTACCCTTGCCAAACTAAACACACCCAACACTTGTGTTAGGAATCTCTTCATTTCTTAAAATTTTTTATAAGAAATACACTCTCACTTCAAGGATTGTTATAAGGAAGGCAGGGAATAATTTATCTGGTATTGCATCGCAATTTGCTGCACAAAATGGATAAATTGCTACACAAATACAAAATTGTATAGCAGATTTTGTACACACAGCACTAGGGATTTTAATGACTTTGTGGAAGAGAAGCCCAAAAAGCTCAAAATTGCTGTGCAAATTTGGAACACTAAATCATTCCCTGGAAGGTTTGTTTGAACATGGGTTGAAATATAAATTGAATATCTCCTTTAAATAAATACATTTTTGGTGAATTTCCATTTAGTGATCAACTCATGATACAACCATGCTACTCACATTATATGTAAGCCTATGTCCATTGCTTTATTTTTTTATATAGTTTTCTCCTTTTGGGATATGAAATGTTGATAAAGGAGGTCAAAAATTGGCTATTTTCAACCTACCCTATGGTATTTACAACCTTCCTATTGAAAACCATGCAAATTTACACTAAAATAAATTTTATGAGGGTCATAAGAGGTAATCACCCAGATGTTATTATAAAAGTTACTAATGGAGATAGCTCTTTTACATTTGGTAAATTATGATCATGAAAAATACCACTTAGAATTAAAACTGATCAAATTTCTGTAATTTAAATGATTTTATGAAGGTTAAAAACTAGGTGGTCAAGAATAGCCCTAGACACTGAAAAGTGACGGTGAGGTTATCAACCTCCCCACTAAATGAAAGCAGAGAAAATTTTGGGGGAAGCTCTGTTTGTGACAACATCACACCAGCTTATTTTTATTTAGTTTATTGAATGTGACCACACAGTTATAAAATTTGTGTGTATACAGATATGTGGAAGTAAGTCATGTGGTTTACCGACCATTGCAAGAAAACATGATTTTAAAACAAGTGCATCTGCATTTGGTTGGCATTTGGCTGGTTTGGTTTTTGGTTCAGACTTTTTGTTTTTAAATGGTTAGTTGTTTTCAAAAGGTGGGTGATTTTCAATTGCCATATATTTAAATTATTATATGGTATGTCTATGGCAGTCGGAAGTTCCCCACTAAGTTGAAAACCCCCTAGGTAATCTACTGTATGCCTAACTAGGCTATACAATCACTAACGTTACTTAGCATGGAGGGACTGAAATTGGTTCACCCCAACGTTTGGAGTCCTTCAAACAGTGAAAACACCAAAGTATTGCCCAAAGTTTGTTACAACTGTGTGAATAATTTATGGAAATTTCTTCTGAAATAAACACAACTTCGTTTCATCAATCTTACAGGAGAGGTGGTCTAGCCTAATTGAATTGTACAGTAATGCACATTCGTAATCAATTAGTCTGGTATCTCATCTCAATCTTTAAAGTAACCAAAAGATATCCATCCATTTCTACTTCAATCGATTCCAACTTTTTTAGCACAACCTAGTTTTGTGTTTAATGAGCTTACAGGCCCAAATTACTTAGAAATTTGACCTTTATGTTCATCCAGTAATGCTTCCTTGAGTTGTGCACAGATTGTAGATCATTTGAAGTTACAACATGGCAAAATGACTGAAATTTGTAGATTTTAATGAGCACAAGTCACACTGCTTTTAACTGGTCTCTGCCAGTGAAATCAATGTATGAATCATGTCTCTTTTTGTGCTCAGTGAACCTAACTGTCATCCTATTATCACACCCCATTGATCACTTGTTTTCTGCAAAAAGGGAAAGGTTAAGCAAAACTTTAATCTTCATATGTGAAAGAGGAATCAAATCTACACAGTGTGGTGAAATTTCCATTCAGATAAGACATGTATTTCTCAAGATATCAGTAGGTGAAGTTACTACATTTGTCTTCAAAAGTAAACTTGAGGGAAGGAGAGGTTACATCACTTCTTCACATTGACAAGGAATGCTTTGTTTCCCCTTTGTTTTTTTCTAGATTGTTGTATTGAGCCTGAAGTTAATAGGAATGGGACCTCTCTGTAGGGAATGCAAAATTTGTTCTCACCCACTTATGCCATCACATTCTGATAATATGATTATTGAGGAGAAAATAGGCTTTATAGCTCAAAGAAATTACAGAAGACTGTCCATTTATGTGAGGGTATGATGCCACATGTGCTTGCTTCAAGTTCACTTTTTGTTGAAAACGTGAGAACTTTACTTGCTCATTTCTTGAGAAGGAAACATCAGATTTCAATGCAAATTTCACCAAAATGCTTAGGATAAGTAGTCCTCGAACATATGAACACTTTATATGGCCTTAAACCCTTCTTTTAATTGATGAAGGAACCCTGTTTCTATATAGAGATAGCAAACAGGGCAAATGGTAGATTGTTTGAAAGTATAAATAGCAAGTATTTTTTGGTTTGATGATAAGAGAAACCTATGCAATCATGATGGCGTGTGTGTGTGTGCCTGTGTCTTTGTGACACTTTGCTTTTTAGCACGATATCTCAAGATAGGAATGTCTGATAGTTTTTAAACTTTGTACATTAGATGTGCCATATGGTCAGAAAATGAGCCCTATTGTTTTTGGCAGAGGTCAAAGGCCATCTGGGGTCACCAAGGGTGAAAGCCTGGAAATCTTGTTAACACGATATCTCAAGATAGGAAACTTAGATAGATTTCATGTTTGGTATGTGGATGCATTATGGTCATAAGATGATCCCTATTGTTAACACTATATCTCAAGATAGGAAACTTCAATAGATTTCATGTTTGGTATGTGGATGCATTATGGTCAGAAGATGATCCCTATTGTTTTTGGTGGAGGTCAAAGGTCTTCTGCGGTCATGGGGGGTCAAAGTATGAAAATTTCTTAAACAAGATGTCTCAAGATAGGAAACTTGGATAGATTTCATATGTGGAATGTGGATGCTGTATGGTCAGAAGATGGGCCTGATTGTTTTCTGTGGAGGCCAAAGGTCATTTTGGGTCACTAGGGGTAAAGTCACATGATATCTCAAGAAAGGAAACTTGGATAGGTTTAATATTTAGTATGTGGATGTGTTACGGTCAGAAAATGGTTCCTATTGTTTTGGGGGGGAGTCAAAGGTTATCTGGCTTTTATGTAATTCTGACAGAATCCCAGTCATCATTGATATCACTTGAAGGACCACCTGAAATGTTTTATTTTACATAAAAAAAAAGTTTAGAGAAAATTGTTTCAGTGTGTCAATACCCATATAGGCAAATTTGAGTGCCAGGTAATTGTCTGATCTGGGAAAAGCACCTCACCCCACCCTATGGCATCTACCCCATTTTTCAGCTATTAACTTTTCTTTTTTTACCTCATTTTACTTTAGCGAGTGAATTTGGGGCTAGTTTAAGGTCTAATTGGGCAGATTCATGGTGGGTGGGGAGAGGTGTAATTTGCCTGGAGTGCTGGGTGAGAATATGGAATGCTGGGTGTCACCACCTAGTACCACCCACTGTAGCAACATCCCTGCCCATGGTGCTGTTTGTGCCTATTACAAACATGTACTTATACAACTTTCTGTATTGGAGTGTGTAGTTTCTGTTTTTGTGTTTTTTTTTCTTTCCTTGTTGATCATTTATTGATTCTTACTGTTATATAGTAGATGTGCTTTCTGTCACACCTGTGAGACGTTGTCAAATTTGTACCAATCAGAACTTTACATTTTTATCTCAATACATAACATGTATTGAGATATTGTCACACTAGCCGTTTGCTAGCTGCAAGCTAAAATCCTATTCAGCATGGTCATGTTTGGTAGAGTTTACATTTTGATCATAATATTATCTTATATAGCATACTTTTGTACAATTACTTATTCAGTCAGTATTTTAAATTTTCGACTCCTTGCCGAAGGCAGGCAAGGAATCTATGCGATGGTGATGTTGTGTGTATGTGTGTGTGTGTATGTGACGCTTTGGCTTGTAAACACGATATCTCAAGAAGGGTAAGTGTGACTAACCTCATATTTAGTCTGTGGGTTGGTCATATTGAGTAGATGATCCCTATCGATGTTCTTGGAGGTCAAAGCTCATTTGGGGTCACGAGAGGTCAATAGGTAAATTCCTTAGAAATTGCTTGTAAACACAGTATCTTAAGAAGAGTAAGTGTGACTAATCTCATATTTAGTGTGTGCACTGGCCATATTGAGTAGATGATCCCTATTGTTTTTGGTGGAGATCAAAGGTCATTTGGGGTCACGAGAGGTCAAAAGGTCAAAACTTCTATAACATGTTATCATAACATGATCCCTATTGTTTTTGGTGGAGATCAAAGGTCATTTGTGGTCATCAGAGGTCAAAAGGTCAAAACTTCTATAACATGTTATCTCAAGAAAGGTACATGTGACATTGCTCATATTTGATGTGTGGGTTGGTCATATTGAGTGGATGATCCCTTTTGTTTTTGGTGGAGGTCAAAGGTCATTTGGGGTCATGAGAGGTCAAAACTTCGTAAACATGATATCTCAAGAACGGTACATGTAACTGTGCTTATATTTGCCGTGTGGGTTTGTCATATTGATTAGATAATCCCCATTGATTTTCGTGGTGGTCAAAGGTCATTTGGGGTCACAAGAGGTCAATAGGTAAATTCCTTAGAAATTGCTTGTAAACATGGTATTTCCAGAAGAGTAAGTGTGACTAATATCATATTCAGTGTATGCATTGGTCATATTGAGTAGATGATCCCTATTGTTTTTGGTGGAGGTCAAAGGTCATTTGGGGTCACGAGAGGTCAAAACCTTGTAAACACGATATCTCAAGAATGGTACATGTGACTATGCCCATATTTGATGTGTGCGTTGGTCATATTGAGTAGATGATCCCTATCGATTTTCTTGGAGGTCAAAGCTCATTTGGGGTCATGAGAGGTCAAAACTTCGTAAACATGATATCTCAAGAACGGTACATGTAACTGTGCTTATATTTGCCGTGTGGGTTGGTCATATTGATTAGATAATCCCCATTGATTTTGGTGGTGGTCAAAGGTCATTTGGGGTCACGAGAGGTCAATAGGTAAATTCCTTAGAAATTGCTTGTAAACACAGTATCTTAAGAAGAGTAAGTGTGACTAATCTCATATTTAGTGTGTGCATTGGCCATATTGAGTAGATGATCCCTATTGTTTTTGGTGGAGATCAAAGGTCATTTGGGGTCACGAGTGGTCAAAAGGTCAAAACATCTATGACATGTTATCTTGAGAAAGGTACATGTGACATTGCTCATATTTGGTGTGTGGGTTGGTCATATTGAGTGGATGATCCCTATCGATTTTCTTGGAGGTCAACGCTCATTTGGGGTCACGAGAGGTCAATAGGTAAATTCCTTAGAAATTGCTTGTAAACACGGTATCTTAAGAAGAGTAAGTGTGACTAATCTCATATTTAGTGTGTGCATTGGCCACATTGAGTAGATGATCCCTATTGTTTGTGGTGGAGATCAAAGGTCATTTGGGGTCATCAGAGGTCAAATGGTCAAAACTTCGTGAACACGATATCTCAAGAACGGTACATGTAACTGTGCTTATATTTGCCGTGTGGGTTGGTCATATTGAGTAGATGATCCCTATTGATTTTCTTGGAGGTCAAAGGTCATTTGGGGTCATGAGAGGTCAAAACTTTGTAAACATGATATCTCAAGAACGGTACATGTAACTGTGCGTATATTTGCCGTGTGGGTTGGTCATATTGATTAGATAATCCCCATTGATTTTCGTGGTGGTCAAAGGTCATTTGGAGTCACGAGAGGTCAATAGGTAAATTCCTTAGAAATTGCTTGTAAACATGGTATTTTAAGAAGAGTTAGTGTGACTTATCGCATATTCAGTGTGTGCATTAGGGCACATTATGGTGCCATGTTAATTGAAAAACATTGCAAAGCAATGTCAATGTGAAAAAAGGCCTTACATTTCAGTGGCAAGGAATCACTAAGCCTTTTGGCTTTCTGGTTAACTTGGTAATCTGATAGGTTGATAATTTAGTTATTTTTCCCCTGACAAGTGGTCAAAAAGTTGTGCAAAGAAAAGTGCCTTTTCTCCCCATTGTTTTATACTCATTTTTTTCACACCCTGCAATTATGTGTGTTTTACTCTGCTATTTTGTCTTTGGCTTCAAGCCTCTGTTAAATCAAGCATAGGGTAACTGTTAAAATGATCTTGTCTGGTCTGACTAAGATGTTGAGCCATTGTCTTGTAGTGGAGAAGTTTATTTACAGTTGATGGACTTTCCAGACAGGATGCCAGTAGTTCTCAGCCTTCAAAAGTTGTGATCTTCAGCAAGAGGTTTCAGTGAGATTATCATGATATGAGGTTGTTGGTAGGAAAACTACTGTAGGTAAGAAAGTAGTAGTAGGAAAACTTGTTTTGTTAGAACTGGTCAGAAAGTTTTTTTCTTAAAAGATCTCCATCTAGCTGGATAATTACTTGTGCTTTATAGTGTTTTTGTGCTTTACAAAGATCATTTTTAGTATATAAGTATCATTATGCCTATTGATTTATTTTGTTTTAATTGATAACATTTTCAATTTTTGGTGTATAAATGTACAGTATCACGATATTATAAATCTCTGTCATAAATATTTGAATGACAACAGCTAGTGCACCATAATAGCTTAACCAACCTGTACTGTAGACTATGTGATATGGAAAGTTTGTGTCATATTTCATTTCTATGTATGATACTGTACCTGATCACCAAAAGGATGTTTGCTCTTTCTTTTCTGTTGTATCATGAAAAACTTAAAGGCATATTTTCATCATCCCAAACAGTTCCAATTCTCCCAACCTACTTACTTCTAGCCCCTCTCACATTTATCTAAAACTCATCTTTATCCAGACACAATCCTAGTTTATTGCTTCATGGCTTGTCCCAGTAGCCATACAAGTCCATAATGTGTAATCAAGACACTCTCAGTGCCCATGCTGTGTAATTTAGCTATGATGCATTGTTTGAATGTGGTGCCAATCAAAGAGCTGTACCAATTGAGAGTTTTGATGTATGCATACTGAAACTGTAGTTTAGGGTGACGAATGACTGCCTTTAAACACATCATTCCACTGCTTCATGATTGATATTGATCATGCATAAAAGTATTGAGATTCTACAGCATAGCTACTCTAGTTACATGATGTTATGTTTTATCTCATACTTATTTTTCATATCAAACAGGGAATGATGGAAACTAGTCAGCTTGGAAGACCTATGTTATTTCCTTGTGCAGACAGAGTAAAAGTCCCTCAGATTGGAGCTGACATAGGAACAGTTTCACCTCGTGCAACTTTTCAGATAAATCAGGGTTTACCTTTAGAGAGCTATCTCCACAATGAAACAAAGTATAACACTAATTATTTAAAGAGAATTAGTCAAGACCTCACATTTAGTGAAGAAGTTGTGAAAAACCATGCTTCCCATTCTTTGCCATATGACAAAACTGATTTGAAAGAGGTTTTCAAAATTGATCGACCTCGGAGAAGGAGAAAGAAAACCCTTCCTGCAACAGAAGAAAAGCTCCATGCTAGAGGTTGGGAGAAAAAACATATTCCTTGCCACATTCATGAATTAGCAGAGCACAAAGTTACACCCCTCAAAGTTCCAAAGTTTAGGCTCAAAAGAGAAAATCAGGAAGAGCTAATTTTGGCTGGGTCTGAAAACCTGGATGAAAAGAAATCAGATCAAATCTTTCTCACAGAATCAGTCTTAAGAGAAGGTAGGCCTATTGATGACAAAAGTTCTGATGAAGAAGAACCAGAGCTAGAGGCTACAAAATCAGAGACTTGGGACAGCCAACTCTTATTGAAACTAAGCAAGAATACAGCAAGATGGATTGTGAACGAGAAAACCTCAGAAGGCTGTCAAAAAGAGAGACTGGAAGAACTTTTGGATGATGTGCATGGTGTTCCGTCAGGTCCAATTGATACTTTGATAAGGGATGATGCTAGTGTGAGTGACCTTGGACTTGGTGACAGAGACACCCCTCCCCATCAACCATCAAAAAGTTGGAAGCATTCTGTCAGCTCAATTAAATCAAAGGTAGCTGGAAGTCCTGCTGGAAGGCTGGATTCAAGAGAGAGTGAACCTTTAGTTTCCTTCTATCGTCTTCCTTTTGGAATGAGGAAACTTCAGAGAGAACTTGACAGAGAAGCAGCAGGTATAAAGATGTTTATTTGGTAGTCTACTTTAACCTTGTAAAGTTGCAAGGGGCTTAAAACGTATCCATAGTTTATACTTCTCAAATTGTGTGTCATTTTTGCTAGCTCTCTTTATACTAAATGTCATGTTTGTATGTTGGCATCACTCATCATTTGCATATTCCAATTACTTTGGTAAAAACAAATCAACTTAACCACACAGTAATCAATGTGCTCTCTAACATTTTGTAGTTGGGGGGATAAAGGCAACAATACCTTTGAGGGAAAAAATGAAGTCATCCCACTTGATTTATTTTAGTATATAGTAGACTTACAGGTAAATCCTATTTCATAAATGGCTTTTTACAATCATGTGACAATAATTTGTTCCTCATTTGTGAAATTTACTCAGAGATAACTCCTTTATTTACCTCGAATATTAAAGTTCTGAATTATGTAAGATACCTTGAAGATAAATAAGAATATTGTGAGAGCTCTATGTTCTGAACCTGGCTGGAAAAAAAGTGAGTTTCCCTGCCAGCAAATCTAATTTCCCAGCAGGCAAATCATAACTTCCCGAAGACTTCACATGTTTTTATTTACAAAAAGAGTCAAATTTCCCTCCAAGTACCAAAATTTCCCTGTAATTAGCTTCCCAAATTGCTGTTTATTCCAGCTATGGTTCTGAAATAAGTTTGGGATACATGTATTCGTTTATCCTTAAAGCAATAAAATCTGAGTCAAATTAAGGCAAGTTTTCATAGACTTTGGATTTTGAGTGTGATAGCACACCATCAATCACCTTTCATGACTGTGAAGAGAGTGATTTTTTGCACACTGTAATTGGATTTGTAGCTCATATAAATATTTAAAAGTTTAATAGAACAGCACTCTACCATTCTCCTCAATTTGTTGGAAGAGTGTGATTTGTAGTACACCTGGAAAGTTGAAAACTCAAAGTCTGTTTTCCTGAGGTGATCTTAGGTAATCTTTCCAAAGAAATCAAATTTTATGCTATTTTCAAAACAGAGACAAACATTTGCCCATCTAGACTTGAATTTTAAGCAACATTTCTATAAATCTTAAATTATGTTCTTTTTTTTAACTCTATAAATTAAAGGAGCTATTAATACTACAGCCAAGGACATAAAAATCTATCGCCGTAAAACTAAGCCACCACCCACTCTGAAAGATGTTATGAATACTGCAGTAGGAGATAAAATGTTTGACACAGACAACCAATTTGAGCAAGAATGGCTATCAGGTGAGAAGTCTTGTTTCATTTCAAATGTTGAATAACATATAGAGTCTTTCAAGTACAAAGTGTAGTAGTTTTACAAGGTCTGGTTTGGTTTGTTGGAGTTTTAGTTTTCATTTCTAATCGTTTGGTTAAATCTACTGTGACCACAACCATTTTGTCAGTTGTGGGTTTCTGGATTAATTTCCCAACTCCAATGCTTAAAAATGCATAGTATCACACACAGCAGCAGTAAGTTTCATTTGGTATGACTCTGCCTGAGTATTAAATCAGGGCCTTCCATTTAAGAGGTGAATGCATATTCCACACTTGACCAAACAGCAGATGTGTGAGAACTATCATTGTATGGAAAGGTAGGACATGCAGTATCTTTGGCTTCATTGGATGGACATATGAAGAGCATGCCAGTACTGTGATCATGGAAACCTCAGCCATCAGCAGCTAGTTCTTAATTTCCTCTGTTAGATGTTAGAATTAAAAACCTTCATTTGTCCTGTTCAAAAAGAAATACACCCACTTTCAAATACAAAATAGGTGTCAACATTTTCTTTTTTTTGTAATATCAAAATATGTTGCTTATATTCAGGTGCCCAACAGCTGTATGCAGCAGATAAGTCAAAGATATTACTGAACTCAGGCAACCTCTACCAGATTCATAGGCAACAAGGGTACCCTATTAACCCTGAAGTATGGCTGAATGAAAACAGCCAAAATAATCGCAAGAAGAAGAAGAAGAAGAAAGTGGAAAAAGTTGAGAAGAAAGAATTACAAGTAATCCAGAAAGGGCAGAAAAGGTGGAGCCAGCTTCCTGTAGCTATAGAGGTTTGTTCAGAATGTCATTTTTGTAAGAACTTTAGTTGTGACAATTTTTATCTTGTTAAGTGTGTGACAACAAACATTTTTGCATGACAGGAGTAAATGCATGCTTATTTCTTTTAATTCTCCCTCTATTTTCATGGAAGAGAAAAAGGAAATTTCTTTCCAGATGAGTTTTTATACATACTACATAAGTTCAGAATTTGCATTTAGCTATTAAATCTGTGGGCCTAGTATTTGCGATAGGTGGATAATTATTACACAGAACAATTGTGCAGTTTGGGAGAATTTTCCTATGGAACCACAAATGCAATTTATCATCAATTAATCAGTAAAATATGTGATAGAGCAATGAACTCATTAATAGGAAATTTACAGCCATACTAAGTCAAAATTCTATCACCTTTCTACATGATTTATTGTCAAAACGTTGATAGTACACCACTGGAAGATTTCGTGTGTTTCTCTGAGTTTGTAAGTCTCAGATGGCAAAATGCCCCATGTAGGCTTGTGGAAGGTTTATTTTCTTCTGACAAACTCTTAAAGTTAACCAGCCATGTATATTCTATAAACATGTGAATAGGCTATATTTTCTAAAAATTACAAAATTTCATGTTGAACAGTCAATATACATATGAACTGTAAGACATTGCAAACTTGACGATTAGTAGTTTGTACTTCTTTGCACTGAGGTTTAATAATGCAGTTAAGTTTTGATGTTCTTGATTATAGGCTGCAAATATGCCATGAATGTAAACGTAAAGTATAAAATACTGAAAAATCTTGTTTTATGAAGCAAAAGCAGAAAGACTACTTGAATACTGTACATTCAGGTTTTGGAAAGATCTTTTATCGAAAAAGGCCCAATTTTTGTGTTTTAAGGGTAGGAAGTTGTTATCATGCGACAAAACTAATATTCTCATTCACTTTTTGTTACACATAAAATGCACCTTAAAATTGCAATGTTTTCAGTGAAACTCCCTTGGAAAAGCGAATCTTGTTCTTAATTTTATATGACAAGATTAAAACTGGTAAGTCTGTAGCCAACGAATAAGATGTAGGAAACTTATATATTTTTGATATTTCTGTTGAAGATTCCAAGAAATCTATGAGTTATAATAACTGATACAGTATTTCTTAGTAGACTTTTTTACACTTTCCTTTCAGGAGGAAGTTATGAATGTCCATGAACCAGGCTATGACCCAGAGGCCCACAGAGAACCTTCTCCTTCCACTCTTAGGAATCATCGTGAAAATCCTGCTTTGGTACGATTAGGTAAGAGTTTGGGACATCATGCTCCAGTGCTTGATTTCTTTGCAGGTTTAATTTCCTTATAATGAACTGTGCTCACCTTTTACATGGATATGACAGTTTAGTTATGTTTCACATTGGTATATTGAGTTGGTAATGCACTAAACTTTGCAAAGCTGTGGAGTTTGCTTTTATACATACTAATGAAAAATTGCCAAACTTAGGCAATTCACATATCCCACAAACACATCATTGTTGTATGAGTGAGATATTAACCATTCAATTCAGTTTTCAAAAATTTGTGACAGACACTTTTCAAATTATACACACAATTGTTACAAGTTGGTTCAAGATTTTAACATTTTTTGTAACTATAGGATGTGAAACTTGACTTATTAGTACTATTGTCATGTAGAAGTGCCCTTCAACACTTTTGTTGAAATATGCCACAGGCTTTAATCTTATAAAACTCCTTTGACCTCAGTAATTTTAAAAGCATGATCTGCTCATCAAAACAGTTCCAATGCTCCTAACCTTCCTTTTTAGCCCCTCCCACAACCGTCTGAAACTTACCCTTATCCAGTTACAATCTCAGTTTATTGCTTCAGCATTCAGAGTGTTCAAGACCCCAATGTGTAATCAACACATTCTCAATGCAGTTCATGCTGTGTTATATGAACTGTGGTACTATGCACTTCTGTTACATGCTGTCAATCAAAGAGGTGTGTCAACTGAGAATTTCTATGAAATCTTACCAAAATTACAGTCTGGGGTGAGAATTGACTGCCCTAAGAATTATGGCAATGATAGAGTATATGACTTTCTCTTTCCAGTGGATGAATGGAGAAGTAAATGGAACCTGAGCAATAAATGGTATGACAGTTCAGTAGAAGACCTGGAGAGAGACCTAAAGGATCTTAATGAACATGTTAGACTGCAGGCAGTAGCAACCATTGCAAGGGCATCTACATTTAGACCACAACCTGAACCTGGTATAGCCATTAAAGGTGAGGTATTTTGTGCTGAGTTGTAAGACTGACACTGATTTGTGTAAAAAATGACAAAACAAAGGCTTCTATAAACTATTTCTTATGATTCATACTTGTGCTAGTAGATAAGTATCTTTAAAAAAGTAATTGGCACTAGGGTCATTTAACTGCCTTTATTTTAGGGCAGCCAAAATTGGTTCTAGGTATGGGTAGATTATTTAAGGATATCATTACTACTATAAGAGACCATACATCAATTTTAACCACATGATGTACTTATCAATCATGCATTCCATAAGCATTGATTGACCATATGCAGTATAAATTGTATGGAAAAATTGTATGGACTGCATAGTCAAGTGGTTACAGCATTAGACTTGCAGTCCGGAGGTCAGGAGTTCAAGTCCTGGCCGGGTCATACTGAAGACTTGGAAAATGAAACCTACAGCCATGTATGTATGATGCTCAGCATAAGTAATGGAGAAGGGAAAAGGTAAAAAGGCCATAACATGCTCGACTTAAACCAATTGGTTAGAAACTGGGGCGTAAAACTCCACCTAACCTAACCTAACCTAACCTTCTTTAGAGTTAACTCAAATGACTATAATCAAACTTTAGAGTGTCAATTTCATAGAAGCAATACTGACCAAAATCCCTGAATCAAGGGACTTCCCTTAACTTGAATAATTACTTCCAAAGGACTTATACACAAAGTCTTTAGACTCCATAAAGCCTGAAGATTCAAATTATTTTAAGTCCCAAAACTAAGGACTCACCTTGACAGAATGTTGCAGTGAATTAGACTTGCAGTTGGGAGGTCAGGAGCTCAAGAGTTAGCTGGGTCATACTGAAGACTTGAAAAATGGAACCTACTGCCATTGTATGTGATGCTCAGCATAAGCAAAGAAGTAGAGAAGGGCAGTCAACAACATTGGTTCTAGGTATGGGTAGATTCAGTGAATTGACTCAGATGAAACCATTTTGTGACAGATATCCTGTGATTAGTTTTCCATAATTAGTACAAAATTGGACCAAATTGGTACACAAATTATCTCAATGTTAAATGACTCAAATCAGTGATAAAGTATAAATGATTCCTGTCATGTAAAATCAAACCACTTCAATTGATTTGAAAATTGCACTGAATGAAAGTACAGTTTCAATTTTCTGTTCTGGTTTATGATGTTACTTTCAGGTACTATCTCAAAGTTTAGGAGAATAAAGAAGGATCAACCATCTAATAATTTAGAGGGAGTTTTACCCGAAAGACTTGTTAAATGTGTGGAACTGGCCCTAAAGGATCCAAGTCATAGAGTCCGTTTTACAGCTGCTATTACTCTTTACACATTAAACAGACCTAATGAAGAGGTGAGGTTTGAAATTTGATGGAAATTTAAAATGTTTTGATTTCTCATAAATGATATTGTTGCTCATCATCAATTTAAAAGCAAGCACATGTACTTCCTAGTCATTGTTCAAAAAATGTCATGATAGAAGAATTTTTAGAAAAAACTAAGTTTCCTTCCTGATTTCGTGTAACAGTTATTTTGAATGAAATCTCCCAGGGGGGAGGGGGGATGGGGGCTAGGTAGAGTATGCCCTTGGTATTTCCTGTTTGTGGTAAGAAGAGACTTAAGGGAAGGACTTATTCCATATTTAAAACTGAATTTGAACTTGAATGGTATTTAAAGTTTTACCTTTTTATCTAGTTAACATGGATTTGTATTGATGTGTTGTTAAATCTCATCTAACGAACTGACTGGACAGAAACCACAACATGTACTGGAAATTCATGTTTCACAAAAGACACATTTAAATGTTACTTGACTCTTAATGTGTAATTTGATTGCTACAGTGTGATTGGAACTTGAAATATTGATAAGTTATGGTTTGTACTTAAAAATTGAATTTCCACACATTCTGTTATAGTAAACTCTACTTGTATACTTTGGTTTACTTAGTAAAGTGTAACAAGCTGTTCTTCTTGTTATTTCTCTTGCAAGCCTTCTAATGAAATTGTAAGTATCTCTCTGTTGGCCTTCTTCAAAAAAAAAAGGGAAAGAAGATTAATCTAATTTGCACCAGCTTCTGTTTTTTTATTTGTCTTGTTGCACAGCCAATGTTGAAATAGCACTCTTCATCTCCGTGCCTTTGTTTTTGTGTATTTTTTGTTCACTTATCATGTTTGGTGAAGTTGTCAGGAGATATTCAATTAATGCACATTTAAATAGCAATTTGTTTCCTTGTTGCTATCTCAATCCAACAAAAACACTTGGTTTGTCCTTCTTATCTGCTCTTTAATATGTGAATGGTAAAGGGGTATAACTTGCTTTTATTGACTGTTGTCCATGCTATCACAAAGAAATACATTGTTACTGATTCAAAGTTTCATAATCATAGTGTTCTTCAATTTTCTTGCTGAGAGTAGCTGCTATCCTCAGAATGGAAATATGTTTTGAAAGTGATGTGGTTGTGTTATGCATACTCCTGGAAGGGAATTGCCTATACAGAGAGATGTTAAGAGCAGTCTTGCCTTAATGTGCATTCCCTGTATCACACATAAAATTTTTGTATTGGTCTATGTGCATTCTTTTTTTGTGTTAGATAAAGGGCCAAATTATGCAAGTCCTTACCACCTGTGACCAAGAGGAAATCTTCTTGTGGGAGAGTGTTGAGTGCAAGAACTGGCAGGAGATTGTACCTCCCAAGCCATTATTGCAATATGTTCCAAGAGTTTAAACATCATGTTTAAAAATGTTTACTTCTTGCCAGCAAGGGCTCTCACTAGGCGGTCTTCTTGGAGGCACAAAAAGGTTGCAAGAGCTTTTGAGCCTTTTGTCACAAGGGGGCAACTAGTTTAAGGTAGAGTATCAATCCTCAGCAGAGTGGCTATACTGAGAGACAATACACCATACTAACAACTTGTATTTGATTGAGCCATACTTGATTGTTTGCAAAAGAATGTGTGAGCTAGTGTCTTTAGTTTAAGAAGTCAGGTGTTATGTCTGAATCGCGACCACTCCAATACGGTGTGCCCCAGGGAAGCTGCTATGGTCCCGTGGCTTTTTTGTTGTATGCCAGCCAATTATTTGCTGTTATGCAGAAGCATTTACCCCAAGTTCATGTGTATGCTGATGACACCCAACTTTACTTAGCTTTTAACCCCAGTCAAGACACAAACCAATGGAAAGCAGTTGCTGATATTGAAAACTGTGTGAGGGATTTGAGAGCTTGGATGTTGTCAAATAAACTAAAAATAAATGATTCAAAGACTGAATTTATGCTAATTGGCTCCAAATCCAGTTTAGCCAAAGTACAAGTGAATTCAATCCTAGTAGGAGAGTGTGTGGTGCAAAAAGTTCCGTATGTGAGGAATTTAGGGGTGTGGTTTGATGAGCACCTTGACATGCAGCTACATATTACCAAGCAATGTCAAAAAGCTATGATGCATCTGCAAGCCATTCGTTCTATTAGGAAGTATCTTTCTATAAAAGCCACTTGGAGTGTATTGCATGCTTTTGTGACATCATGTCTTGACTATGGAAACAGTCTTTTAATTGGTGTTCCCAAGGTTCACATAAGTAAATTGCAGATAGTACAAAACATGGCAGTTCGTTGCTTGCATAACCTTAAAAAATATGATCCTGTTTCCTCCTACATTTCATCCGAGCACTGGCTCACAGTTGATAAAAGAATAAAGTTTAAATTGATGTTAATAGTCTACAAATGCCTAAATAATCAAGGGCCAAAATATCTCAATGACATGCTGATAAAAGATTTTAATGCCACTCAAAATCTCAGATCTAACAGTGACACGTTACGATCGGTAGTTCTACGCACCACTTCCAAGTCGTATGGTGACCGTGCCTTTATGGTTGCAGGTCCTAGACCCTGGAATTCCCTTCCTTTCTCTCTCAGAAGTGTCTCGAGTACCTCACAATTTAAAGCTGGACTAAAGACTTACCTTTTCAACCTATAGTATTATCTCTCATTTATTACTTGTAAAGTGCATGTGAATGACTATGTCACATCGTACGCTATATTAAGTCTAATCTATATATATATAAGAAAGGAATGTACCCTGGGAGGGAAGTTAGCAGCCTAGTTGAATGTCTTTTATAATAGCTGAGATTGAATCAGGGGTAATGTTGCTGAGAAAGTTTGAAACATTTAGAAATAAAAATTGACATTGCTATACAGTCTGTTGAGTGCATGGCATAATGTTTGCTTGCAAAGTAGTCTGTTCAGGTTGTTAGCACCAACCAACCCCTTTAGGCCTGCATGTAATTTGTGTAATTGTTATAGGTGATAGCCAGTGAAAACCTGATCACAGTCATGAGGCACAATAATTTGATCCATGTGGGGTTTTATGTCATTAAAACTGAATGAAAATTTGTAGAGAAGACTTGACTTTATTTTACAATGTCTTTTCATGAGACCTTATTTGCAGTGCTTGTAAAGGAATTTATGCACCTTTTTTTTTCATTTCACAAGTAATGCATGCACTCTTAATCCTTAAAATCATAGATGCACATCACCAAAGTCATTGGTTGATCTGTCAAACTTTAACAATGGCATAAATATCAATTTTATGTTGCCAGAAGTAACATTAATCATACATTTCACCTCTGCATCTCTCTCCACCCATCTTCAGAGTTGTTCTGTCCATTAAAACCTCTTAAGCAAACAGGTTCTGAAGACACTTTTGACCACAACTTCTTCATCAACAAGTTGTCAGAATTACTTGGCTGGTGCTCTGACATGCTAAGTAAAAACATCCTGCCCATTCAGGAACCCAAAAGGCAGTGCTGGAAAAAGTGTATATTTCCTGGAAAGGGAGGTTAATTTCCCTCAAACTCTTCTGTATTTTTATGTACAATACATGCAACTTTCCCTTCAGTATCCAAGATTTTCCTTCCAGTATCCAAGATTTTCCTCCCAGTAGCCAAATTTCCTAGGATGGAGCCCCCCAGCTTCCTGACCCATGAAAAGGGTTTTAGTTTCCATGAGGTGCAATAATCATAGTGACATTGAAAGTATTAGCAGCCCTCCAAATAGCCAGATTTCCTTGGAAGGAACCTCACAGCTTGCTAACTTTTTCCACCCGTGCAGGGGGTTTTAGTTTTCATGAGGTGCAACATCATAGTAACACTGAGGAAATCAGCAGCCTTCCAAATAGCCAGATTTCCCAGGAAGGAGCCTCCCAGCTTCCTAACTTTTCCCACCCATGCAAAGGGTTTTAGTTTTCATGAGGTGCAATATTCATAGTAGCATTGAGGAAATTAGCAGCCCTGCATATAGCCAGATTTCCTAGGAAGGAGCCTCCCAGCTTCCTAACTTTTTCCAGCCATGCAAAGGGTTTTAGTTTTCATGAGGTGCAACATCATAGTAGCATTGAGGAAATTAGCAGCCCTGCATATAGCCAGATTTCCTAGGAAAGAGCCTCCCAGCTTGCTAACTTTTCCCACCCATGCAAAGGGTTTTAGTTTTCATGAGGTGCAATAATCATAGTAACACTGAGGAAATCAGCAGCCCTGCATATAGCCAGATTTCCTAGGAAAGAGCCTCTCAGCTTGCTAACTTTTTCCAGCCATGCAAAGGGTTTTAGTTTTCATGAGGTGCAACATCATAGTAGCATTGAGGAAATTAGCAGCCCTGCATATAGCCAGATTTCCTAGGAAAGAGCCTCCCAGCTTGCTAACTTGTCCCACTCATGCAAAGGGTTTTAGTTTTCATGAGGTGCAACATCATAGTAGCATTGAGGAAATAAGCAGTCTACCAAACTGTTGTCTCTCTGTTCTTTCAAAGAGTTCCAGTCAAGGTGTATGAGAAGGATGCTGAACTGGAAATGATGGCAGCATAAAAATGTTAATGGAAATATTGATTTTTGATTGATTGATTGATTGATTTAGAAATATCTGATTTTTGCCTATGTTTTCTGTAAAGTAGGCATTTTGTTGAAGTGAACACAATTTTTTCAAGTGATATCATATGCCTAACAAGATAACACAAGTTTCAAAGAGATGGAAGTTTATGTTCACAAAAACATAATTGTGCATTGTCACCCTGGTAACTCCCTGTAAATTTTCCTGATGAGTACCACTTATTGGAAGCCCATTAGAAAATCCTGTTTTTAGGTGTGTTTTTAGTTGGTTCATGAAATTCACCAAAGTTTTCCAAACCCATACATTTTCCAAAATATACCAATGACAATTGGTCAAACTTAGACAATCCCCCTATCCTACTTACAAATAAAATGGAACCTACTACCATTTTGCTTAGTGCTCAGCATAAGCAATGGAGTATGGAAAACAAGCCAACGAACCACTGGAAAAGCAACCAATTGGTTAAAAACTGAGGGGTACAAACTCATCTAAAAAAGTTAGTAACCTACATACAGATAATTGTTTATGAGAGAGAAATTAACAATTCATTCCAGTTTTCAAAAATTTGTAGCCAGACACTGTATTATTGTTGAAGGTAACTGACTTAGCCAATTTTCTGATCCTGTGGCCAGTATCTTAATTGATAATTCTGATGGATTCATGGTGACCACTTTCACTGATGTGTCCAGATACTTTTCAAATTATACACACTACCACCAAAGCCAGGGTACAAAAAAATCAAAATTTAAACTTTTGTGCAACTTTTTGATATGGAAATTGACTTATTATGCTAATAGTAAACATTGTTATGTGGTAGTACCCTTCAACATCCTTGCTTACAGTATCAATATCTACTCAATGTGCCCCTATAAAGATAGATGAGGTTTTAAGGCTCACTTTCTAACCAATTGGTTTAAGTTGAGCTGGCGATTGCCTTTTCCCATTCATTTCATGGAAGTATTCCGCATTTATTAATCAGTTGTTTTTGGTATTTTTTTTAGGCCAGAAGCTTGCTGAATACTGTCATCAGGACAGGGACTGCACCAGAGAGATGGGCATCAGCTCAATGTCTGGCTCATGCTGGGGTATGTGACTCCTATGTTGTAGGGGAATTGGTAAACCAACTATTCAGCAGCGAAGATATTGTCAAGCATGAGCAGTGTGTAACTTTGATGGCCAAACTGAGCCAGAATTCCTCTATTGTCCATTCCATGGTTGCAGAACAACTGAACAGCACCAGCTGGAGGCGAAGAATAGTCGCTTGTAAGGTTTTACCAAGACTTCATGGTATTGTCAACAAGGTAAAGATTCAGCAATATTAGCTTTGCATGTAAAGGTTAGGTCACTCATTTGAAATTGAGAGATTTCATTCTCAAGGTGTTGAAATAGTTATGTTCAAATTCATGAGGGAAAATTGTGTTGGAAACTGTATATCTGTATTTCCTGATATGGAAGGAACTTAAGCATAAGGGGAACAACTTGGTTTATACTATACTAAAAGCCAACCTCTTTTTGTCAATCACCAGACTTAATCCTTGTGATAGATAAACTTAAGCATGGCTGATAAAGCAATTATTTACCTGACTTCCTCAGTGCAAGGCAAAGTCACAGCCTGTTAATGCATTCCAATTTATATTGGGGGTAGAAACTTAAGTTGATCATCTGACCAATTAAATCAAAAGGAGGCATAGATGAACCAAGCTACATCCACAGGAATTTATTCTGGGGATGGCTGTCAAACTCTCCTAAAGGAGTTGTATGTAATTTGGTAATTTTTGATTCAGGTTACCATTGCTCAAAAGTTGTATCTCTGGGGCAAACTCATGGTTGGCAGTCACTGTTACTGGATGTCAGGGGTTCTCAAGTGTTCCAGGCCACTGGCCAAATTTTGTTTAAACCTTTCCTTTTTATTGTAGTAGCTAGGGTTTTTTTCAGCACCTTTCATTCTTGTTAATGTTCTGGGTTCTTGGGATCTTCTGTGGTTCTCTTTGATCAACAAATGACCCATCATTGGCCTCCACCTGAAAACTTAGTCTGCCTTTGCTGCCAACCTGAATACAAAATAAACCAACAACCAAGATGTTATATCCTGATTCCTCTGTAATATCATACTTAGGATCCCAGGTTTTTGACACAGAAGGTCCCCACCCCCTACACATTTGGAAAGAAAATGGGTGCCAACAAGATGCTTGGGCTGCGACTGCTCATGCATGATATATTGTTCTAAAGCTTGTAAAAACCTCTTGGCATAAAATTTCACAAAAATGTACCACTAGCCAAGGGTACAATAAATTATACAGTGCATATTGTATGACATAGACCAAACATGATCTTTATAATTTGCAGATAGAATTGAATATGATTATTTTCTCCTGGTTACACCAAGAATAAATCAGGGAACCAGGAAACATTCTTTTTTCTGTAAGTCTCTGTATTGAATATATATTTGCAGCAGTATACTTTCATGAGATTCCTCAAAAAGTTGTAAGACCTTTCAAATTATCCTCAGACCCTTGACAAAAGGTCTAGGACTCATTGATATTGTGCCATTATGAAAGCAACATTATACAGCACTTTATTCTGATATTGTTACTGCTTATTTTCCAGGATATCACCCACAAGCTAACCAACCTAATGTGGAATGACTGGCACAAGGAGGTTCGGACAATAGCTGCTCAGACCCTGGGGAAGACTGGCCATGGTAAGGAGGTACACAATGATCTGAGGGACAGACTGTTGGAAGGAAGTGAAAGAGACAGGATAGATTCTCTTTACAAGATTGGTCATTTAGGTGAGTCACTGATGAATTTGAAATTGACAGTTTTGTATAAAATGTAAAAATGAAATAGAAATATGAATGAGAAACACCAGTTTAATCTTTTCCTTTAGTATCATGAGTAAGTGATTTAACAGGTTTTCGGTGATGAAATCTTTCATATCAGCCTCTAGACTGGTAGGATTTGTTTCTCGTTGTACAAACGGGATGCCTCATGACTCTTTCTTACTTTTATATAAAACTCTTTTCTTACCTGTGCCACTGTATTGTGGTTCTATTTGGCATCCTCTTAATGTTTGTCATTTAGATCATATTGAGGCTGTCCAGAGGAGGGCAACCAGAATTTTGTATCAAAGGAAATTTCCAAATGACTTGGTGTCTTATGAAAACAGACTAAAGTATTTTAATATTATCAGTATCAAGCACAACCTTGCTTTACAGAGGCATGCTCTTGGTCACAAAGTTGTTCATGGGCATAGTCCAGCTGATTTTAATGAGTTTATTAGACCTAGCATTCATGCACCTGGAAGGCTTCTTCGTTGGAGGGCTAAGACTCAAGCTTTCTTTAATTCCCCTTATGTTCACTTTGCAAGACTTTGGAATGATCTTCCTTTGGAATTGCAAGAAATTCCATCTGTTAATAGCTTCCGTAAAAGACTGTCCGATCATTATATATCAACTTACTAGGTCTTCCTTAACTAGGGTTAGGGGTGCACTTACTTCTCAAGGAGCGTTTCAGATCTCTAGTCTATACCCACTTACCTGGTACCTTCACTTTGTTTGTACCAAATATGTAATGTAATGTAATGTTATATATGCAAGAGTAATTTTTGCTGGGGAGGGGGCATAGGAAATGGGGAGGGGAAGGGTAATAATTATTCTTATTTCATGCTGGGAAACCCCCTTAGCTATTTTCAAATTTGGTATCTGTCATAGCAGGCACATGGCAGGAAAGACAGATAAAGTCAGGTTTAATGGAGTATTGTGTGTGCATTGATCCATGAAGCTACTCAGGAAATGTCCAGTGCCCAGCACAACAGAGGCATTACTGATTGTATTTTTCTGTGACACAGAATGTAAAAGCGGTGATGGCTCTCATGATTTATCTTTTTTCTGCTTGGGTACTTAAAATTTTTCAAATTAGTCAAGGGAAATTTCCAAGATATAAGTTGGATATACCATTTTGAGTTGGTTTGAAATTAGGGGTGCACCGGATCTGGAATTTTAAATTCCGGCCGGAACCGGATTTGCCGGATTTTAACCAAAATTCTGGCTGGATTTGCCGGATTTAGTCAAATGAAAGAACAGGAACCTACTGGTGGGTTTATATCTTAGGATACCTTAGGAACCTCAGTGGATGCAGGTCTTTTGACCTCCAAATCTGTATCATCTAAGTTAGCCACCATCAGCAAATGTAGCAGCGGCCAGGAGCTGTATTATGTCTATTTTATTCGTTAGCAGAGTTTGGCATTCCCTCAGAGAAACTGTTTCATGAATGCTTGGGCTAATTGACAAAATGTAACTTTGTACCAACCCTGAATGAGATGCCCAAGGGTTCAGTTCAATGAGGGATAAAATCAGGATGTATTTTTAACACTTAGCTTACACTTTTGAAGCTAGACATGCAATATGTTGCAAACGATTTCACGGTTTTTTACCCATTAATTACGAAGCTGATTTTAAAAGTCAAGAAATACTGACACTTTTTATACTGCCACCATCACTTGTACTATTTTAGTTGACAAGTACAGTAAGGATATTAATGTGAGTAGAGGATTTGTTAGTAAAGCAGCTAAAAGGCCCCAATAAAAAAAATACTTGATTCTCATCACTGTGGCAAGACTGACTTTGGGCACTAGTGGATATTTTCTTATTTTTTTTAAATTTGGTATTACTGAATAAAATCCTTCTTTGTCGACCTGTAAGTCAATGCTACCCCTCATCAACTCCTACTTATGTAATTCCCCAGCTGGCTTGCCTGGAAGCAGCATCTGGCATCATGCATTTGGCACCGGGATAGCACCCTCTGAACTAGAGGGCAATGTGATAGCTCTTCCTCTCTCCATGCAACTTGCCAGCTGAGTTTTTGTAGTTCACATGTTCCTTGGTACTTACACACCTTGTACACCTACATACTTAGCTCTTGCTCCACGGTGTCAGAGCTCTTGTATACGGGCAAGAGGAGCGGAAGAGCCACCATGTTGCCCTCTTCTTCTGGAGAATGCTATCCTTGTGCCAAATGACTTCTGCCAGAAAGTGCTTGCAGGCAAGCTGGAGAATTACATATGTAAATTGGAGGTGAGTATTGGGGTTCATAGACTCTGAAACCAAGAAAGTTTTGTTGATTGCTTCCATCAACTCCAACAGCTAAGAAAATTCGACATCTGACATCTTTTCTGATGGTTTTTGAATATATATTGCTCAGAATCACTATAGATCCAGCAAATGACTTCTGTACATCAACTCGAAAAGAGTACCAGAGAAGATATATCTGGATTTGATAAGCTGTAGGTTGATTCATTGACATTGCTTCACAAAATATTTTAAATCACTGGGACCTTTTATGAGTAACTATATATACATTAAGTACTGAATGGGGGTGAAAAGTCCTTCATCATATTAGAAAGTTTGCAACTACTGTTAACACCCTATAGCTAGATCTTTAAACAATATTGTAGTAGCAAACTCCCATCTTAGTCTTTAGCATTTTAGGAGATTTTATTAATCCTGTAGTATATAAAGTTGTGTTGTATAGCTTACGTACAAATCCGGCGAATCCGGCCGGATTCAAGACGAAATCCGGCCAGATGCCGGATTTGGAAAAATCCCAAAATCAGGCCGGAATTCCGGCCGGATTTGAAATCCGGTACACCCCTATTTGAAATGATGTCTGAAAGAAATTACAAAGGGTTGTAGGATAGAGATTTCATAAGCACCTCGCTATAGTAAATTGGCATGAACTCTATCCCACAATTCTTTTCAATTGCTATTTGGAAAAGGGTCTCTTATTAGAATGTAATTTCATTTTACTCAGATATCTTGGCAAAGGTTGATAGAACATTTATATTGCTGTTTTTGTATCATTCAATGTTTCGAACATTTTTTGTCCCATCAGGTATCATGACAGCCCGTCTGCTTCCTGCTTACTTGAAGTGTTTTGATGACGTATACATATCAGTTAGGATTGCAGCCACTAACACAGCAGCAAAGTTGGAACTTAAGGATGAAAAAGTCCTCAATAAACTTTTATTTCTGACCCAGTTTGATAGCAACTGGAAAGTCAAAGCCCATGCCATCAAAGGTAAATTTGTGTTTTCATAAATGTGTGTAATATTTCATTTCATATGCCACTATAAACAGTTCCAATACATTACCATCCCAGATCTTCATTTAAAGGTGTACCCGTAAGACTGATCCTACTGTTATCAAACTAATGCTTTTTTTTGTACCTACAAACACAAGGCAGTAGCAGTGGTGTAACCCTGGGGGAGGGGGGGGGATATGGAGAGCCCAGGATGTCAAAGCCCCCTAAGCACCTGTCAAAAAATTTTTTGGCTATGTCACTCAGTTTTATCTAAGGACATCAGTCATATTGTTTCATGAACCCAGAGAAAGTATTCTAGGGAAAGTAAGCAAAGGATCTGCAATTCATGGAGGATGAAACCCTAATGTTAAATCAATTATGAATGGAAACATCTGAGTTTCTTCACTTCTTAGTACTTGTGATAAAAGTTTACATAATTGCAAGACGTGTTTGAGTTGGGTATCTGTATCTTGTTTTGCCAGTTTTAGAGGACTTTTATATCTAGACATACGTCAAGTTGGATGTTGGAAAAAATCATACTTTTGATTTTAATATTTCAAGACCTCAAAATGTCATCTTGTCTAAAAGGGCAAAAGCAGTCAGTCCAGAATTATTTCACAACAACCATTGCATCTCGCAAATTTTATATTATTTCTCTTCCAAGTGTGTTTCATGATATGGTTTATCATGACATAGATATTAAGCTGTTCATTCTACCAGTGACTCCTTATAAATTTTACAAATGGGTGAGAAAAATATTGTCACAGGGTTCTCAAGGGTCATTAATGAAATCAGGTAGACTACTAGTTGATTTATTTACTTCTTTTCTGTTCATTTCAAAATGTGCAAAATATGTCCAGTTTTGATTTCTTCACCATAAGTAATCTAGTGTATGTATTCTATTTCAGCTCTTGGTTTTATCGGTGAAGTTAATGAACGTATAACGGATGCAGTGGTATGGGCTTTGAGGTTTGAAACAGAACCAGGGGTGAGAGCTGAATCGTGTGAATCTCTTGTCCGTCTTGGGATTAAAGGCAGCGATATTTCATCTATTCTTCAAGACAAGCTTCTTGTTGAACCCGATGAACTGGTCAGAAAGTGAGTTTGACCATTTTGATTCTTGAATATGAATGATTTACAAACATGCTTCTATAGTGTTTCTTGAATTTGTTGAAGTGTATAAGGGGTTCTTTATTTCTGTCATGCTTTGATCATAACATAATTCTGTAGTTTTTTTTTCAAACATCTGGAAAAGGTTCTTACATATTTTATCAGTTTTGCAGGTGAAAAGAATTAACTTGTCTTCACTCCACCTATCCCCTCCCAAAGTGCATTTGGAAAAATGTTGAGATGGTACTTTAGTGACAGCATGTGGGTGGGGCAGTAGAATATATTTTGTTAATTAATATTTTAACAAGCATTCATGGCTGCTCAACTTCCTCAGTTCCCAGTGATGTTAAGTTTTCTGCTCTTGAGAATATGATAGCAGAAACGGGTAATTCTCAAAATTCACTACTCTACAAATGTTTGCATGTAATGAAAACAGCAGGAAAATCATATAAAGAAAGAACTAGTAATGTGATGTCTATCAAAAGAAGATTGTAAACAATTATGTAAAATTACTGCTCATGTGTCTTAATCCTACTTTCATTATCAGACAACTTGCAGTAGCATTAGAAGCCCAAGGAGTGAGCTCTACAGGTGACATGGAGATGGTCCAACAGATAAAAGATGAAGTAAGAAGACTATGCACTAGATTTAATATTGCTGCAAAGATAACAAAGAATGAAGAGTGGGAGGCAAAACAAGAGAATCATAGAGAGATGTTTGCCAGTAGTCCTCAGCTTTCAGAATTTGAGGTAAGATCTGAGCTATCTCAGAATGGAACTTGGAAAGGTGAAGGGATCCTGTATTTTAGAGAGGCAGAGCTTGTGATAGATTTAGTACATGGATGAAGTATTTGTTTATTTTGCTCAAAAGTTATAGAACATTCACAGAGTAAATGTAATGACCAATATTTGGATAACTATAGTAGACTACTGTATCCTATTTTATTAATGGCTTTTGATAATCTTGTGACAATATTGTTTTCACTTAGTTATGACAAATAGGCTGCATGGAGTCGCTGCTTCAATTACTCTGAATACACAATATTTGTGTTATAAAATAGCATGAAAGATACTTGAAAGAGAAATAGCAGGAAATTTTGAGATTGATCTCAATTGTTTGATGTAATTCTGGGCATGGTAGGAATTAAGAATGAGCTTGACATGATTATCCCCAGGAACATATAAAAATAGCCAATAAAATGGGAGTTACAAGGGCAAAATAGCTTATGTATTTTGTGTGGGGCTGGGCATTTTGAAGGCACATTCTGACTAAAGTAAAAAAAAAACCCAAAAGACACTAGCTAAAAATAAATCCTACTCTGAGTCAGGAGCAACTGGTTTTTGTAGTTCAAGATTTACAAATAAAAATGGTAAGATATTTGTGGTCAATAACTGAATGAAAGTACACCCTTTGATTCTGTTATTTTATGTGATTTTCAGAGTATCTGCTAAGAACTAGAAGAGACATTACACAAAGGGTTTCTAAACAAGTAATTGTTGATTTAAATGATATTTGAAGAACCTTTAAAGGCATAGTCTGGAGACAAAATTCATTAACTTCATAATATGCAGAAAAATTTTGTCTTTGGGGAGGTGAAAACTGCATCTCAATAGCATATAGTGTTCAGAAGATACAGATTTTTAAAGTAATGCAATTTTTCTTGAGATTTGGTGCATTAAGGGTAATCAGTGATGTAATCGTGGCACATTAATTTGACATTGGATTCACTTTATTTGTAATATTAATTCTGCTGCAGGCAATATTAATCAGCATTGTTGGTTGTACTCTACATATGGTGAAGGGTAATGCTAGATCTGCAGGAGAAGATAATCAAACATTCCAACAGTATCACATTTTAAGGACAAACAGGATGTTCAATTATTATGAAAAACAAAAGGAATCTGAGGCAATGTGCCCACATTACACAACTTCCAGATGCTTTGTTGAAAACCAGAGGTATTTTTTAACAAAAATACCCAATCTTTAAAGTGAGATATCTTGAGTTAGGAAAATGCTATTGAGACAGGGTTTGAAGGACATGATGTAGAAAATTTTTGCTTTTCTTTCATACCCAGGCGAAAGGCTACCAGAATATGCCTTTAAGTTTTAAGAATCATTTACAAAGGACAAAGATGGACTCTTTTGAAGTTATGATAGTCTATGTTAACTAATAATGTATTGGAAGTTTTTGTAATTTAGTAGTTATGTATGAGAGTAAAAAAATTTTGAGAGAATGGTAAGCTATTTTGTGATATTTCTGTTGTATATATTTCTTTGTGTAGAGGAAATATGACCAAGAAACAAGACCATCCACCAAACTAAGTCAACGTGCTCAAACACCAACAGTTCACATTACCTCAGAAGATGATGCCAATAGTCGGGCTGACAGCCCTGAGTTTCTTCTTCCTCAGACTCCCAATTTTGAAGATGATCTCCCCTCAAGCAATGCTGGCACTCACTCCCGTCGTAGCAGTGTGTTTAGCTTGGATGCGGTAGAGGAAGCTGGGAATGAAGAGCAAACACCTCGAGCAAAAAGTGGAAAGTCCAGAGATGGAAGTCCGCATAGTATGAGGTCAAATAATTCCAGACTGACTCCAGCTGAAAAGTTGGAGAAACTTATAGAAGTTTACGAGGGTACTTGTTCCTATGATGAGTATGAGCAGTACGTACGTCCTCAGGAGGTCGAAGGGGAAGGGGACAGTCGTGGTGCAGGGGGAGGAGACACTGATGTTGCTGGGGAAGGGGACATTGGAGATAAAGATGAAGTACCACCTCCAGGTGGTGAAACAAGGGATGATGATTTAGGAGATGTTACACCTGGTGTACCCTTGGAGGACAATGCTGTTGAAGGAAGCAGTGTTTCTGGTGTAAAAGAAGATGAGCCAGAAAAATTTTGCACACAAACTCAAGAACAGGCCCATGTTACTCCAGATGAAAATTAATAAATGTGACTTTTAAATATTCAAATTTGTAAAAAGCCAGTTCACCATTGTAATTGTCATATAATGTTATGTAAATTTGATGAATATTTCTTGTGTGTCCAAGTCATGAGACATTGCTACATTTGTAACACAACCCGCTCATGTGTGCTAGCAATTGTATCATTCTTCTGTTATAATCGAGTAAACTTTCAAAGAATTTTCATCAACTTACTGTGCTAGTCATAAGCATGAAAGTGTTAGCAGTACAAAAAGGTTTGAAAAGCCCAATGTGACCTTTAAGGAATTAATCATCCTAGTATTTGTTCTGTCTGACATTGCTGACTGATTACATCATAACTTACAGTCTAGATGTCAGACCTTGAAAGTATTCCACTGTGGAATCATTTGTCCACCCAGGTCCACTTGAAAGCATGCTGTATATAATAAGGTGAATTCACTTCATAGTCTTACAGTTTAAATTTGCTACTTTATATACAAAATCCTCACTAACATGATTTATTCTCACATTCACTACTTCATATAAAGTATCACTACATCTTTTTAATCAGTGAAGTGAATTCAGTTGTCTCAGTAAATTACAGTAAGTTCCAAAAAACTATAAGAGCCAGAGTTCAGACAGTCAACAGTTAAAAAGGCAAAAAGAGAGAGACAACATTTAACTGACAAAGTGTAATAGTGCCAAATCTAAATTACAATCAATGAAATGTATAATGGAACAAAAATGCCACTAAAAGTGACAAGCTTGGGGTTGAAAGACAAGACATTGCCATCATAAATAATCTGTGCTTGGTGTTGCAGATGGCCAAACCTGTTATGGTTGAGTGGGCACTATGCACCAAGCAGCATTGACAGTTTAGAATGCTACTAAAATTTAAGTTATCTTATGGTTTTCAACTTAAGTGAGTCCTCCATAACCTAACTCAAAACATCAAGCCAAAGAGAGTTTTTGCTAAAATACCCCTTGGTTAAGGAAATGGCTCTTTCCTGCATGCCCAAAAATGCTAGTTGCAGATGTTACATGTTCCTTGGAATTTTTAAGAAAAAAACTGTTCACATTTGAAATACTGTAAACCTATGGGCAACTTAAAATGGAAAATATCCCTATTATGGAAGTAGGAATGAAACCCAATGAAAACTATTAGAAATGAAGGATTTGTTCCTGGGGCTATGGTGTAACTTTTTATTAGCTGTTTAGTATGCAATAGTGTACAAAATTTACATAACAATAGCTCAAACACTAAAGGTCTAACACAGGGTAGGACATGTCATGCACCCTCTGAACTGTCAGCAACAACAAAATAAAGATGGCAAGATACATTAGGCCTTTACTGTATACTGTACTTATGTCAACTTACTGCAGACTATGATCAGTTGGGAGAAGACACTGGGACTTTATAAGCAGTTTACTGACACTTGTGACTTGGTACATGATTTTGGAGTTAAAAAGACTTATTTTTACAGGATGTTGAATTAAATGTGGGAACTAATGTCTAAGTGTAAGATTGCTTCAAAATAGGTGGGTCTCACACTGATTTTGTGAGAATTGGCAGTCTTGTTATAAGTACATTTGCCCAGAATTTTTCCTGACCATCTGGTCAAAAGGCATATTATTACAAGGCCTTGTTAATATAGCAGATTGCAGCAAAGAAATTCTCTTATCATGAACAATTTTTCAACATGTTTCAAGGTCACTAGGTGATTTAACTATGCTATACAGTTTCATGTGAGATATGTATGGCTCAACAAATTTATGGCATACAGCCGCATGAGCTTTTATTGCATCCATATATCTATGACAATGCAAAGAGTGTTGTTGTTAGAGGTCATACTACAGCTTATAGCTAAACAAACACGGTTTGAACACGGCCTTGCTACATACTTAATTCACTATGGACTTTACACACATGGCATCACAGTACAAATGTAGCCAAGTTCCCATTATGTGCAGCTTCCATCAATCAGGTAATTTTTGTGCATATTCTTCTGTGTACATGCGAACACTTCATCATGTGTGCAGTGTACTTTGCTTTGCATCCATATTGAGGGTGCCAATCATTAAGTCTGTACATGACAGCAATGTGTTATCAATGCATGTGAGCAATTTAGAAAAGAAAATTTTATTTGACAGCAGAATTTATTGAACCAATGTCTCTGTGATTCTTGTAGCTAAGATTAATGCAAGAGTTATTTCCATAAGAACAGAATGATATGGCAGTTTAGGAGATGTTGACTTGATTTATTAAAGAACATCACAAAACTAGTGGGTCTTTGTTGCTATCATTCTTGTTTAATCTACTGTTGCCTACACTACAGTCATTGTCCAGATGTGGGGCACTGGATTGGTTTCCCTACTGCATTGCATCAAGCACAATGGATGTAGGCATTTTTAAAAGATTTTGGTATGATGCAATGGTTAACCTGTAAATTGAGCCTGGGCCTCCTGCATGAAAGGTGGATTAATATTAGTGAGACTATTTGTTCTAAAGACATCCTACATGTCTATGTCTTTTGTAATTTTGCAATCTATGCATATCCCAATGAAATAATGGGGTAGGAAAAACAAGCCAGTAAGCCACAACTTGAAAAAAAGCCTTGACAGGCTTGACTTAAACCAATTGGTTAGAACTGGCCTGTAAAACTCCATCTAACCTAACCTAACCTTATCTAATCCAATAAAATACTGGTTTAAGCAGGGAGGTGCTAGAGAAAGAGATACAATAAACAACTTTTTTCAGACAATATACACTTGAAACAGATTACATCTTTTAATGTATCACTTTGAGATTGACAAGTCCTTTCGTTTCTCTAGTTAAACCCCTTGTGACTAAGTCCTTTTAATGATGATCTCTTCCAATCTTTCCCATGTAATCCCTAAACAAAGGCATTGTCTGTATATCCTTTGATTTGGAGGTTTGTTTCTGTCAATGGCGAAGCTTACAATAAGAATTTTGATAGAACGACTGGAAACAAACATTTAAAATAAATGCTTCAATTGTGCCCTGTTCTTCATTGGATGGAAGCATTGTTCCAGTCTGTATATTTCCCACAGATTTAAAGAATTTTGTCATCATTAAGAAACAAATTTTTTAAACTAATTCTTAGGAAAATTGTTGCTGTCAACAAATGAAATGATATGTGTCTCGAACAGCGTCAAGTGGCATAAATTTTACAACTTTGCATGACGGCTGGCAACAAAATCTTAAGGAGTAGGGTGAAAGGAATGCCTCTTTCCATTGGACTTTCAATAATGCAACACTAATCCTTGTTGATCGAAGCATTGAGGTATGAAATTTTATGAAAAGAATGAACATATCAAAACAGAATTTTAACACTCCAGATTACTATGTACTAAACTTTATTTCAATGACCACTTTCTATATCATGCAGAATGTATTGAATACATTTTGTTCATGTAATTGTAAGGAATATGGGTACTCCTAAAGCTCATGAAGCAGGTTGTTGAAGCTGATCATTGCTATAAATATGGTATGGTTAACTTTTGTAAAAGAGAGCAGATGTATAGTTTCATCATTCTTGACCCATGAGTTGGTGCACAGAAAATATATTTGTAACGAAATTCTCTAAATAATGACAGACCAGGTTTTTTGTATTTGGCATCTTTCTTTATTGGAAATAATTTTGCATAACCAGGGGTGTAGCTACAGTGGGTGGTGCTGGGCTGTGACACCCAGCACTCCAGGAAAAAACCTCTTCCAACCCACCACAAATATGCATAAAGAGACTTAAAACTAGCCCCAAATTCACTCCCTAAAGAAAAGTGAGGTAACAATGAAAAAATAATGGCTGACAAATGGGGTAGATGCCATGGGGTGGGGTGAGGTATTTTTCCCAGATCAGACAATTACCCAGCACTCAAATTTGGCTAGCTACATTGCTGTGCATAACGTAAAACAAACATCTTTATATTTACAACAAGATGGGGATTGTGACTTAGCCAGATCATTTCTCTGAACATTCTGAATTGATGACATGGTGAGAGACCTTTAAGAGGGTTTTCCCCTCCATTTTTTTTTTTCTCTTTGAAAAGGTACCTACACTGTATATGACAAAGGCCTAAAACATATTTGACACTAAAAGATCTTATAATTAGGCAAGAGAGTGCAACTTGCTATGGCTGATTCTTGCAGCACATAATAAAGGTACACTTTCTTTGAAATAATCAACTGTGTAAAAATTGCTCTTCAATTTTTTCACAAATACACACTTGCTAGATCACTGGATGAGGAATACAACTGTATTTGTCCATATTCATTCTTTCTTTCATGACACACATGTGCATTAAACATGACATATACTCCACACTGCATGCTGAAGATATGTGTGCAATCAGATATTTCACTGAGTAAATGAGCCACTGAACCTCAGACCTTTGATGCCCATGTGGGCTGGGGGTTGTAGAATATTTCAACGGTATTTCCCGCATGTCATAAGAGGCCACTAAAGGGAAATCAAGTTTGAACTTGAACCATACTTGAAAATAAATTTGAACTTTCATTGAGTTGACTGACACTAAGTAACACATTTGCGTTGGTGTGTCGTTAAATGTCGTCTAACTCTCGACTTTGACATACTTTTTAAAAATTGCTTCCAATATAAAGTTCCTACTTCACAAGAAAATGACTAATGTAGACTTCAGTTATCTCTTACAAACGCAAATCCATGATCTTGAGCCATGGTCATATACTGAAAGGGGAAATGCAGTTATCCCAACTTGAAGTAGTGTAGTAGACTGTCTCGTTTCGTGACTGGCCCTTGAGAGCCATTGTGACAATATTTTTCGCCTCATGTGTGACATCAACTAGGATTAAATGCTGGTTTCATCTTGAATATGCAATACTGAAGTCCTAAAATATTATGACAGATACTTTAAAGAGAAAGAAGATGAAAATTGTGAAATTTGACTGTTGCTTCACTGTAAACTTTGGGGAACTGCTCTTGCCCTTTAAACAGTCCATAGTCTTGTGTTTACCTGTAGCATCAATGGCTGTCTGAAATACAAACCCTGAATGTAAACAGATTTCCAATTTAAGGCAACTGTTATGATACATGTAGACCAAAGACTGGCTGCTTGGATTCATGGGCATAATATGATCAGAAAACAACATGTTGAGGCAATGCTCTGAGCATGAGACTATAAAGATGTGCCATAATCTCATGGAGCAGTTACACTTCTGTTTTACAAATTCACCATGGCTATTTCTTTGGTATGTAATATCTATTTACACCAAATGACTGATGGATTTGTTCAGCAATTGGGTCAGATGCAGAAGGCTCCCTAAACTTCTTTTGATGCCTCATAATAAAGTTCTTCCCAGGATATTTTTTTAGGCCACAAAAGTTTCTGTCTTGAAATTGCTGCAGGGGATCATCAGGATAGTAGCGTCTAGTTTTGTATTCCTTTGTGACCATTCGATCCAACATAAGGCTCTGAGTTTTGTTACAAAAAACAAATTGTTTGTTGCGCCGACGCCTCTTACGATGTTTCTTCCACATTTTTCTATCCCTTCCTGCAATAGCTCGAAGCCACAGACCACTGGAATGGAAAAGCGGCGTAATTAATAGTAGAAAATCGAAAGGCATAGTAAATGATTGCTACTGAAATCTTTTTTAATTTTCTTCTTTTTTTTTTCAAATTGACAGAGCTTCATATATTGTTTTTGTATCATAAAGGCATTGAATGCCTTGGGTCCATAGTCATAGATCAAACACATTTACATCATGTTGATGAAGACTTTAATGACACCAATTGACCTTTGACCTACAACCACAACAGCCAGATCATTATGCCATGCACATGTTGAGTATAACCAAGTTTCCCTGCTTGATTTATGGTTTTTCACATTCTGAATTCTTAAGACCCCAAATGACCTATGACCTCCACCTGAAATGATGAGCATTTCTCAGTATGGGGTTCATCTACCTTCCTCTTTTGAGATGTTTAACAATGTTAGACCTGATATCTGGTGATCCCAGTAACCTTTGACCTCTACAAACAACAGAGATCAGCTATTCTGTGTAGATCACCACAATTCCAAGTACAAAATCCCATTTCCCTGCATGTGAGGTTTAAAGGTCCACCCATGATGCCAAATGATCCTTAACATCAACAAATAGAGCAGCAATGCTGCAGAATCTCAATACTTTGTGAATGTTATGGAGGCAGAGTTTCTGTATTGTTACTGATGATGTTTGATGTACATACAATCTTCCTTTGATGCTTTGCATAAAAATTATGTATCTATTGTTAATACCCTGATGCATTTCATGCTCAAAAATAATCAAATGCTAGAGAAATTTTTTTACAAAAATACTGTAACATTAATTGAAGAACGTACTGATCATTGTGCACCATACTGAAACTTACTAAAGCAGAGATGATTAATCAGCTAGATGCCGATCAGTGACATCTTCTAATAAATCCAACAGTGCAGTGATAGCTGTTCGCCTTCTGCATTTTGCACTATTTTCTCCTAAAACGCTCTCCCTTTAATGATGTTTTCACAGTCTCATTCAAATATTTGGGTAATTTCACAACTTCTAAAGGAGTGAGAGCTATTTCTCTGCTGATATCTTGAGTATTTGCATTGTTACACTGAATAACAAGTGGGTAGAAAAAGTTCCCATGCAATACAGTATGTTACAGATCCTCAAATACTCTTCAATATTAAACTCTTGAGGGGTAAATTTTTAATCACAACATAAAGACAATTTGATAATGCCTCCTGGACACATTTTGTGCACTAATCTGTAACTCCATAAATTGCGAAAAGCTTATTTCTCTGGAGATAACTACTGGGCAAATATCTGCTTACAGAGCCTTCAACTGTCAGACTAAGCAAGATTATCGCAGTTACTTCATGCTTGATTAAGTAGTGGTGAGACACCAAGCCTCTAACATCTGAAAGTTAAAGCTACAAAATGTAAACATTCTCAGTCAGCAGGTATCTTTACCTTGCAATCAAAGTGCTGTGTGCAAAGCAAATGACACCTTCCTTGAAGTTTTCATGATTCCCCCTGTGGGCAGGGGGTTGTAAAAAATGCCCACGGTATTCCCCGTCATAACAGGAGATTTAATGGGAGGACTTGAACAGCATTTGAACAGCATGACACTATACAAAGCTACTGTCGCTCAACCCTTCTTATGTTATCAGTGTTTTTGTTTTTTTTTAATTTATCTTGAATAAATTTATTGTGTACACTTAATACATACTCAGACAACTCCAGGTGGGGAGACCAGCATGTGAACACTGTTCACTTAGCAGTTGGACTGTTTCAGGGATAAATCTCTACATAGCTAGTTCATCCTCTAACAGTGTACCTTAAGTCAAATATTTCACTCAAAAATATACTAAAGAGCATGAAAAGTGAATGCTATCACTCCAGCTCCCAGGACATTACTGAGCTGAGACATAAAAGGTCAAAGCTTATTCACTTGAAACAAATTGATCTATTGCTCAATACTGTAAGCTGTGACTTTCTAGTTGTAAAACTAATATTTTTATGACCTGAACACTCCTGTTAACTTCCATGGCATGTTCCACAGAGAGGACTAAATTACTAACATTACCACATACCAGAGTAGGAGTGCTATCACACCTCTTGGTATAAGGTGCAGAAAAACAGAGAAAGACAAAGGTAGTTATTTTAACTTACAGTTTAACAATAACATCACAAATTATTGTCCTATGTACCATTTTAAAGTGAGTAAATAAACTTCAATATTTTATATCTCAGCTCAGGAATGCCCTATGAAGATGAGATTGGTCTGTAAGCACCTATTTTTCACGCTTTTATACATATAAAGATTTATGTTTTTTTTTTTTTTTTTTTACTTGAGGTACCCTTTAAGATAGTGCTGACTATGGAGGCAGGAATTAGAAACTTACAATAAGTCATAGTACAAATGACCAGTTTGTGCAAGACAGTGGGATAAGCAATAAGGAAAGATAAGATACCCAAATATTTTTCCTCCCCCTCCCTCAATTCTCCCTCCTTCCTCAGTCCCTCTCTCCCTTCCCACCATTTCCATATGTTTTCCTCTTCCTTCCACCTCCCAAGTTCACCCCTCTTGATTACGTAACAGTCTGAGACATTTGAGGGGAAAATACAGAAAAGTTATAATTTCTCCAAACTCTTTACACCAAACCACTCCAAAAACGATAGACCTGTTGCCATGCTTATGCCAATCCTCCACTGGAAAAATCAGACAAATCTGACCAGATTTGAAGGCAGTGAAACTTTTTAAAGTGGGAGACAGACATTTTGACCCCATATACAGTATAACATAAGCTCTACCCACTGTTAGTGGGTTGAGCTAATAACACATTCAAGTGGTGTGTTGTTAAATCTTATCTAACAAACTAACTACCCTGAAGTTTTCATGACAACTGAAAAGGTTTACCAAAAATTTACCAAAACAACTTAGCAACACTTAGCAACCATCACTTTTTTAATGTCAAAAAAAAAAACATCTTCTGCCCCCACCCCACAGAGCATGCTCTTAAATTCTCAAAGTCATTGACCACTGATCAAGTTACATTCCCTTGCTCTAAAGAAATTTCATCAACTGGCTAGTGTGACAATATTTCAATATATTATGTATTTAGGTAAAAATAGCAGAGATTGCAAACTTGATATGGGTCTTAAAAATGTTTAGTATGAGATGCACAAAAGTTTCCTTCAGAGAAATTTTATTTACAAAGTTTTCAGCTTTTGACATCTAATGACCCCAAATGACCTTTTACCTCTACAAAAACAGAGGGTTTCCACCTCTAAACATGACAAACCTATATGACAATCATGAAATGTCAGTCACTGGGATCTTGAAATAACATGTATACCAAACACGGCTTTTCAAGGTTTTTACAGTTTTATCTCTGGTGACCACACATGACCTTTGACATGAACCAAAAGCAACAGGGTTCTTTCCCTCCACATGATAAATTTACATACGAAATATGAAAACGCACAATTAATTGCCATCTTGAAATACCATGTTTACAAGCCTCTCTCAAGGTGCGGCAGGTTTATGACTGGTAACTTCCAATGACCTTTAAACTCTACTAAAAACAGAGTTCTTTATATCAACATGAGAAATCTATATACCAAATATGAAAAGTGTTGGTCATTCCTAACTTGAGATTTCCTGTTTGCAAGGTTTTGTTTTTTACCTCTGGTGATCTCAAATGATTGTAAGACTCCACATAAAACAATAGGGTTCCTTTCAACATGACAAATCTGTACATGTTACCTGTATGTGTCAGACCTTCCTATCTTGAGGTTTCACATTTACAAGCAGCATTGCAAACATGCATTCACACCCATATACACACGCACACCATCACCATCACATAGGTTTCTTGCCTGCCTTTGGCAGGGACTCTAAAAAGAGAAAAATTACAACTGAAAAGTATCCCTTTTAACAGACCAAAACAGGAAAATTAAGAACGTGCTAAGAAGGGTTTTCTTCTTCAATCAGTTAAATACAGCAATATGTTGTTTCTTCTGAACAAAATATAAGTTTTTACTCACTTTGCAAATCTGTAAAACCTTGCAGGAACATCTTCACAGGTTTGTTTTCTCCCAGTCTGCAGGTCATATCGCACCACTGTCATGTTAGGGTGAATGAATCTAGCTGGTTGGCTGAAGGTAAAATCTCTATTGCTGTATAGCACAAAAAATTGGCATGAAAAACTTGAATAAAGACTACCTAGAAAATCAAGATGGATCATATCTCAAATGTAAATGAAACTTCTGGGTTTCAAGAGAGGGGAAAACAAATGCTATCCCCTTGATTTGACCATGGAGCTAACACTCCATGATTTGACCCACTATGTGACCAAATAAAATATCAAGGTAGTATGAAACTATTGCCTCATCATCAGGTAATCAGGCATCTGGAGCTTTTTACCACTTATGTTTTGTGATTTCATGTCTGATATGCCTCCATGCTACATAGCTATGGAAGACCTTTTTGTTTATCGCACCTGGTCAAAAATCTTGGGTCAAGACTGTCCAAACAAATAATATTTGCTGTACTAAATATTATAATTTTAGATGTTTCAAGAAAAAAGGTTCATTAGTTACCCACCCTAGCAATTTCAAAAAACCCAAGGTTATTATTTCAATCTATACTTTCAATATTTTTTATTTAAAGGCCCAGTTCTGTCACCCCAAACAGTACCAATTCTCCTAACCTTCTTACTAAAGCCCCTCCCACAATTGTCTGAAATTCATTCTCATCCAGACACAGTCTCAGTTTATTGCTTCAGGGTGAGTATAGAAAAACTCAATTTATATAATCAAAACACTCTCAGTAGCGTTCATGCTGTGTGATATAAGCTTTGGCACTCTGCTTTGTTTGAATTAGCTGTCAATCAAAGAGCTGAGCCAATTGAGAATTTCGGTACCCGGGTACCAAAATTGTAGTTTGTAGTGAGAGGTTTGGTCCTTTAAAAGAATGGCACTTGGTCCTGGAAAAACAGCTCCTGGTTCCACCAAAGCCCCTGGGACCAATAGCCAAAAGGGGATTTACCTTCCCAGGGCTGCTCCTTGGCTTCTTTATGCAAGTCTGAACATTACAAGTGTTATATGAGGCAGTCCAAATGATGATATACCAGTAATGTGTAAACTTGTTTTGGAAGATTTTGTCAGGAAGCTTGTGACTTACAAATCAGAGGTAAAAAATCTGTGCTTTCAATCTTCCAGTTTCATTAACAAATCTATTTTTCATCCAGTTTTATGGACTTTTGTCCAAAACAACATTGAATAAAATTTCCTCCCATTTTAACCATCAATAACAAATCTTTAATTGAAGAAAACCACTTACTTTGTGTTCTGATGTCTAAGGAATAACTGCATGCTTCTACTGATGGAGGTACAGTAATGTGGTTGTTTATTTGCAGAAAACAAAAGGTGTGAAGGTGCACAAAACTGTCTCTTCAAAGCTACACATTCTGGAATTACTTTCTTTACATTATTAAATGATGACAAAGTGCTGAGCAGTTTAGATGCCCTCAATGTGGTTGTACTGATATGAGATTGAACTGGCTTGCAAACTGAGGAGAAAAAGAAAATAAGTACTTTTTAGTTTCATCCTATCAACAAAGAAATACTGCAAATGACAGAGTAGCAATTGTGACAAGATATTTTATAAATTATTACCTTTTGGTACAGCATGCCCAGCAATAGACCAAATTTCAAAAGGACTTATCCATGGACAACCTGCTGAACATGCACAAAATTTCTTTTATGAGTGTTGCAAACAATGGTTTCGGTATTTTTGCTTGTTTTTCCAGTGTCCACAAGACAAAGGCTAATTATGTACCACAGGCTACTAATTTCAACATTATTATGACATGGACTAACATAATAAACATTTTCCTCAATTAAGGCTGTGACCAAGCCTGGTAATTCGAAAATTGACATAAAAACAATCACCTCAAATTACACTCCCTTAAAGAAAGACACATCTAACCTTTAACTAACTTTTTGATCGGGGTAAAATATCCTTCAATGGTATTCATGACTATATACAAACTTTAAATTCAAAAGACCCAAAGCAGCTCATATTACACACCGTGCACAAAAAAATCAACAACCCTGTGTACACTTCCACAGTGCTCTGATTTCACATCAGGGCCTTGTGCAATGCACCCACCAGGAAATGTCTCTATAAGGCAATGGGGTCCATCAACCATTTTAATATATCTTCTTGTTACCCTAGCAATCCATAGCTTATTACTAAATCAAGTCAAGTGTAGGATTTAGAAAAATCCTCAAATCGGGTATGTGTTGCAGGCATGCAGACATTTAAATTATTTGCACACTTCAACTGTTACATGAAAAACCAACTGACACTACTTTTTTACATCAAGGAATACTGGTTATGATATCAAATACTCTTTGCAGAGTTTCTAGCAAAGTAAGAAAATTAGGAGAGCTGTAACTGTTTTGGCTGAGAGGGTTGGGTTTTAATGTTTCTTCCACTATGGATGTCACATTGGACAGAGTGTGCATAGCCTGATGAATATAAATTTTGAGGTTCTGATCTGTGCAGTAAATATGATGCAAACACACCTAGAGTAGCATTGTAAGATCCCTGAAATTGTCTTCATAGGCCTTTTGTGCACATAACTTGCAACAAGTGAAATCTGCTTCAAATATTGCACCATTTGGCTTCTAGGCATGCAGCAAAATACAAATTTTCGGCAAACTGGAGAGAAACATCCTCACCCCTTAGACCAATTCCCCCACATTTGTCTTCCATACAGATATTCCCACCCCCTAGACCCCTCCCCCACATTTGTCTTCCATACAGATATTCCACTTTCAGAAATATGGCAACAGTAAGTACAGGGTAGAGGGGAGGGAGGCATGTCCTAAAATATGTCATCCATATGTTATTACCAAGATTGTCAATCTCTCACTGACCACCATGAACTTTCCTACACTTTACAAAAATGCTCATGTTACACCACTTCTAAAGAAACCAACACTGGACTCCGAAAATCTTAAAAACTTCCGCCCTGTGTCTAACCTTTCTTTTGTGTTTAAGATCATTGAAAAGGTTGTAGTCTCACGCTTAAATGACCACTTATCCTGATATATGTTATATGAGCCATTCCAGTCTGCATACAGAAAACATCATGGAACTGAAACGGCCTTACTCAGAGTGAAAAATGACATTCTTCGAGACATCGACAGGAGGCATGGTGTGTTTTTGGTACTCCTTGATCTTTCTGCTGCCTTCGACACCATAGATCATGGAATTCTTTTTTCTCGACTTCGTTCTATTGGCATCAAAGGTGCAGCTCTGGACTGGATTAGATCTTACATAAGTGACAGAACTCAGGCTGTAAATATCAATGGCACACTGTCATCTAATGTTCATCTACCATTTGGTGTACCTCAGGGTTCGGTTCTTGGCCCCATTTTCTCCACAATCTACTCGAGACCAGTCATTGCCATTGCTCAGAATCACAGGTTAAATGTACATCTGTACGCTGATGACACACAGTTGTATCTTTCTTTTAAATTAGATGATCCTAATGCTGAACATTCCACCCACAAATGAATTGAGAATTGTGTGTCAGACATAAAATCCTGGATGACTACAAATAAGCTGAAGTTGAATGACAAGAAAAGCAAACTTATTGTTGTCCCCTCTAGGCAGAATCAAGCTAAAATACAAACCAAACAGATGCAAATCGGTGGTTCCATCATTCAACCTTCCGTTGCTGCTCCCAATCTCGGTATAATTTTTGACAATACCTTGTCCATGGAACATCATGTAAAGAAGGTCTGCCAATCTGCTTTCTTTCATATCAGGAATATTAATAGTATCCGCAGATACTTACCCTATGAGTCAGCAGTCTTACTTGTTCATGCCCTTATAACATCCAGGCTTGACAATAGGAACTCCTTGTTGTACAGAATTCCTGACAAGTTGATTAAAAAGATTCAGTGCGTTCAGAATGCAACAGCCCGGATTTTAACACAAACTAAAAAACATGATCATATTACACCCATCTTAAGAGATCTTCACTGGCTTCCAGTCCGGCATCGTATTGACTTTAAAATAATACTACTCACGTGGAAAGCGCTCAATGGTAAAGCCCCGGATTATCTTGCAGAACTGCTCAAACCATACTCTCCATGTTGCAATTTAAGGTCCACAGATAAAAATCTTCTATCCATCTTACGTCATCCACAACTGCTGGAGATAAGGCCTTTTCTGTAGCTGCTCCTAAACTATGGAACTCTCTTCCACTGAACATTCGCTGTTGTACTTCTTTAAATACCTTCAAGAATACTCTTAAAACTTACTTATTCATTATTGCTTATAATTAATCTTAACTTGTACATTTGTTGTTATTTCATGTTCATGGTGATGATCTTGTATATGTGTTTAGCGCCTCGGATTATTTTCATAGATAGATGGCGCTTTATAAATGCATTATTATTATTTTTATTATCCTGATGACTGTCAGTTACCACAACAATCTACATTTTGCAAATTAGAAACCTGGGCAGATTCTGAAATGAAAACTCAACATTTCCATGTTTTTTCTATTAATATCATTTTCTCAAAGTTTCTTTAAAAGAAATTATGCATGGGCCTAACAAGCTAAAAAAACTGATGGGCTGAAAATGTTTTCAACATCCTTTCAGAAACCATCACCTTTGTTAGGGCTGCAGCTGGCCTCAGCTCAACCTTACCATTTATGCTCAGCAAATACTTCATATGCAGGCTGCAACCAATGGCTAATTTCCCACAAACTACAGTTTGCATGAGTATTAAAATCTACATAATGAGTACCTGTTTGTGATACCCATCAGGTACCCATGACAAAAAATAATAGAGCAGTATTATGTTAGGAAGACATGTGTAATATATGTTTACAGCTGTATTAAGAGAGGTAGCAATATCGTTTTCACAAGTTCAAGAAAACTAAAACTTTGAACTGGAGTTCAGCTCTTAACAAGTTGCAATGCTGCTCAATGCACGAGTTTGCCAGTTCAAAAGCTCAATGGAGTGGCAGGAACACCCTATGGAGTATGTGTGTATGACTGGCTCTATGCATATACAGTAGCATGGGGACACTGTAGTCTACATATGTTAGGCAAGGTGAAACTCTGTGGAAAAACCTGAAACTATGTCTAACTAAGCCTGTTTTCCTCTAGAAGCTTGCAGATCCTGACAAAGGCATTGGCCTATTTTGTACTAACTTATCATTTTCAAATTTCCTTCTAATAAAAATACGAAGTTATAGCAGATAATTTTCAGAAATAGAAATAAAAAATGTTGATGCAGCTGCAAAAAAGAAGTGGGTGGGCACAATTAACTGTGTTTTTTTCTTGACCTAACACTCCATTGCCCTAAAGCAACTTTTGGAGAACTGTTTGATACATCCCATCTGTGACTGTGTCACAACTCTGACCAACATGTCACTCATGATTTGACTCACACAAACAGAGAGGTTAGACTCAGAGGGTGCATTTTACAATTTATAATGATTGTGTCAGTACATAAGGTCCAGCCTTGCCTAGGTCCTTGTAGTGAATTGACACTTACCAGTCTACATGTCCCCTCACCAAAACACCCTGGCTACTGGTCAAAACATCACTCTTCAAAAATGTTCCCTCATTCAGTAGCCTAGGTTTAAGCTTGTACCTTTCTGTTCGTTAAACTAATTTTGTAAGGGACCCTTACTGAAATGAAATGGAAGTTAAACCCCACAGTGTTTGTAATTTCTACATTCGTCTGTTGTAACTACAACAGTATATTAATCCTCATACACTCCTCCTTTTTAAATTTGCTTCAAGTTTTCTTCAAGTTCCCAATCAATGCTTGGCCTAGTTTGAATTTGGATTCCTAAATACATGTTCTATGTACTTTACATGGGAACATTTCGCCTTCCCACAGGCACCTTCAGGCATAATAGTACTGGGACATTTTTGGTAAAATGTGGGGCCATTTTGGTAACTAGAAAGGGGGTAAGGCATTTTTTGCCTGCCATTCAGTATCATGTAGAACTTGTTTCACTTGTTGTTCTAACCTGCCTAAGAAATACGGAAAGTTTGGTCAAGTTATAAACAGAGTAAAATAACCAAATAACATAGTGTACACAGCACACTATACTTGAGTAATGTACTATACATCAGGTGAAGTAGTTCTTTAGACCAGTGTACACCATTACAAGGTAGTTTTTGTTGTTTTGGGGCCTATCATTTTGAAATGTGAAACATACACATAATGGTAGGATGCAGTTATGAAAAGGTTGAAAAATAGTCATATTTGGTATCCACTAGTCCTTCAGAAGGATGCTATGCTCAGGGCTTGAAAATTTTCTAATGTCCTGTTGCCTTATTGGGTAACCCATTTTTTTAAATTAGTAGTTTTTGGTTGCCCAACATAGCTTTATTGTTGCCCAAATAAAGAAAATATCAAAAGATAAAGGAGATTAGGAAATCATGGTAATGCTTTGTTATTTAATAACTTTGTTGGCCCCATGGCATTACAGTAACAATTTTGGTACCAGCAAGCACTGAGAGGTACAGTACATTGAGTACTAGTGTTATTACAATGTTAAAGGAAAACTTCCAATACAGTGATGATCTGTCTGTACAGTGACTTGAGGTGCCATGTCAGGCATGTTCTGCTTTAGAATTCATTAACTTTTGTTGCCCAAGCCATCAGACAAGATGACCCTGAGCACTCGGGCACCCAATTTTTTGAGCCCTGATGCTAGGTCCACTTTGTTTTCCTCCGCACTAGACTCCTTTGCCACAGAACACAAGAGATCCGCACATTACTGGCTTTGTAGCATCTGGACATTTTGAAGTAGGGAAAACAAGCAAGTGAGCCACAACTGGAATCAAGAGCCCAATGGCTTTATGGTTCCTTGCATTTACAGGAAGATGATTTTGTACTTAGGGAGTAGCAAGTTAAGGTATTTGCACCTTCAACCCCATGACTTTTGAACTTCACCAATAACATAATGACACATTAAATTTCAAATCATACAAAAACTTGCAGTTTGAGAGAAATTGATCACTTGATTTTTCAAGTTATCACACTGCATACCTCCCATTTCCATGTGACTAATACATGCACTTGTCATCTTTCACTAAAATGTCATTGACTTGAGTTTGGGGCAGCACAGGCGGGTAGTTAATTGCCTTGTTGGTCCATCCCAACAATTCAAATCAAGGCCTCACAAAAAAGGCACAAAGGCAAAATACTGTCAAAGTAGGTCAACACATGCATTTCGCATGAACACAACTGTCTATTGTGTGACCTCCCTATATCACTAAGTTGTTGAGTTATTGCACCATGTCTATGCAAACATAACATGCACACAAACAGTACATATACCATTAACTTTTCACTGAAAATGTCAATAACTCAAGTTAGAAACATCATAGAAGGGTAGCATAATTGCCTTTTTTGTTCGTCTGAACAAGACAAATCCAGGCATCACAAAAAAATCACAAAGGTCAAATGAGGTCAAAGTAGGTCAACATATGCACTTTACTTAGACGAACACAACTTCCCATTATGCCATCCCCCTATGTTACTTGGTTACTGGGACTTGCCACCAACAGTTACATATTTATGGGCAAAAAATAAGCCCAAGATCAGCCTTTAAGTGAAGACTGGCTAAAGAAGTTTATGAGAAGATGGCCAGAGCTGAAGCTGGCAAGGCCTCAAAAGTTGGGTATGAGGAGAGCTCATGCAGGCTGTCTCAAAGGAAACTGTTTCTGCCTATTTTGATGAATTGGAAAATATTCTTGAGAAGTAAGAGTTAAGAGACAAACCATCATTAATTTTTAATGTCAATGAGACAGGTTTCCAAACTGAGCGACTCCCCAGGAAAGTGCATTGCACCCCAAAACCTCCGTCCCTTTAACAGTATGGCAACAGAAAGAGGCCCCATCACAACAGTTTTAATGACAGGAAATGCAGGTGGATTTTACCTCCCACCACTCTTTGTCTACAAGGAAAAAAGTGTATGAAGAGCTCAAACAAGGAGCATACCCACGAAGAAGTTTTTGCATGTCAGACAGTGGTTGGAGCAATGGAGAAATCTTCCAAACCTACCTTCAGGATCACTTCCTCAAGCACCTGCCCAGCAGAGATCCTAATCAGCATGCCCTCCTTCTGTATGATGGTCACAAATTGCACATATCTGTCCCCTTAATTGAGTTTGCCTAGACACACAACATCATCCTTTTTGTGCTTCCACCACAGACTAGTCATGTATTACAACCATTGGTCAAGGGAATGTCCAAACCCCTGAAATCATTTCAACTATGACATTCATGCATAAAAAGCCGGGAAGGGTGATTACCAGGTATGAAATGACAGATCTGATTTCTAAAAGCTATGCAAGTGTTTTTCACTTACTCATTTATTTTCAGTATTTAGGGCCACAGGAATATATCCTACAAACTGTGGAGGGATATAAGAGAAACCCACTCTAAAATCATTGCCAACTTAAAAAAAAAAGAAGCAATCCATGCCGCTGAACTTGGATGCAGCAAAAAAATCTTTGGAGGGCTTTTTTCACAAACAGTTGCCAACAGTGGGAACAAGTGGCCACAAATGCCACCAAATGTAAATATTCCTACCAACCTGAGGGCATCACCATCACTGAGGATAGGATTTTACTCACGATCAGAAAGGTTTTGGATCTGAAGGAAAGATAAACCCTAAAGGAGTTCAAATAAAAGAAAATGCACCAAAAATTCACAAACTGCACATGCCCCAACTAGCCCAGACGGGAGTCCCAAAATTCTGCTGAAAGTGAAAAAGATGAGACTGCCAATGACAACTGCTGTGTTTGCAACAAGTTGTCACCCCCAGAGATGCAGACAATTTTAAGATAGAAAGTGAAATTTGTTGTCTAAGCCCAATGTCATACATGTGGTCACTGGACCCAATTAGAATTCTGCACACCTGAAACAAACGAAAATGTTAGTGGTTCAGATCCATTTTTCTGTCCGCATTGCTAAACTGGGGAGGAGTAAAATTATGATGCAAAAAACTATTTCTTCTGTGACAAATGTTCTAATGCCATCACTTTCCCTTTAAACAATGTGAAGAATTAAACTGTATTAGACAACTGAAAGATTTTTTCTTCCAGAGAACAACTACGCCATCAATTTCAGGACCCATGACCTTAATGAATAGAGCAAGATGAGGTGTTCGAACTTAGAACCACTTTCACAGTAGCGGTTGTCCGACAGACTACCACCATTCTGCCCTAATATCGGGTTGTTCCAGATATTCTCATCGAGTGTTTATGTTTGCTTGGTAATCTAACATATTGGTGAGCATTATGGTGTAGTTTCAGGTACAAAGCTGCATAGAAATCATGTTTTTGAGTAGTTTCCGTGATTTTGTGACGTTCAAACTTAGAACCCACCATGATACAATGCAACATAGCAATCTGCAGGCGTACACACACAGGCCTATGTACAGTATACATACATGACACATGCATGATCATCATACATTGGCAATGCATGTACAGGTAAATGGTACACACAAAGTAGCAATCCATATGCAACTTACTTACTTAAGTATACATGTACATAATGCATACACCATTCGTTGGCAATACGAGCACTGTATGCAGGCCTCGAACTTCAGATCTCAAGGGGCATGGCCATGTGACCTTCAATTATTTTTCATTTTTGAAGGCATCAAGGCAATAAGTCAGGGCATTACAGCCATTTTCAAATTTCAATATGGGCACAACAGAAATTTCTGAACACAACAAATTTAGCAAACACAACTCAAGAGATTTGCTAACCCAAGCTCCTGGGTGTTTAGATGCATGGATTGCCTCTCACACGGTTTCCAATTGTAGAACTTACACCGTGCAATCTTACACTCAAAGGGCTTGGCTATGAGCCCCTGAAAACCCTCGTCCTGATGTACTTCAAGGTGCACAGGTCATAAGTACATTTTGAAATGCTCAACTTCAGTTACAGACTGATTTTTGTTTAAATACTATTCGCAAAATAATTTGCATCATACAAAACGGAACAAATTGCATTGCCTACTGAAATAACTTAAAACAACAGTGTGTGTAGTGTGAGCACTTTTAGTATAACCAGACCCTGGAAAACAAACAAACCCAACCTGGACCAAAATGTAACAGAAAACCACAGTCAGTATTAGGGGTGTACTGGATTTCAAATCCGGCCGGAATTCCCGCCAGATTTTGGGATTTTTCCAAATTCGGCATCTGGTCGGATTTTGTCTTGAATCCGGCCGGATTTGTACGTAACCTTCACAACACAACTTAATTTACTACAGGACTTACTAAAATGTCATAAAATGCTAAAGACTAGGATGGGAGTGTGCTACTAACAATATTATTTAAAGATCTAGCTTAAGGGTGTTATCAGTAATTGCAAACTTTCTGATATGATGAAGGACATAGTCACCTCCCCCCCCCCATCCAGTACTTAACATAAGTACAGTATAGTTACTCATTAAAGGCCCCAGTGATTTAAAACATTTTGTGAAGCATTGTCAATGAATCAACCTACAGCTTATCAAATCCAGATAAATCTCCACTGGTGTTCTTTTCAAGTTGATGTACAGAAGTCAGTTGCTGAGATTAATAGTGATTGTGGGCAATATATTCAAAAACCATCAGAAAAGATGTCCAATGTCAAATTTTCTTAAAATGCAATTGGAGTTGATGGAAGCAATCAACAGAACTTACTTGGTTTCAGAGTCTATGAACCCCAATACTCACCTCTTAATTCTCGGCTTGCCTTCAAGCATTTTCTGGCATAAGTCATTTGGCACAAGGATACCTCTCTGTAGAAGTAGAGGGCAACATGGTAGCTCTTCCTCTCTACTCTTGACCGTCTTCAAGCTTGGACTTCCCCTGACACTGTGGAGTGATAGCTAGTAAGTGTACGAGGTGTGCAAGTACCGAGGAACGTGAACTACAAAAACTCAACTGGCAAGTTGCATTGAGAGAGGAGGAGCTATCACATTGCCCTCTAGTTAAGAGGGTGCTATCCCTGTGCCATATGACTGATGCCAGATGGTGCTTGCAGGCAAGCTGGGGAATTACATAAATAGGAGGGGATGAGGGGCGGCATTGACTTACAGGTCGACCAAGAAGGGTTTTATTCAGTAATACCAAATTTTAAAAAAATATATCCACTAGTGTCCAAAGTCAGTCTTGCCATGGTGATTAGAATCAAGTATTTTTTTTTTTTTTTTTTTTTATTGGGGGGGAAGCGCCTTTTAGCCATTTTACTAACAAATCTTCTAATCACATTAATATCCTTACTAATCAACTAATATAGTACAAGTAATAGTGGCAGTATAAATAGTGACAGTGATTCCTTGACTATCAAAATCAGCTTTGCAATTAACAGATAGAAACACTGATGAAATATAATGCCAATGACTGATAGGCCTACAGTACATCGAGAAAATTTCACATTACTTACAGTAGCTTAGTCCTACATCCTATGGTCCATTGACAGTTGGACAACTTCCCGAGGTGATTCCTACCTATGTAATTGCCCATCAACAAATGCATGACCCCTACACCGTTACTAGCATGATAACCACCACTTTGCATGTACAGTATTGCATAGGTTTTATACTGAAATCTTCCAAACCAAAATTTAAAACATGCATTGAATCACCTTAAGAATTGTAATTGGTTCCTTCTCAAATTGTAATTGATTCCTTTTTAATTTGGATATTGACTTGACTGCCAATGTTTTCATGCTTTAATCCCTTAATTTGCATGGACATTTATGAATTCATTTCAACATGTTGCATGTCTGGCTTTAAAAGTGTCAGCTAGGTGTTCAAAATACATCACGATTTTATCACTCACTGAACTGAAACCTTGGGCATCTCATTCAGGTTTGGTATGAAGTAACATTTTGTCAATTAGCTCAACCATTCATGAAACATGCCACATCACAAAACCCAAATTAGACATGAACTCAACAGTTTCTCTGAGGGAATACCAAAACTCTGCTCACAAATAAAATAGACATCACACAGCTCCTGACGACTGCTACGTTTGCTGATGGTGGCTAAAATATCTGGATCTGGATCTGGAAAAATACTGCACAACACTCCTGGTGGAGTCAAACGTGCAGGGTTGAGTGTGCGCATGTACTTAGTCGCAATTAATATGTCTATTCCAGGTAAGGGTATAAGAAATGTCAACTCCCAGATAAGTGTGGCAATTTTATCTAGAGTATAATTAAAAAACTTGGGATTCCTTGAGTGAGTAATCCTCATAGAAAAGCACTTCTTGGTATTAAAGTGCATTTGCCATTTGTTTTGCCACTCAGAGAGGGTGTTTAGATCATTTTGGAGTTGAACCTGGTCAAGATTACTCTTTATCTGTCTATAAATTACACAATCGTCAGCAAAAAGCCTTACTTCAGAAGAGATATTATCAGGCAGGTCATTAATGTAAACTAAAAACAACAGGGGACCCAAGACTGTACCTTGGGGGACACCAGAGAAAACATCTACCCAATCTGAAAAATCACCACTCACTACAACTCTCTGCTTCCGGGACTTAAGAAAATTAGTAATCCAGTTAAGGGTGTTGCCTCTAATACCATAGTTCTGTAATTTACAAAGCAGCCGGTTATGAGGAACCATATCAAAAGCCTTAGAAAAATCCATGATAATCATGTCAGTCTGGGATCTACGATCTAAAGACTGCACTAGGTCATTGGTTGTTAGGATCAATTGAGATTCACAAGAATGGCGTTGTCTGAAGCCATGCTGCCTGTTCGTGATAACTGAGTGGTTATCAAAGTGATGCATAATATGAGAATGTATAATATGTTCCAGGACCTTGCAACAAATCAAGGAAAGAGAGACCAGCCTACAGTTTGAGGCTAGGGAACGGTCACCTTTTTTAAAGATAGGACTAACATTGGCACATAGCCAAGAGGGAGGTAAATGACCAGTGTCCAGTGATTTTTGAAAAATGGAGCAGAGGGCAGGAGCAACCTCCTCTGCGGCCAATTTCAGAACATGAGCCGGTATACCGTCAGGACCTGAAGCTTTGTTTCAGTGCAACTCTTTGAGCAACTTCACAACACCAAGGATATCTCAATATCAGGCATGGTGGGTATGGTGTTCGCTTCAACTGGAGGTAAGGTGACACTCTCACGGGTGAAAACCTTTTGGAATTGCTCATTTAAGATGTTAGCCTTCTGCGTGTTGTCCGAGACCAGTATCCCATCGGATTTCAGGGAAGGGATACCAACACTATCACATCTAAGGTTTTTAATAAAGGACCAGAAACGTTTAGGTGAATCAGTACAAACTGTGTTAACATAATTCTTGTTATTTTGTGAATCGCTTTATGTTGGGTTTTGAAGTTTCCAAAAGAGGATGGAGTTCGCGTCTTATGCCATGTGTTATAAGCCCTTTGTTTCCTATTTAATAGTCTTTTAATAGTCTTATCAATCCAGGGGGTTTAGTTCCTCTTTCTAACAACCTGAGCTAGAACATAGACATCCATTACCTCTTTGATTTTGTTCTCAAGGGCAGAGTACATGACCTGCACAGAGCACTCACGTTTAACCAGGTCAGAGCTGAACTTATTAAGCTCCGCCTTGATTCCACTGACATCAGCTTTGTGAAAGCTATAAACTTTCCTAGGCTTTTGTTTAGTTGTTTTAGGCCTAGTGCTTATCATAATCAAGGGGATACCATCATGGTCAGATATGCCAGGGATCAGGGCAGACCTATCCACTAGAGTAGGATTAGATGTCAAGAAAATATCCAAGATGTTAACTCTAGTAGGCTCACTTACCATTTGGTCGAGAACAAAATCATTGCATATGTCAAGCATACATTTGGATAAAGCAGGATACTGTGAGCCTGGTTGGACAGACCAAGTAGACCAATCAACATCAGGTAGATTAAAGTCCCCTGCAAGATAGATCTGTCCATTTTTATTCTTACTGGCCTTAACGAGAGAAGCCGAAGCTGGTCGAGGTAGTCTGTTGAGTTGCCATATTTATGTGAATGGTAAAAAGACCCTATAAGTATTTGCTTGGCGCCTTGGATTTCGAGAGAAACCCAGACTACCTCACAATCCGAATCAAGGTCAGGTCTATAGGTAACAAGGAGGTCTTCTTTAGTGGCGATAAGGACGCCCCCTTTAGACTGACCATAATTTCTGTCTTTCCTAAAAACAGTATAATTACCAGGAAACAATTCATTACTGGTGACAGAGCTATTTAAGTGAGTTTCAGTACCTATAATTACATCAGGGTTATTTTCATCAATGCAAGCATTTATGTCTGCCACCTTATTACGAATGCCTTGAAAATTAATAACAAGAACTTTTAAACTATTCCTAATTGGTTTAGAATTGGGTCTACGTTCAGGTCGAGATTTGTTGGTGACTGGGGAGGAACAGAGGCAAAGTTGAGGGGTTGCTGGTAATACTATGAGCACCAGGAGAAAGACAGGCAAAACTATTTGATAATTCAGGGACACAATTGCTAAAGAGTGGACTTGAAAAGTTGGGAATACCACATTGGCAGCAAATCCAAGAAACGTTACTATTAGCTGCAATGCCCTGGTAGATGGCAGAGTTCATGCTCATGCAATTAACATGATACCAGCCTTGGCACTGGTCACAATTAACAGACAGCACGCTGACCCCATTTGGCGGCTTTGCCCCACAAGACACATGGAAACTTGGGTGTGTATGGGCCAGGATTGGGGTGCAGATCCCCAGAGAGCATGATAACCAAGATAGCCAAATAAGATATACTGTAGTAAGCATGAGGGGCCGAGTGCCCGCAGGGGAAGGTAGGCCAGGCTTAGGTTGTTGGTAGTTAGCCAACAGAACAGTTAGGCTAGGTATATACTTAACATACATAAAAGGGACTGTATGTAGGTTTGTAAAACCCCGGGGCTCACACTTCGATAAACATATAGGTCAAAAGACCTGCATCTACTGAGGCTACTAATGCATAACCCCACCAGCAGGTTCCTGTTCTTTCATTTGACCAAATCCAGCAAATCCGGCCGGAATTTTGGTTTAAATCCGGTTCCGGCCGGATTTTAAAATTCCAAATTCGGTGCACCCCTAGTCAGTATCCACACACGCAGCAAAGGAAATGAAAGTCTCCCACCGCAGTGCTGTACAGTATACACATGTTCGAAATTTAACTAAATGAACTTGCCCGTGCACGCATGGGCCTGGTGGTGTGTTATTGATTACACAACTTGTTCAATGCTTGCTAAGAATGCATGATTGTTCATTCAAGTACTTCTATGCATGTACTGTTATGTCTATAATAAGCTAGTTTAACACATAAACTTTACCTCAATTGTTGGAAGTTACAATGCAGCTTGTGCAGGCCTAGGTAGGCCTAATAAGTTAGGTAGGCCTATGAAGAAATCAAGAGCTTAACCTTTCATCATGTTTAAATTTATCACAAGCATATTCAGGCCTCGATTTTCAGGAAAATTTATGGTTGTCCTTCGGGCAACCATTTCACTAGTTTTGGTTGTCCACAATGATATTTGGTTGTCTGAAACACTTTGCACACAATTACAAAACAGTAATTGTGTTCATGAAGGAAAAAACTAGGATGATAGAGAGACAGAAACACTTCAAGACTGAAACATGGTTGGCCAAAAAATTTGAAAGAGTTTATCAGTCAGCTTTATAATTCTTCAATGTGAGCGAAAAATGGTTGTCCATCGGACAACCAACCTTAAACTTTTGGTTGTCCGAATGAAATTTTAGTTGTCCCGGACAATCGGACAACCATGAAAATCGAGCCCTGCATATTCCTCTGTGATATAGGTTGGCCAATTCTGTTTACAGATTTGGGTAGAATTTTATCTTCAGTGTGTAATGCCATCTAATTCATACCTAACTTAGGCCTAGCTCGGACTTAAAATTACGATTAGGGCCTAGGCCTAGGCCTAATGACGAATTGGCTTGCACCTCAGAACATAAAAAAATGGCTAGCCTAGCCTAAGAAGCAAAAGAAGAGAAAAAACTTCTTGTCTACAGTCAGTCAGGATTCATTGCCAGAGGCCAGGCATTCATTGTCAGAGGCCAGGCATTCATTGACAAAGGCCAGGCATCCACGGACAAGCTTTCGGGCCAACTCGTCCCCAAACCAACTCGTCCCCAACCAACTCGTCCCCAAGCCAACTCGTCCCCAAGCCAAGTCGTCCCCAAGCCAAGTCGTCCCCAAACCAACTCGTCCCCAAACTAACTCGTCCCCAAACCAAGTCGTCCCCAAGCCAAGTCGGCCCCAATACGAGAAATTAGTGAAAAATTGGTGGAAAATAAAATTATCTCATTTCAAGAGACCAGCTAACACCGACTTTGCATTTGTTTTTGGTTTGTTAATTCAATATTTTTTCCTCCCTTTTGCTAGTTAAAAGGGAGATTTCGTGAAACATAAATTTTTTTAATTTTTGAAGCCGTGATTTATGCATATATAGAGAATGACAAGTGGTTTAAAATAGAGCATGATAACTTTATTGTCGCAATTTGTCTACCCATCATCATAACAAATAACATATATATTTTTGGAGTTTGATAACATATATTTTAAACACAACTGATGGAGACATATGTTTAGTTTGGAAAATATAATTAGTCATGCAAATAAATGTGTTGGCAAAAGTAATGTTTCTTGCAGATACATTTATATTGCAAACTTATTTCTTTTTCTTGAAAATATATTTCTGGTTGGAAGAATATTTTTGTTGCAAATATAATTTTGTGGCGAACATGGTAACTTTTTCAAGAAAGATATATTTTCTTGCAAATATATTTTGGTGTAAACATAATTTTTCTTTACTAATATATTTCAAGTGTTGGAAATAAATATTCTTCTAAATATATATTTTAGAGCAAACATATATTTTTGTTGGGAATATATTTAATTGCAAATATATAACAGTTGTTAAGAACATACTCTTTCTACAATTGTATTTTTATTGCAAATTTGTTTTACAAATATAGGCCTAATATTTGAAGCTACTAAATAAATATTGTGTTTTTTCACATAAATAATCAGTTTTGATTATGTTTGGTTGGTAATATTCCCCTTTCTCGCGCCATAAAAATCACAACATTTTTCATATTGGGGACGAGTTGGTTTGGGGACAACTTGGTTTGGGGACGACTTGGTTTGGGAACGAGTTGGCTTGGGGACGAGTTGGCTTGGGGACGAGTTGGCTTGGGGACGACTTGGCTTGGGGACGAGTTGGCTTGGGGACGAGTTGGTTGGGGACGAGTTGGTTTGGGGACGACTTGGCCTGCTTCGACGGACAATCATCAAGGTACAGTCTTGGGTCCCCTGTTGTTTTTAGTTTATATTAATGACCTGCCCGATAATATCTCTTCTGAAGTAAGACTTTTTGCTGACAACTGTGTAATTTATAGACAGATAAAGAATAATCTTGACCAGGTTCAACTCCAAAATGACCTAAACACCCTCTCTGAGTGGCAAAATAAATGGCAAATGCACTTTAATACCAAGAAGTGCTTTTCTATGAGGATAACTCACTCAAGAAAACCCAAGTTTTTTAATTATACTCTAGATAACGATACCCTGGAGTCTGCCGATTGCCACACTTATCTGGGAGTTGACATCTCTAATACCCTTACCTGGAATAGACATATTAATCGTATCACTTCGTCGGCAAATAGGTCTTTGGCTTTTATTAAAAGAAATTTATACTCCTGCCCTAGGAGTGTCAAAGCTAATGCCTATCTCACACTTGTTAGGCCTTTATTGGAGTATTCATCTTCTGTTTGGGATCCCTACACCACTTCTCTATCCAATAAGGTTGAGCAAATTCAACGTAGGGCTGCTAGGTTTGTTCATAATGACTATTCCCCCCATAGTAGTGTGACTGAAATGCTAAATGACCTAGGGTGGGATAGTCTCAAAAACAGGCGTACTGCCAACAGGCTAGCAATTCTTCACAAAGCCAGATTGGGCCTCCTAGCCTTGCCAATCAACAACCTACAACCGGTCCGACGGCCCTCCAGGCATCACCATTCTAATAGCTTTACAAATATACCAACCAATAAGGACTGCTACAAATACAGTTTCTTTCCTCGGACCGTCAGAGACTGGAACCTACTCCCCCAGAACATTATAGATCTCGAGGACCCCAAGCAATTCAAGAGCGCAGCCTTGAGGATCCTCAGACGGGACGACTAACTACATACGCACACTCAACCCTGCACGTTTGACTCCACCAGGAGTGTTGTGCAGTATTTTTCCAGATCCAGATCCAGATCATCAGTAGGACCGCTCCTAACGTTAGGCCTACGTTAGGTTGCTAGCCTAGGCTAGGCCTAGTATTAGTAATTCATGCAGGAGTCGTCATACTTTACGATTCTAAGATAAAAAAATTCTTAACTGATTTAAAAAATTATTTTCAAAACTTAAAAGTATCTCTAAATTTATCCACGGATGGAGAAAGATGAAAAATGGGAAACATTCTCACAAGCAGTTCTCAGTAGACAACACATGGAGGCCGCCATTTTTAGGATTTTCAGAGCTTCTAAAGTAGTAATGCTATTTTAAATCATAAGTCATCTCAACGTAGCTTAAAAATTACTTTTTAAGATTTTAATAGTGATAAAAATATTTTTAAATTATAATAAGGAATCATTGAGGACTGATTTACAAAATATATTTTATATATGAAAAGGTGAATATTACGTCTGACAATTCCTGGGCTCCCGGGGTCCTACTATCCCGCTCTGACACCCGCTGGCACGCCCTGCCTCAAGTTCCACGCGCTGCGGTACAATTTGTACGGCAGCGCATGGAACTTGAGTTGTACGACAGCGCGTAGAGTTTCGCGGAACAAGTGGAAAGCTCAGGGATCCTTTCTAACATATGTAATAAAAAGCAACATTCTGCGAACAAAATAAGTGAAAAATTGTCAAAATGGTCCGTTGTATTTTACTTTCTAATCAGTAATGATAACATGATTAATGACAGCATTTAATGAAATTAATATCAGCGTTAACTAAATTAACATCACAGGGCCGTCACCAGCTTTTTCAAGAGGGGATGCGTTTTGAAATTCGAGCATTTGAGTGAGGAAATTGTTGTGGACGAAGCCACGAAGTAGCAGAAGGGAGGGTGCGCATGGGAGGGGGCCCCTTCCCCTGGTAGGGAACTTTGCAATTTTTCAACTTAAAATGGCGCAATCTGTTGCATACCAATAGAGGAAATTCAGGCGCAAAGATGGGGGTGGGGGGCTTCTCGCCACCATGAGTTGGGACAGAGAGCAAGAAAATTTTCGCTCCAAATGACCTAAGATCGCTGAAAATTGCATTTCTAAAGCCTATTTATGCAGGCTTTCAGTCACATGAGATTTCTGTATGCAGCGACGAGTGATTATCCTACAATAAATTCATTTTTATTATTAGGCCTATTACTATTTTGTTTGTGCATGGTACTTCTTGCTGCACTTCGGAAAATTAATGTTGCATTGACCGACATCATCTAAATTATACCAAGACCCTACCCCATTGACCAACGCCACCTAAATTATACCTGTGTCACAACCTACCCACCTTTACCTCACCCAATTTTTACAGATGGTGGTGCAAAATATGTTCAAAATATTGGGCCCAGTCTAGAACATACTGGCGACCTTATTTGCACAAGATCCAGCTTTGCCGATGTTCCCTAAAGATTCAGTAATCAAACAATCCACCGATCATTTATTTGTGCGCTTCATTCTGACCGTCATTCATTGTCTCGTGATATGTGCCAATCATTTCTGACGCTAATCCCTTTAATGTGTTGTTAGCTAAAACGAAGATTACTAGCCGTGTGATAATCGAAATCTAAGTTTCTATTGATTCCAGTGAGTAACGGCAAGGATTTGGCAAGCTTTTTGAATGTATTGTCGGGCGACTCAAAAGCTAAATGTGTTCCTCTTCAGCTCTGCTGGTAGAACTGCATCAACTCCCTCGACCGATAATCGGCAGTTGGTTTACCTTTTTATTACTATTAGGCTACACCATTTTAAAGAACGTATGCAAAATGTTTTGAATTACCCTAAAGAAATACTATTATGCATTAGGGCTGAAAATGTAAGGGGAGCGTCGAACAACATCCACAACGGAACCTTTCTAAATAAATTTAAAATGGGTTGGGAACCAGGGTATCAAATCGTTTTTCAAAATTGGTGGGGGCATAGGGGTAATATGTCATCCTGCTGAAAAGAATTCTAGGTTAAGCTTCACGGAGCGCACTCTAACGGGGCGAACTGCTTAGTGTCCCGTCTTAATACCGTAGTTTTCTGTTTTAGTTGTCCCCGTACGTGTTTTGATTCATGATATCATGTTTTCATGATTTGCCGTACCGTGCTACATCTCAATTAATTTATTAAATGATCTAGTATCCGAGTGACATGATAAGCTTGGGGCTTTTTGGCAAAGACTGCTTTTTTCATTCATCGCTGCAAATGACATCACGATGATATCTGTTGTCCAGACTCATCAAATAACCACACACCACGTGGGTCATAATTAATTGTTTAGCCTCTGGAACCCCGTCCCTCTCTGCTTTCGATGTATTGTCGGTAGAGAATGAATTGTTATCGGACGTGCATGGATTGTTGAATAGAACATTGGTTCAATATATTTCATCATTAAATCGAATACAGGCATCTGTCCCTTATTTTTAATTCGAATATATGACCACAACAAATTGAATGTAAGACAGCTTTTAAAATTAATGCAAATAGATGTAGTAGCGTTTTAAAGGGGAGGGGGTCGAGGGCACAGGCCACCCACCTCCAAAGTCAGTCGGAGGAAATCACCCACTGTCGGGGTCAGTGGATTTACGGGTTCGAGGAAGAGGAAAAGTTTGAAGAGGCACACTGAGTTTTCAAACCTTAACCACACACCAACCTCCGTGGCAGAAAAAATGGTTGTCAAAGCAAAACAATAAAAAAGAAAGGTAATAAAAAATTCGAATAGCGAAGAATGGGTCGCCAAAAACTGAAGTGCAGAACAGCAAAAAAAAAAAAAAAAAAAAAAAGGGCCATGGAAATCCATGCCAGTCGGGGAAATCGCAGGTTGTGCCCCCACTTTCGAAATCCTGCATGTGCAACTGAATCAGCGTTAATTCGAATTAATGTCCGCATCATTTAAAAACTGCTTCCTTAACATAAAAAATGATAACTAAAAAAGCATCAAATTTATATCAGCTTTTTATTCGCGATTACTGTTCTTTGCTTTGTTTGTAAATTTGTAGAACATAAAATGAAAAGCAAACGAAGTAAAAACGTGCTGTCAATTCATAATTGACAGAAATTGTTGATGATATTATTTTTGTATTTCTTTATTTCTTCTTCTGTACATGTAATAAAAAAAAATCTAATATTAGAGACTCTTTTCAGATTGTACGCAATGAACTTCCGAAATGTTTTCGCATGCATACATTACCGTAACATGTTCTTTGATATGTGATCATTTTTTTGGGAGGTTTCTATGTTGTTGATAGCTTGATCTCTTAATATGGTTCCTATAACATCAGCAACAGAGCCATATGGCTCTGACCAGCAAAAGAAAAGAGCGCCCTCTATTATGCCGCGTGCGGTTTAGAATCTGCAGCGCGTGTCAGCGCATGCCCTGGCACAAAAGGCATAGCCAGGCGTGTCAGCGCGTGGTTTAGTAGGACCGGGCTCGAGTACAGTAAAAACCTATCAAGTTAGGCCTAACGCGCTAACGTTACATAATAATGAGCTAGCCTACACTATTTCATTCAGATACCGAAGCTATGGAAACGAAAGGGGATCGAGACCCTACGGCACTGCTCATCCGGCATTTACCAGAGCAATTCAGCGAGGAAAAGAGGATAGAATTTTGTCGATATTATGGGGCTGTGAACGCAACTATCATGCCAGACAAAGGGAAAATGGTAACTAACGAGTAACGTTAGCCTACGGCGAGACTCCATCTCAAACAATCTTGGGTCTAACGTTAGGCCTAGGCCCTAGGCCCTAGGCCTAAATTAAAATAGGCATAGGCCTAGGGCCTAGGCCTAATATTGTTGTTTCTATTCAAACATAGTTTACGTTACAATAAGTTTCATTATTAATGACTTACCCATCAATATCTCTGACTGAGGTCAGGCTTTTCGCTGATAACTGTGTGGCCTAGGCTATGTCTATACTACTAGCCTAGGCCTAGGCCTATAGACAAAGGAGGAATACAACTGTTACAGTTAGTTTCCTCCCTCGCTACTTTCCGCCCTTCAAAAAGGGTGTTTTCCGCCCCCTTCATTTTTAGCAGAAAACATCTTTTTGGGAGGCGGAAAGTAATGGAATGGAATGTGGTATCAGTGATACTTCTGTGAAATGAAGATTCCATCAAATTTTCCTTAAAGTTTCAAACTTCATCGATGTCTTTTACTATTCAATGTGACACCCGTTACAGCCATGTTGACGTCTTTCCAAGCAACATTCTCACTGTAGACTTTAGTATACTTATACGTACTTACGTACAGGTATATGGTATTCAGTGCTGTGAACAACTGTTCACACATTCAGCATAAGTCTACCTATACTATAGATAAGCGGACTACTTATACGTAAAAAATACAAGTCCGTGACTAGACTTGATGTTTAGAAAAAAGGTTGTAAAATTCATTCTTTTCGATGATTTTTGATGAGAATACCAAAAAAGTTTTAGGCCTAGCCATAAATTTCATTGTTTCCTTGTACTTTGATTTGAAATTTGAAGTTGACAGTTTTTTTTATCACACCTTAGTTCAAACATTACTTTCCGCCCCAAGATTTTTAGGGGCAGAAAGTAAGGGGCGGAAACTACCGAGGGCGGAAACTAACGGACCCCGAAAACAACTAGCCCTTGAACAGGGCTGTGTGTTACGTTACATGGCCTAAGCTTATTACACTCCACATCACAGCCCTTGCCCCGCTAACACAGGGAATCCCATCACTAGGCGACCTTGGCCAGGGTCGTCATCTCTCACGTTCACAAATTACTATGTTTTCTCCCCAAACTTTACACAGATGACCTCTGGCACCGCATCCACCTTTCTGCATAAGCTGTTTACCCAGATTCGATGTTATAATGGTGTATTTTGCCTCGAAAAATTGAACGTAACACTAACTTACTCAATGCGCCATGTTTGCAAGCTTTCGAACGACTTAGTAGTCGGTCTTCGATCTTACTAAACCACGCGCTGACACGCCTGGCTATGCCTTGTGTACCCGGGCATGCGCCGACACGCTCGATGTTAATTTAGTTAAAGCTGATATTAATTTCATTAAATAATATCATTAATCATGTTATCATTACTGATTAGGAAGTAAAAAACAAAGGACCATTGTGCCAATTTTTTTACTTTTGTTCGCAAAATGTTGCTATTCATTACACATGTTAGAATGGATCCCTGAGTTTTCCACTAGTTCCGCGAAATGCCATGCGCTGTCGTACAACTGAGTTCCACACGCTGCCGTACAAATTGTACGGCAGCGCGTGGAACTTGAGACAGGGCGTACCAGCAGGTGTCAGCGGGTTCCAGTGCGCGGAGAAGTAGGACCCGTCGTCTTCGTGATATCCACTTTGGGGTCGAAGGTCATACCAGGGGTTTCCACTTATTCAAAAAGTTTTCACACTTAGAGAAATTTTGTCAACGTTTCAACAATTTCAAAAACACTTAGAAGCTTCAAATACGAACAAACAAGAATTTTTCATATGAAATTTGCATTCATTAGGTGGAATGATCGTTAAAGTTATCGATTTGGTGAAATGGTTACAACGTTCTAGGAATGATTTTTGACTATTTGCAAGTTCATGTAGAAACACTTATTGTACGAGGGCTCATTCAAACGAAGGAGTTTCTAACCAGAATCGAAGTGTCATTTTGCTGCATTTTGACCTCAGACTGTCCATGAAAGCCGATTTATTGGTAACTTTTCGATTGAAAGTCACTTGCACATCATTTTGTGGTAATATAAGTTCGATGTGTGTAATATTTACCAGTTTAGAAGGTATTTTGTTCTGAAAGCCTAATGACGGGATTCCCTGTGTTAGCGGGGCAAGGGCTGTGATGTGGAGTGTAATGAGCTTAGGCCATGTAACGTAACACACAGCCCTGTTCAAGGGCTAGAATACAACCGACAGTGGCGTAGGGCGGCAGTAATAGGCTAGTATGAAAATGGAGGGGGGAGCATTGACCATCCCCCTCATACCTCTTTTTTAGAGCCCAGCTGCATGGTTTGGTAGGTTTTTAGAATCAGTGACTGGAAATGACATCATTATAAACAACTCTCAACTTTAAAGAGGGCACTGAAACTATAATTTTTTTCCCTGGAGAAAAACAAATTTATTTTTCCCTGCTATTATATCGGCCTAGCCCTACTGTAGGCCTAGGCCTACCTATTATTTGAAACCCATCCGCAGGCAAGGGCACTGGTAGTGCAGTTGGCAAGGGCACTGGTTTATATGCTAGGCCTATATTGGCAGGGTTTTCCCTGGGCCTTTTGAATGTCGCGCCCCGCGACGTTCAAGCTTCAAAAGCAAAGAGGCCGCGACGTTCAAAAAATGGCCGCGATGTTCAAAATTGCTGCCAGCTAGCCTCCATAATTTTTCTCCTTTCTGTCAACGATTGCTTTTGTTGTTAATAAAATAAACGACAAAATCATTGACTTATTTGTAAAACTGGAACTAACTTTTTTAACTTCCATTCACATACTACTGCATGCGAGTGGAGCTCTGTATGTGTATCCTACTACTGAACAAGTAACACCAGTATTACTAGCCTGCACTTGCCCTCGTAGGCTCCTATCAGGAAACTGTTGTGCTCACTCCTGCGCACAGTAGCTACGTGGCACAACTCGACTTGCACGACCAAAACACAAACCCCGTTTTGCAGGTTAGAGGCGGGGCTAATGTCTCAGATTTGGGAAATTATCAAACAAACGAACGAGCCATGTCATTGTATCTTAACGATGAAATCCCACATATTTCCTGTTATTTCGTTCTTAAAACTTATGCCGTAATTCAGAAAATCGGAAATTAAAGTTGTTCAAACGTACACGGCAGTCCAACCCCCTCTCCCCTCCCCTCAGTAAATACTCTATCTCTAAACTGTTTTGCCGGACTACAACCAAAATTTGGGAAATTTGATCGTAGCACAAATGCAATGGGAGTATTAGAATTCTATACGAAGACGATTGGTTTCTACACGTAATTCCTACACAGTAAAACTGCACTGACGATGTCGCGAGTGTGATTGGCTGATTAAAAGCAATAATGAACCAATCACGATATTACGATGTTTCTTACATAGAGGTAACTTAAAATAAGTGCAATGGAACTTATGTGTATGATGTCATAGAACCCTTGTTTTCCCAACATGTTTTCATAAAAGATCGGTACGCACACAATCTGTGATTAATGCTTGCGGCATTGTGCTCCATTGCTTTTATAAATTCTGGCATCCACCCGATCATTACCACCGATTAGGCTATTTGCAAACTGAAAAAGGGGCTAAAATATACTTGAAACTTGCCCTTAGTTTCGTAAAGTTCCCGTAAACTCAATCCTTCAACTTCCCACCAAAACGCATTGCATTGATAATCACAAATGTAAAATTTTACCATGGAAGTGCCATGGAAGTGATCGTTTGATATTTCCCGCTGTAACCCTGTAGTATTACATGGAATTAGATTTAGATTGGATTTAGATTTACATTCAATGTGTTTTCTTTGCTTTCTCACAGAAAGTGCCGCGTAAGTTGCTGTACAAACTGTTCTGCACAAAACAAATTGCACAGGCTATCGAGCTGCAGTGTTTCACCTTTTTTCAAATCCCCAAGCTTAGCATACATGTCTGTGCACGTTTTGTACAGGAGCTCCTAGAATCTTGTGAAGTTCAGTGCCTATTATCTTGCATAAATTAAGTCATTTCTAGCATTCCTTCAGTAATGTTATTTACAGTAGAACTTTTGCAATGTTGTCATACGACGTCATTGCAAACAAAAACAGTGATGCACGTGGTCCCGTGCAGCAAACTTCTTGGCCCGCGCATGCAGTAGACTTAAGTGCTTGTCCGTTTATTCCACCAAACAAGACGTCATGTTTTGCTTAATGACATCATATGCATACGATCCATTTCAAAATTTAAATTGGTCCCTGCATCGTGATTGGTTCAGTTTCGTTGATTCTAGCCAGCCAATCAAAACTCGCGCCTACGCCTATGTGATTTAGTGTGTGAAAATACTCGGTCTCGAGACAAGTTTTCACGTTGAGTTTGTGTTACGACGATCGCCGGCTAGCGCAGCCGGACGAGCCCCGTGCCAAATTCACCATGAAACGGCATCACAAATCTCTGCGCACGTGGATTTTTTCGGGGATCTGACTAAAGTGCATTTCAGTTGCAAATTCTTTTTAAACAAGACTTAAGTTTTGGACTAGAACTGCTTAAAATGTACGGGGATATTTATATCCGAAAGGAACCGCAAGATACGTTAATCGGGTGCAATTGTTTTCTGCCCAGAACTGCTAAGATTATCATGAATGATTGCTCTACATGGGGTTCGCTAAAGCAGGAGAGAAGCTACAGTACATTAACTACAACCCAGTGCAGTGAAACAATGCAAATGTTCTGACATGATTGGGGAATGAAAACTAGACAGAGAACGAAGTTGGCCTAAGAAATAAATTATCAGAGGGCATGTATTTAACGGTTGATTTGTATCTCCACGTGTGAAGTGAAAATATTACGCCTGCGAAAATGGTATCCCGTTCGTAAAACGAACGGAATTATCCCCAATATTTTCTGTTGCTGGTAATATTGCAAGCCTACCCGAGCCCAATCATGTCAATTTTGGTGAGCGACGTGCGCGAAATAACGGCCAACCGGGGGTAAAAATTGTCCGGTGCCAGCGCTCAATAAAAGCCATGCCGATGAACCAAAACTTTTGAAGCAGAAATTTCGGTGATATAAAGCCAATGTGACCGCTATCGCTAGATCAAAATTTGTAGGAATGTGAGTTTCTGTGCTAATATTTTTGCCTCAACTTACAGAAATGGTGTTGACGAATTTGCCTCAAAAGTGTCACCATTTTGCGTCTAGGGACTTGCACATGTCACAAAATTTCTAAAAGACCCCTCCCCCAGGCCGGCGATCCGCCTATGGACGCATCAGATGCGCGACGTTCAATTCTAAACCCAGGGAAAACCCTGATTGGTATACATGTCAGGGGTTCAGATACAGGTTTAGCCATTGCTATTCCTTCTTCCACAGTATTGATAACAAGTGTATCTCAAGTCAAAAAATTCAAAAATATATGTTACAACTTACAGACCACAAAAAGTAAATTCTAATAGTCCAACTTTGCTCTTCATTGGACATTTCTAACCTAAGATATAAAATGTCAAAGTTTATTCACTCAAATTAAAATGGTACATTGCATAATAATTTATGATGTCATTCTTGTACTACTCAAATTACAGTCTTTGTATTCCTTCGTTTTTCTGAACGTTATGTTACTGCACCTTGTACCAAGGTTGTACAGCACTCTTACTCTTATGAGGTGCCTTCCTTGTGAAACATGCTATGCAAGCAAACAGGAAGTGTTTAAGGTCATAAAAACATTTTCAATTTTAAAGGGAAGCAAAGCATACATGTTATGTGAGTCAAGTACAAAAAGAAAGTCACAACTTATTGTGCAATCGACCATTTTGTTTTAAGTGAATAAACTTCAACATTTTATATCAGCTCATATGAAGATGGGAGTTGGACTGTTAGAATTAATTTATTTTTCATGCTCATAAATGTTTTGTTGAATTTTTTGACTTGAGGTACACTTTAACCATTCACTTCTTTTTTAACAGCAAGTACTGTACATCATAGTGATCATACTGTGCTTCTCTTGAATGGAGAAAAAAAAAGTTCAACCCATTTTACAACAGTACTACAGTACATACTATGTATATACATGTATATACATAGCCAAGTAATTATGTACATATATGTAAGTAACAGTATGCATACATATATATGTACAATGGGATGTACAGATAGTGCCTTTTTCAATTCCCTTACATTATCAAATGATTCTGTTGTTCTATTGTTATCCATGCTATGTGCTCTGAAGTGCTATGTACATGTACTTCACTGCAAATATGACTTTTCAAAGGTACAGTAAAAGCATAGGTGTTGATTTGATTTTCAAAATGCCAGTGGACATCTGTCCTAAATTTTTCTCCTGTTGTGGTAAGGTGTCTAAGAGGAGTGTGCACAGATGCAAAATTGTGGTTAATGCCTCAATATTTGTAGAACTTAAGTATGATTACTATGGAAATGAAAATTTTAAAACATCTTGAAAGTGTGAGTTACAATATTCCCTTTTTTATGGATCATGGTTGATCTATATATGTAGCTTGGGAACTCTTCAAGTCATCAGAATCAAAAAAATTGTGTTAATATGCAAAAAATTTGCAGTCATTTGGAATGGTGGAATCATTTTTGGACCACTGATTTGTGACGCACATGTTAAAAAATGCATATCAAGGATTCTGCCAAAAACACAAAAAAGGGGGGGGGGGATTTATTACTGCTTAACCCCAAGTCCAAATTGATGCTGTCCCAAGCTTAAGTTATAAGTGGGTTCAGAGGGACAAAAGCTTGCTTCTAGGCCCCTAAAAGATGCAATTTGAAGGTTTTAAAGGCCATTTATTGTGTAAGTTCGAATATTGCTGCAAAAGCGTTGTCATTTTAAGTAAAAAACCAAGATATTGACAATTTTCAAATTTTTATGGAAATGAAAAGGGGTGAATTTTACCCACCTTCTTCTGGAAAGGGGGGGACAAATCCCCCCCCCTTTCCCTCCCCCCTATTCGGTCTTCAATCTACAAGAGGAGTATGACAAATTGAAGGGAGTGCTGGCAGACACCTGTGCCACTTAGGCACCATTTTTAATCAGTGTAAGATTTTGGATAGAACAAGTGCTATTAAAATATGTCAGCTATTCTTTCGAAGGAAACCCCGTCATACCCCTTGCAGACTGAGGATTGAGGTGTACAGTACCTATAATTTACACTGATAGGCATCATAGCTTGCATTAGCAAATGTTAATGTGATTTTATTTCTCTTGTATGGTCATAAGATATGAAGTGAGGGAATCATTATACAAAAGCTTGGTAGACAGGGTGAAATTCTGCATTAGAAACCATTTATATGTAACTATATTTTACATTTAAAAATTGCCTGCAGAATTGTACACTGAGAGGGATTCAGTACTTTTAAAATGCAGGTAAAAGTAAAAGTAAAAGTAAAATAAGGGTAGGTGGTGCCACCATCTGACGTCACGTAACAGCCGTCGAACCGCACATTTTTTAGGAAACGCCCGAGTCATACGTGTGACTCATGCGAAAGAACATTTAGGCTTTATAGTTTGGCCGGGGGTTGTAAGACATTAATGTTCCACAATTTAGCTCTACTGGCCGGTGGATGCAAAAACGCTTTTAAACAAGCGGGGTGTGAAATTAGTTTGATTCTTATGATCAAGCTAGACCGGTTTCTGCTCTCATGCGTTACAATAGCGGAGCTTCATCAGTAGCAAACCTTTTACTCTGTGTAGGTTTGGGATATTCAAAATGTTTAAATATTGTCTTTCTCGATTGCTTCAATTAGAGCATCGAGGAAAGTGTCGCCCAAAGCTATTTCTTCAGAATTTGAGTCGTTCTCAAAACGTGACCTCACTAGGAGATCTTTCAGATTTTTTGCTCGTTTATAGGCAATTATCGGGTTTTTGGGAAATAGCTTTTTTAATTGCTCATGTTCGGAAATAAGGTGCCAATGTTTGGTTAAGGCATTTTTGATATGCGCTGTCCGAACATGTGGGGTGTAGGTCAGTTTAAAAACTAGTGGTATAGTTTTTGTTTTTGATTCCGTAGTTAATAGATTGCCTCTCTCTGCATGCTTGATAGTCGAGGTGGCGGATTCTATTTCAGCACGGGAAAAATTTCTCATTAATAACTTCTCTGTGAAAGAGTCACATTTCTCTTGGAAATCACTCACATTATTGCACAGGCGGGCGTATCTCAGTACTTCGCCTTTGATAAAGCCTTTAAAAGTGGCTAAGGGGTGTGAAGAATCTCGATCAAGGTATTGGTAAGTTTCTGTGGATTTAGTAAAGACTTTTGTGTCTAGGATACCACAGGAGCGGAAACGTTTACCTTTAAATATTTTGAGATCTAAGTAAGTGACTTCCTCAAAGGATATTTCAGCAGTGAATTTGAAAAATTCGTGAGAAGTATTAAGGTTTACCACTAGATTTTGAAGTTCCGTTTGGGTTCCTTTGTACAACAATAAAATATCATCCCTGTACCGAAGCCATTTTATTATGTTCGGATCTGTAGATATTATGCCTTTCTCTAACGGATGCATAACAATATCACAGATTTCAGGGGAAGCCTGACTGCCCATGGCGCAACCTATTTTTTGTAGGTAGAAGTTGCCGTTAAATTCAAAACAATTTCTGGTTAGAATTAGTTCGACAAGGTTGCGCATAGAGCAGGGAGATATTTTCTTTATCTCGTATAAGCTTTGAGGAGCTCCGGAGTAGGCTTTCTGAACAAGATCTAAAGCTTCATCTTGTGGGGTGTTTGTGTACATAGAAACAGAATGACATTTTCTGGGAGAGGTGTAGCTTCCAGTAAGCTAAGGATATGTTTCGTATCCTTAACATAGGTGTTTTGTTTTACCACGATAGGAAGCAGGAAATAATCCACAAATTCAGATATTTTTTCTGTGGGGGATCCGTTACCGCTAATTATTGGTCGACCAGCAAATTTTGAGTTAGCCGGCGGGGGTTTATGTACTTTAGGGAGTACGTAAATGACCAGGGTGCAGATCGTGTGGTTTAGTGGATTTAAATAGTTGAAAATCTCCTCGTCAATCTCTTTTTTGGAGAACATATCTCGAAGAGTTTCGAGCACTAATTTTTTTGTGTCGAGGGTTATATCGCTATCAAGTTTTTGATAATGAGGACTTTCTAATTGCCTTTCAATTTCGGCTTGGTAGTCCGTGCGATTTAGAATTGCAATACCTCTGCCTTTATCAAAGGGTTTAAGGATGACAGATCTGTCTTTAGCCAGTGATCTGAGAGCAACCCTTTCAGCCTTAGAGATGTTATTTTGGGCATTATAGATAGGTATTTCCGCAAGTTCTCTTTTAGTAGCTTCGAGATAGTCTTCAAGGTTGCGACTATATGTCACCTGTGGTGACCAAGTCGACGGTAGTCGGAACTTATGAAATAACCTTTGCTCTTTATTCTGCATAACGAATCGTATTCTCATTTTTCTTGTTAGATCCTTTAAGGACTTGAGAATATCGATTCTAGAAGGTTTTTCGGTGTAATTATGAATTTTAGACCTTTTCCCAACGCAATATTCTCTATATCTGATATTTTTCTATCAGAGAGATTTTTGACGTACTTGAGGGAGTCTTTTCGCCTTTAGTTTAAGGTTGTGGGCATTAAGTAGACTACTTTAGCCTCGTGTTTCCTTTGGCGGGTATGAGATCGGTTAATGCTTTTAGTAGCTTTAAGAGGACGGACAAATTTGCGTTTTTCGCTGGTTTATTTGCACGTTTAGTCGTGGGGTTATTGGTATTTTCGATTACTGGGTTTTAGAAAAAGGAAGAGAAGACACAGACACAAGCATGTTTGTAGAGGTAGTGAGCCTTTTCTTCTGTAGGATAGGATAGCCCTTAAAAGAGCTGTTTGGTTTTTGTATGAACCGGGGTTCTCCTACTTCCTGGAGTTGTGTCGCCTTTCTGCCTTTCGATGGCGGTGAAACATTTTCTCTCGCTCTTCTTGGAGTTGCCTTCTAAAAGCTTGTTGTAGAGGCGGAGGGCCTGGACAGAATCGATTGTGTTCTCAATCTCTGCTTTGGCCCTCTTTTTCCTTCTCAAGAAATCTGTCACGCTGCCTTTTGAAGTGGCGGAGAGCTCCCTGTCGCCAAATTATACCGGAGCTTGCCTGCTCGGTCGAGGTGAGAATCCCAGGCGGATCTCAGCTCTTCCGAGTGGTGAAGGTTACACGGCAATTTGGGCCGGCTTCTTCGAACCTGGAGGTGTGTTGGTACACTTTCCTTTTCTAGGAGTGTATCCAAGCGGTCGGTTTCTGCTTTCAGGCTGACTAGTGACAGCTGGATGCTGGAGAGAGCGTTGACGTGTCTTCTGACCGTTCTATATGAGTCCTCTTCTAGGCGGATCTTCTCCGTATTCTGTTGTCTCTTCGGACTACCTTGGCCTGGTTGTATGTAAACTTCTTCGTCAGAGGAGTCTTTAGTGACTGGGGTAGCTGGAATATCTGGTATCAGGTTATCCATGCTTGACGATATGACTTTGTTTACAAAAACCAAGGTTTAAGTGCCCTTTTCCGGACGTAGAAGAGAATACCGAGAATAACCGCCTGTGATTGGCTACGTTGAGTGCATTTGGATTGGGATTCAGTACTTTTAAAATGCATTTGCCAGTTACAAGGTGAGCCTGCTGCCTGGTTGTTTTAAGGTTCCAATTAATGTGTTAGTCTGCTGGTAAGTAATCCAATGTTTTAAGGGAGAGTTTTAATTCTTGAGATGAAGGATGGAGCCCTGATAAGCCCTCACCCCCTCTGGAATAAAGGTGTAAAGTATGCTCCACCCTGTTTTGTATTGGAGAGCTCACATGAGACTCTGCTTGGCATATGGAGTGTAACTCAGTCAAATAGAATAAACTTGGAAGCATGAAGACAGGAAATTCTTGGTTTTCTCAATGATTACTATTAAAGTATGTAGATTTCATGTATTAAACATTCAACAACCAGTTTTTATGGGTGGGGGGGGGGGGGGGGGGCAGAGAGTAATGTTACACTGTATTTGTTAACATTTAGTTGTCATTTTCAAATTTTCTTTTTGTTTGCAGAAATATTGTGCTTTTGCATATTTTCCTGATCCAGTATCAGCAACAAATGTACGTACCATGTGTGTAATTTATTCCTTTGAAGTATTTTCCAATGTTATCTCCTTCATGGTCACTCTAAGTGGTTAGAGCATCTGACCTGCAGCCAGGACATCTGGAGTGCAACCCCTTACCGGGTCATACCAAAGATTGTACAAATGGAACTGACTACCATTGTGCTTGGTGCTCAGCATACTCTAAGCAATGAAACCAGCTAGTGGTCCGCAACTGAGAAAAAGGCTGTACCCGGCCCCTCATTAAACCAGTCAGTAAGAAACTGATCAGTAAAACCTTGTCTACTTCACCAATCAATACTAGCTCCTCATAAAACGCAGTTTTTGGTGGAGGTCAAAGGTCATTTGGGGTCACCAGGGGTCACAGTCTGAAAACCTTGTTAACACAATATCTCAAGGCTGGAAACTTGGATAGATTTCATATTTGGTATGTGGATGGGTTATAGTCAGAAGATGGTCCCTATTGTTTTTTGCGGAGGTCAAAGGTCATCTGGGGTCGACCGGAGTCAAAGTCTGAAAATCTCGTTAACACGATATCTCAAGTTTTGAAGCTTTTCATACTTGGTATGTGGGTGCATTATGGTCAGGAGATGGTCCCTATTGTTTTTGGTGGAGGTCAAAGGTCATCTGGGGTCACCAGGGGTCAAAGTCTAAAAACGGTGTTAATGCGATATCCCAAGGTAGGAAACATGGATAGATTTTAAATTTGGTATGTGGATGCATTATAGTCAGAAGGTGGTCCCTATTGTTTTTTGCGGAGGTCAAAGGTCATCTGGGGTCGACCGGAGTCAAAGTCTGAAAATCTCGTTAACACGATATCTCAAGTTTTGAAGCTTTTCATACTTGGTATATGGGTGCATTATGGTCAGGAGATGGTCCCTATTGTTTTTGGTGGAGGTCAAAGGTCATCTGGGGTCACCAGGGGTCAAAGTCTAAAAACCGTGTTAATGCGATATCCCAAGGTAGGAAACATGGATAGATTTTAAATTTGGTATGTGGATGCATTATAGTCAGAAGATGATCCCTATCGTTTTTAGTGGAGGTCAAAGGTTAGTTGGGGTCACCAGGGGTCAAAGTCTGAAAACCTTGTTAACACAATATCTCAAGATAGGAAACTTGGATAGATTTCATATTTGGTATGTGGATGGGTTATAGTCAGAAGATGGTCTCTATTGTTTTTAGTGGAGGTCAAAGGTTAGTTGGGGTCACCAGGGGTCAAAGTCTGAAAACCTTGTTAACACAATATCTCAAGATAGGAAACTTGGATAGATTTCATATTTGGTATGTGGATGGGTTATAGTCAGAAGATGGTCTCTATTGTTTTTGGTGGAGGTCAAAGGTCATCTGGGGTCACCAGGGGTCAAAGTCTGAGAACCGTGTTAACACGATATCCCAAGGCAGGAAACATGGATAGATTTTAAATTTGGTATGTGGATGCATTATAGTCAGAAGATGATCCCTATCGTTTTTAGTTGAGGTCAAAGGTTAGTTGGGGTCACCAGGGGTCAAAGTCTGAAAACCTTGTTGACACAATATCTCAAGGTAGGAAACTTGGATAGATTTCATATTTGGTATGTTAATGCATTATAGGCAGAAGATGATCCCTATCGTTTTAAGTGGAGGTCAAAGGTTAGTTGGGGTCACCAGGGGTCAAAGTCTGAAAACCTTGTTAACACAATATCTCAAGTTAGGAAACTTGGATAGATTTCATATTTGGTATGAGGATGGGTTATAGTCAGAAGATGGTCTCTATTGTTTTTGGTGGAGGTCAAAGGTCATCTGGGGTCACCGGGAGTCAAAGTCTGAAAATCTCGTTAACACGATATCTCAAGTTTTGAAGCTTTGACAGATTTCATATTTGGTATGTAGATGCTTAATGGTCAGGAGATGGTCCCTATTGTTTTTGGTGGAGGTCAAAGGTCATCTGTGGTCACCAGGGGTCAAAGTCTGAAAATCTCGCTAAGATGATATCTCAAGTTTGGAAGCTTGGATATATTTCATATTTGGTGTGGGGATGCATTATGGTCAGGAGATGGTCACTATTGCTTTTGGTGGGCGTCAAAGGTCATCAGGGGTCACCAGGGGTCCAAGTCTGAAAATGTTGTTAACGTGATATCTCAAGGTAGGAAACTTGGATAGATTTCATATTTGGTATGTAAATGTGTTGTAGTCAGTAGATGGTCCCTATTGTTTTTGGCGGAGGTCGAAGGTCATCTTGGGTGACCGGGAGTCAAAGTCTGAAAATCTCGTTAACACGATATCTCAAGTTTGGAAGCTTGGATATATTTCATATTTGGTGTGGGGATACGTTATGGTCAGGATATGGTCCCTCGTGTTTTTAGTGGAGGTCAAAGGTCATCTGGGGTCACCTGGGGTCAAAGTCTGAAAATCTCGTTAACACGATATCTCAAGTTTTGAAGCTTTGACAGATTTCATATTTGGGTATGTGGATGTGTAATGGTCAGGAGATGGTCCCTATTGTTTTTGGTGGAGGTAAAAGGTCATCTGGGGTCACCAGGGGTCAAAGTCTGAAAATCTCACTAACACGATATCTCAAGTTAGGAAGCTTGGATATATTTCATATTTGGGTGTGGGGATGTGTTATGGTCAGGAGGTGGTCACTATTGCTTTTGGTGGAGGTCAAAGGTCATCTGGGGTCACCACGGGTCCAAGTCTGAAAACGTTGTTAAAGCGATATCTCAAGGTAGGAAACTTGGATAGATTTCATATTTGGTATGTAAATGTGTTGTAGTCAGTAGATGGTCCCTATTGTTTTTGGCGGAGATCAAAGGTCATCTAGGGTGACCGGGGCTAAAAGTCTGAAAATGTCGTTAACACAATATCTCAAGGCTGGAAGCTTAAATAGATTTCATATTTAGTATGTGGATGCATTATGGTCAGGAGATAGTGCCTATTGTTTTTGGTGGAGGTCAAAGGTCATCTGGGGTCACCAGGGGTCAATGTCTGAAAACTGTGTTAATGTGATATCCCAAGGTAGGAAACTTGGATAGAATTCATATTTGGTATGTGGATGGGTTATAGTCAGAAGATGGTCCCTATTGTTTTTGGCGGAGGTCAAAGCGGTCATCTGGGGTCACCGGGAGTCAAAGTCTGAAAATCTCGTTACACGATATCTCAAGTTTTGAAGCTTGGACAGATTTCATATTTATTATGTGGATGCGTTATGGTCAGGAGAGGATACCTAATGTTTTTGATGGAGGTCAAAGGTCATCAGGGGTCACTGCTGGTCAAAGTCTGAAAATCCTGCTTATGCGATATCTCAAGATAGGAAACTTGGATAGATTTCATGTTTGGGTATGTGGATGTATCATGGTCAGAGGATGGTCCCCATTGTTTTTGGCAGATATGAAAGGTCATCATCTGGGGTCTCCAGGGGTCCAAGCCTGGAAACTGTTTTAAATATGATCTTTCAATATAGCTGTTTGTCCATTTGTCTGTCTGTTGTTTGGATGTCTAGCTGTGTATGGCTTTTATGGAGGTCAAAAGGTCATGTGGAATGACAAAATTTTTTGAACATGCTAGTATAACAATCGAATGAGAAGATAATGGTGCATGATGGCACTCTTTGAAACGGAACATTTATGTATCATCAAAATCTCAATGCAGTTTTGCAGTCTGGTTTCAAAATAACGACAAGGCATAAGAACAAATGTAATTAATGGTGACTTTTTTAATGGAATGCATAAATTGTATAAAGACAACTTGGAACATAGCCTTCTGTGCTCAGTCCCCATCCCATATATAACCATTCCAAATAAAACAAAAAAGCCAGATTTGTTTTGTGTACAGGCTCTACACAAGCTTCACCAGATGACCATTCTTGGGAGAACTCTTTCAGTTGAATATGCCAGGAGAAATCAAAGTCGGAGATATCAAAGTGATAAGAGTACATTAAGGTGAGATTTAGGGCTATACCCAGGATTCTGAAATCTGTCTGTTGGCATTATACAGTAGCAAAGGTCTAGATGCTGTGAAAAGTTTCCTTGAAGAGATTCTGCAGTGCAAAATTTTTATGTTATGTTTACTTTACCAGGATAACTTGGTTTCATAGTATCAGCTAGTTCTGCATTTGGGTCTGAAGTGAACTCTGTCATATTAATTGTCAACTGGAATGCTGTCTCAGAAGCCATTCTATATTCAGTGTACCTTCTTCATTGTTATGATTCACCATTTCAAGTACAGCAAGATTTGATGCTGTGGAAGGAATATAGTTCTTTTTAGCAGTAATGAAATGCTCATTTCTGCATGTTTTGTTTGACTTTGGCAGAGTGTCATATAGAAACATATGTATTCCCAAATTGAAAGGTGCATGTCACTGAGGAAGGAATTGTGCCTCATGTGTCATAAGAAGGGTCAGTTTTCTGCTCATACTTTAAGTAAAAAAATGTCAGTACGTAGTTGGTCAAGATGGTTCATTAGAAAGTTTTCACTGGTTGAGTTCTTTAATGGATCCATCTACTAAGGAATGGAACACCTTGGATTTAACACTTGCTGAGTTTGAACATCAGATCTGACACTTCATCACATAATCTACATAGTTTATCATGTAATAACAAGTCTCTAGAGCTTCCAACTCTAACCTAACCTCATCTCCTGAACACTAACCAAACATTGAGACATGATACATCTCAAAATGTTTTGGTTTGTAAGGTGTCCTACTCATGTCTTGAGACATATCATGCCTGACATCATGTCTCAAGGGGGCATGATGTATTTCAGTTACTGATAATAAGAATGTTGTCCAATTTTCATAATTTCTTAAAACATTCCTGATCAACTCTTGCAAAACTTTTTTGGTTTGCCATTTATATTCCCAGTACTAATAATGTGAAGGCAGCTGATGTTTCAGAGAAAAAGGCTGAAAGAAGTCTGTTGGACAAAATCCAAGAGGAGCAGCAAGTCTTTATGAAAGGACCAATCAGTCTGGCAGCTCTTTCTGAGAAGTTGGGGTATGTTGAGCTCTTCAGCTACTCTGTCTTTAAGGAATGTCAGTAGTAAACCAAGTCCAGCCTCTCTCCTTCCAAGAAAATATCACTTGTTTATTGTTTGTATCTCCCAATATTACTATATTATCACAAAGAGATGTGAATGAACAGACAACTGGTCCCATGCTGACACTATGCAAGAAATCCACACGCTCCTTTTTGTAAGGAAGAAATATTGTGCTGGGAGGACCCTGCTATATGACTTATGAATCAGTTTTGTTCTGGATGGCAAGATTTGCAACATTAGTGCTTTGACAGAACTAAAGCTATGTTCCTGTGATGCATGGTTTCCTTAGGGAGATCATAATAAAATAGTATCAATTTATTGAAATTTATTCGAAATGAAGAATAATTATGCAGCCAATATAGAAAATCTTGTAATAACAAAGCCAGAAAAGTAAGAAACTTAAACCATGCCCATAGTTCCTCAGCAGTAGGGAAAATTGGAAAAGTCTGAAAAAGTCTCAAAATTTTCTCATGGTCCAAAAAATGCTTGGATTTTGGGGGCTTAATCCGGAAAAATTGCCGTCTGGTCTTGAAATTTCAAACCACACGCTTTCAGTAGTTGCAATCATGTTTTGAATATGGCCATAGTGGGTAAAAAAAAAAAATTCATAAAAGTGCATCCATTTTGTGTGAAATTCTTAATTTTTGGTGGTGAATATATCTGTTTTAGTCTTTAAAAAGTTTGGAAAAAGTCTTGAATTTCAAAAGTGTGGGAACCCTGACTTTTTTTAAGAAAATATTTAAGTTTATCTGTCAGTGCAAATGTCTTTTTTCATTGTAATTTCTTGTATTCTTTTTCTTCCTCCAGACTGAAATACCCTTTGAATCCTACCCTCCGATACAACTACCCAAAACCTACCCAACAAATTATTATGAACATTGCCAACACTCTTGTATCAGTTCCAAAGTTCTACACTCAGGTCCTACATCTTATGAATAAGATGAATCTACCAGCACCTTTCTCTCTCAATTCATTTCCTGCTCCTCCTCTGGTAAGTTAATTTAAGGGTAGTTTTAAGGACAGAATTATTTTTATCTATGAAATAGGAATTAAATCTACACAACTTGGTGAAACTTCAATTCAAATCAGTATGTATGAATGTATTTCCTGAGTTATCAGCACATGAGGTTGCTACTAGATTTGTGTTTGAAAGAGGTCTTGAAGAAAGCAAAGGTTATATCACTTCTGCACATTGCAAAGGAATACTTTATTTCTTTTTTTCAGTCTTTGTGTTGACCTTGAAATTAAAGGATAGGATCCTTCGAGGGAATGCAAGTTTGTACAGTTCTCATGCCACTTATGCAATCCCATTCTAATAACATGAGATTGATGAAGAAAAAATTGTTCCGAAGGTTTAAAGAAAAACTGGAGACTGTTCATTAATGTGAGGCTATGATGTCAAATGCTTTCTTCCAAGTTCAATATGAAAATAACCTCATTTGTTGATATCTCCAAGCATGTCTGGTTTTAATGGAAGTTTGGCCAAATTGTGTTGATTTAGTTCCTCTTTCACAAAATTTGCTCAATATGGAGGGATGAACCACCTTCAAAAGCAAAAGGGTTAAGTTTGAATTGAGGAAGAGTAACTCCTTGGTGTACATTGAATATGCAAATATTTAAATCCTGAAACATCAAAGATGCTTGACAAAGAATAAAGGAGAGAAATCTGTGAGATTAAGCAAACAGTTGTTTCAGAAGAAGTTCGAGGTGACTGATTATGTCCTTCAAACTGCTACTGTTTTATGTAAATTATTGAAAGGTTTGAAATTAGAGACAGGTGGTCACTTTGGGGAATGCTGGATGAATGTGATGCTCAGCAAACATATTACAGTTAACATGCATTTTTCATGTTTTTAACTGATTAATTCAGCTACTACATGGTGCTGGTGTGGATTTGTGTCTCCTTCCTACCATTTACTTATGCTGCCACCATTTGTAAAGTGCTGTGTTAGTAGCGCATGGGTAGTCACTTTTTAGCTCTCTTGTTTCCTGTATCTGAGCATGCTCGAGCACAAAGGGAAGAGAAAGTTTGTAGCCTTAATTTATCAGAGTAATCGCTGTCCAGAACTAGGCATCTTGTGCACACGAATTTCATTTTAGCCTAATTTCACTAGTTGGCCATATATTATACCTTTAATGATTGATTTTGGGTAAATATTAGTGTATAGTCCCTCTGTGAGTTGGTTGGTTGTATATACAGCTCCTCGGCCACAAAGAGGCTCTCAGCGCGTATCAACATAAGTACCTTCTCAGACTACCCCTGTACATAGCGTTGTCACCCCAGCCGCATGTTTTGTGCTTAGTGTATTTTCAAGTAGTTGCTGTCCCTATCATACAAGGAGCTGCAGGCCTGACAGACCAGGGGGAACACAGAGGAAGTGGATGGTAAGTACCTTAGTTTTCTATCATGGGACTTTCATCTATTCAGCCCTTCTCCTTGCCTTGAAAAAATGTTGTGATCTTATTCAGCAGTTCAATATTTTATTTTCTCATCTCTAACACAAATAGCCTCAAGAAGAGTTGGAAAAACCTCCAGAACCAGATGAGATGGAGATATCAAGTGAAGAAGAATCAGAATTAGAAAGTGATGAAGAGAACCAGGAGAAGAGGTAAATGCTTCTTTGCTCAGATTCAGCTCAGTTCAGCAGTTAAGCAGTGGTGCAGAGGGAGGCCCCTTTACCCCTCCCAGTGGGAGCCTTTAGGGAAGTATCCAAAAATTGGAGGTACACCCAAATCCTTCATATGGGTAGTCAGGTAGCAGTCCTGAGAGCAGGATTGGGATTGAGAAGTGCTTACCTGCCTGGTTAACTTCTTAGTATTTGAAAAGAATTCATCCAGTGTTCATCCATGCTTTCTCTGGTATATTGTTCTTGATAAACCAATAAGCTTCCTGATTCTCAAATGTTTTAAACCTTTACCATTGTTTTGGTCCTTTTGGACCCAGATGGAGAGCGCAGCTGTCACCCATCTTTACTGTTTCACGCAGAGCTTGAAACTTCGAGTAGCTACCCGAAAATTCGGCCACAAGAATGAGAGAGACAATAGTTTAAGGTCACGGGGTCAATAGCCTACGGAAGCTGATGCGGGGCGTGCTACGTGCGCTTTTCCGCCCACTCCAGAGGCACGCAAATATGCCCCGATTGGAACACAACGGTAAAGGGTTAAACCATTCATGATGAAGATTTGCTTATGTTTCTCTGTGAAAGTGTGTTATCAGTGTGAAATATCATGATATGAGACAGAATAGTTAAATTAATATGCACTTCTTATGAAACATAAAAGAAAACATCTTTTTTGAACTTACTGGGACTTCATTGGTATTGATATTGTATGGAGCTATTTTTGACTTGAACACTTTTGCTTAATTACAGTGCTTTCTGTTGTGAAGATGTTTGTTTTTGTGGTGACAGGCTGAGGACTGGAACATTTTTGACCAGTTGGTTAGAAATAGGGCCTTAAAACCACACCTCACTAACTTAATACAACCAGCATTAAGCTAAATGACTGTCTGGTGGACAACCATTTTATTTTCCTTAAAGGCATACACTGATTATGAGAGAGATTGTTGGTAAAGGAAAGCTTTTATCAACTCTGGGATGGACCTAGTAGTCCTCAAAAATGTTGCAATGAAAGCAGCTCTTATGATTAAGTAAAAGTAACAATATATTTAAAATTTATGGTATACTACTCACCTTTTATGTAATGAGACTTTAATAAAAAATTTCCTCTCCTCAGACCAAAAGATGTGTTACCAGTGAAAAGGCCATCTAAACGATGTACCACAAAGCCTAAACGTCCAAGATTTGACCAACTGTTGGCAGCCAGCAAAGTTCTTCCAAGAGCAGACACAGGTGTTCAAGTCATTAACCCATCAGAAGTTTTTGAAGAACCTGCAGTGTCATTGAAGAAACCTGAGATTCGCCTAGCAGAGGGGATAGCTAGTGCTTTGAGTAAACAGGTGCAGGGTGATATTGGTAAGTATTATGGCATCTCTTTTTGGAGAAAGAGTGAGGATGTGATAGGTTGGCCCTCTTCCTGAGTACAGAACAAATCAGATTGCAGCCAGATGCCAAGAAGGGAAGAAGTAACTTGGCTCTTCATACATTAGTTAATTTATGTATATAACAAATCAGTTGAGTGTGTAAAACGAGAGGGAGGATTCACTCAACCCTGTGATTGAAGGACAAATCAGATTTCAGCCACAGATACCAAGTAGAAGAAGTTGTTAAGTTTACTCTATGCATCAATTGTTTTAACCATATAATTAGATCATGTAAAGGAAGGTTGAGGATTTGATTGAAAAGGAACACCTCAGTCCCTTCTCATATCACTCCCCTATCCACATATTTTTATTTACTTGCAAGAAGAATACAGTATTCCATGTCATGTACCTTTATTTGACAGTTAGAGAGTCATAATTGTTTTTATGTCCCTTTTAATATTAATGTAGGAATTAAATTTATTACAACTGTTATCATTGCACAATGGTTTTATAATTTTCTTTCTTCTGTGACTGAGGAGCATAAATACACCACCCTTCAGTGTACTTGGCTGCAAAACCCCTCATATTCATTTTCATATGAATATTCAGTTCATATTGATGAATATTAGCATATGTAGACATTGATGTTATGCAGTTGATTTATTCTGAATCAACTTTTGTTGTCCATTCATAGCTCAAGAAGGTTCAGAACTTCACCCTGGTGGAATTGATGTTACTGGAAGTTTTGGAACATTCAATCCAGCAACTCCATCCTCCAAGAGAGAAGATGGAGAAGCAAGTGAAGAAGAGGATGAATCTTCAGATTTTATCAAAAAGGAGCAACTGAAAAACAAAATATCAAAAGAAGGTAAAGTTTCACCCAAAAGGGGCCTTCCAAGGAGGGGAGGGAGGGGGGGAGGGGATGGTAGTTTTGGTCTGTCAAGAAGGAGGAGTATTGGAGGAGTATTAGTCACTCTAAAGAGGGACATTTTGGTCTTTCAAAAAGTTGAACATTTCGGCTTTCAAGATAGGGAAGGTTTGGTCTCAAGAGGGGAAGTTGTGCTCTATAGAGGGGAACATTTTAGTCTCTAAACAGGGAATGTTTTGTTTTTAAGTGCAAATATCCTTTGCAAACTGATGCTAACATTTAAAGTGTGTAGTGTTGGCCTCTCGTTAGCACACTCTCACTCTTTCCTACCATTATCGATAAGTGTGCAATAACTATGTGATATTTCAATGAGGAAGAATGGGCTGTGTCAGTGTTTCAAGGGTTCACTGTTCCCAGGGTCCGAGGCTCCCTGGCTGGGAATATGTTGAGTACAATTTGGCCAACAAGAATACTTGGAAGTACAAACCTTGTAACCCTGGACAACCATTAAAATAATACCAAAACTTAGAACACCCAACCTTGGGGATCATTCAACCAGGGAACTTGAACTGGGAGAAGAATAGTTGCTCATGCTAAAAGCTTGATTTATCAGCTTTTCAGGAAACTTTTAGCACTTACTTGTTCTATCCTCAATCTGGTTATGATTTTGTTTCATTAAGGATCTTTTTAGAATGTGTCTTTTGTTTGTAAGGAATACACAAGACATACAAGAATTTGTTTTGTTTCAGAAATGAAAAGAATGTCCGTGTTTAAGAATTACAATCCAGGTGAACCAAACACTAGACTGTACATCAAAAATCTTTCTAAACAAGTAGAGGAGAAGGATCTTAAATTTATCTTTGGTCGATATGTAGACTGGACTTCAGCACTGGATAAAGACATGTAAGTACTTTCATCATTACTGCAAATATTGCAAACATTGTTCTTGTGTCACCAAATGACTGCATGTTTCGAATTTGCTTCACTACATAAACATACCCATGAGCCAGCCATTTAAGCCTGTTGCTTTTCCTTTGTTCAAATGTCATCACTTTATTTTGTATACTGATGTTTCTGTGAGTGAAACACCTTGAATTAAACACATGCTGTGACTACACTACACTTCCACTTCTCTACACTGCAAACAATTATATTCACAGCATTTGAAAACTTGTAGTTTTCCTCAAGTCAAAAAATTCAAAAATGTATATTAATCAGCATGAAAAATGATTTGTAACAGTCCAACTCCAATCTTCATAGGACACTTTTGAGCTGAGATATTAAATGTTGATTCACTCAAATTAATATGGTACATTGTACAATAATTTGTGATGTCACTGTTGTACTATAACAATCTTTGTATTTCTTTGTCATTCTGAAAGTTACTGCACCTAATACCAAGGTGTGATAGCACTCCAGTGATGAAATTTAACAGTCATCAGCGTCGTCCCTGACGACCAAAATTTATGATGGATGGACATGGTTGTCCTTCTGACTACCTAATGTGTTTGTCTCAAGCAAAGTTAAGCAAAGGCCCACAATTATGCTGCTAAAGGCAGAGGGAATTCATTACCATCAATTTCTTTTTCACACAAGATTAGCTACTAGACCACAGAACAAACTTAGCTCTGTAAAATCTAATGAATGACTTTCAAATTGATCTTTCAACCTGAAGAGGGTGTTTGAAATGCCATAGGGGTCCCTAGGGTGAAAGTAGAGGCAGAGAAACTGCCAAGTAACATTTTAGTATTGTGATTTGGGTACACAGAATTGTAAAACTTAGAGCCAAAGCTCACATTGGTAATAACTTTAAAGGCATATTTTCATCATCCCAAACAGTTCCAATTCTCCAACCTACTTACTTCTAGCCCCTCCCACATTTATCTAAAACTCATCTTTATCAGGACACAATCCTAGTTTATTGCTTCATGGCTTGTCCCAGTGGCCATACAAGTCCATAATGTGTGATCTAGACACTCAGTGCCCATGCTGTGTAATTTAGCTAGGATGCATTGTTTGAATGTGATGCCAATCAAAGAGCTGTACCAATTGAGAGTTTTGATATATGTATACTGAAACTGTAGTTTGGGGTGACGAATAACTGCCTTTAATGGTTTATAGGAGAAAAAAGGTTTTTTTTAATAAATATGGTACTGCTGCCCTGATTGTCAACTAAAATGCTTTTAGACTGAGATGCGGTTAAAATCCTTCTTTTCTTTTATACATTGCATTTGTTAAAAGACATTAAACTTCAGCTGCATTTTAGACCAATTGAACAAAGTTATTTAACCCAAATAACCTCAGTGACATGTGTGTCATAAGGCAAGAAGGCACCAATATGAGCCTCTTTTGCTTTTCCTCTTAAGTTGCTATTTTAGTACCATAGCCCATAGCAGCCTTTGTTATTTTTCTATTTCAATGTATCACTAAGAAGTACTGTTCTAGCCTGCAAACATATTTTGCATTTTTAATGGGGGAGAACCAAACTTCCAGAAGGACAATCAGATTTATAATCCTGGTTGTCCTCTTGACAACCAGATATATTTGCTAAAGGATTGTCACTGCACCCTTACTCTTATGGGGTGATGTAAATAATTTATCAAGCCCTCTCTGTGCAAAGTGCTATGCAAGCGAACAGGAAGTGCTCAAGGTCGTAAAACATTTTTAATTTTGTGGAGAAACAAAGAAGGTAATGTAAGTTGTACAACAAGAAAGTCACAAATTATTTCACAATGGAGTAATTTGTTTTAATTGAAATAAATTCAACATTTTATATCTTGGCTCAAGGATGTCCTATGAAGATGGTAGTTGGACTGTTAGAATTCATTTTTCATACTGTTTAAAATATATTTTTGATTTTTTTGACTTGAGGTACACTTTAAGCATTGATGTTTGAATTGAATTAAGGTTGGACTTGAGCCTTGTATGGAAAGCAGTGATGTCCCCATCCACAAGATTTCTAAATGGTTAATACACTACATGTCTATGTGGGAAGCATTTGAAATTAACCCCCCCCCCCATCCCTAGGTATTTTGTCTATGTCCGTGGAAAGGAATGTATATTTGTGCTTACCTTCATAACAGATGTGTTCCAGAACTTTTACTTCATGCAGCCAGTGTGTCTAGTGTGTGCAGTGTGTAGTTTTTTGTTCATAGAGGACAGTGTCAGCAAACTATTGTTTGGTTCTGATTTCAGTATTAAATATGGAACTGATCCCTTTATCCTCTTATGTGTTTATCATTTTCAGGTTTTCAGTTCAGCTAATGAAGCAAGGCAGAATGAAAGGCCAAGCATTTGTAGCGTTGCCAAGTGAATTTGCTGCAAAGAGAGCTGTGAAAGAAACTAATGGCTACCTTCTTCAAGGAAAACCTCTAGTTGTGGTAGGAACATTTGATTATTATTTTTCCAATATTTACAGGAGATTTGCTTACAAGTAAACATGTATACACAAATGCATTCTTAGAGTGCATTCTCTTCAGTTTACATTTGAAATACAAGAAGCTCCTACAATTCTGAAGATCGGAAGGCAAATTGTTCCATATGTTTGGTGCAATGACAGCAAAAAGCAACATCATTGAAATCAATCTTTTATGTTAGTGGCACCTTAAACCTTTGTTTGCTGTTCAACCAAAAGCTATAGATATTAATATTGTATGGTACAAACATTCTTTGAAAGTAATCAGGGGCTTGATTATTGACACATCTAAAGGTGAGACAGAGAACCTTGAACTTTTTCTTTATTGAAGTACTGATACCATTGCATATGATGCAGGGGGTATAAGGGCATGCAGTCCCTTCCTTCCCCTTCCTATTTAGTAAAAAAATCTATTTGGGGGAAGAAGAATATGTCTGTTTGGGGGAAAAGATGTCACACCATTAGAAATGAAATCCCAAGTTAAAATTCTAGTTACGTTGCTGTGAAGTTTAAGAGTCTGGCAAGGAGTTTTGTGTCTAGTATTATAGATCTTCAACTAGTAATTGCATATGTTAAGAGAAAACTCGTGGCACTTTTTCATATTGTATACGTAGCCAGCAAAGCTTGTCTTGATTTCAGAGAAATTTCTCTGTTATATGTGCATCCAAAGAACTTAAAAACAACTGATTTAATCTTTTCATTTTTTGGTTTCTTGTTGTTGAAACAAAATACACAGGTGTTTGCCAGATCAGCCAAACCAAAACCACCTCAAGAAGAGAAGAAGAGTTGATGAAAGGAAGTTGGATGAATATAAAAGTCTGGTTTATCCAGGGATATCTCCATCTGATTGAACCTGATACCCTGATGGATCCATGCATATCATCAGTGATGTTAACAGATGGTTAACCATTGCTGCAGCATATCGTCAGTGATATTAACAGATGGTTCACCAGTGCCGCAGCATATCATCAGTGATGTTAATAGATGGTTAACCATTGATGCAGCATATCGTCAGTGATGTTAACAGATGGTTCACCAGTGCCGCAGCATATCGTCAGTGATGTTAACAGATGGTTCACCAGTGCCGCAGCATATCGTCAGTGATGTTAACAGATGGTTCACCAGTGCCGCAGCATATCGTCAGTGATGTTAACAGATGGTTCACCAGTGCCGCAGCATATCGTCAGTGATGTTAACAGATGGTTCACCAGTGCCGCAGCATATCGTCAGTGATGTTAATAGATGGTTCACCAGTGCCGCAGCATATCGTCAGTGATGTTAACAGATGGTTCTCCAGTGCCGCAGCATATCGTCAGTGATGTTAATAGGTGGTTCACCAGTGCCGCAGCATATCGTCAGTGATGTTAACAGGTGGTTCACCAGTGCCGCAGCATATCATCAGTGATGTAAATTGATGGTTAACCATTGCCGCAGCACATCATTAGTGATGTTAACAGATGGTTCACCAGTGCCGCAGGATATCGTCAGTGATGTTTATAGATAGTTCACCATTGATGCAGCATATCATCAGTAATGTTACTAGACAGTTTACCATTGATTGCCGCATCATATCTGGTCAGTAAGATCCAGAGGAAGAAGTTTCAAATCTCTTATGGTGTGAGGAAAAAGCTGTATTTATGGCAGTCCATGTTTGTTTGGATGGTTGTGTAGCTATTTGAGTTGTCATGCATAGAAAGCTGCGGGACCAATTGTAGGAGGTTGGCAATTGGCAAGGCCATGAGGCCCAATAGGACCTTCTGGAGGATAACAAGCCTCTTTTAAGACCTCCTATCTTTGAGGCTATCCCACCCTACATCTGTTAACATATTTATAACACTGCTGTGGGCACGGTAGTCATTGCAAACAACCCTACCAGCCCTATGTTGAATTTGCTCAAGTTTATCAATCAAGAAGGCAGTGTAAGGATTACAGATTGAAGAAGAACACTCTAGTAAGGGTCAAACAAGTTTAAGATCGGCATTAGCTTTGATACTCTTTGTGTAGGAGTAGGTATTCCTTTTTTCAAACCCTAAGGATCTATTAGCTGATAAGGTAATACTGTTGATATGCTTGTTCCAGGTAAGGTTGTTTGAAATACCAACTTCAAGATAAGAATAGCAGTCGGAAGAATCAAGCATTTAATCACCTAGAGTAATGACAAGCATATCATCACCTAGAGTAATGATAAGCATATCATCACCTAGAGTAATGACAAGCATATCATCACCTAGAGTAATGATCAGCATATCATCACCTAGAGTAATGATAAGCATATCATCACCTAGAGAAATGACAAGCATATCATCACCTAGAGTAATGATAAGCATATCATCACCTAGAGTAATGACAAGCATATCATCACCTAGAGTAATGATCAGCATATCATCACCTAGAGTAATGATAAGCATATCATCACCTAGAGAAATGACAAGCATATCATCACCTAGAGTAATGATAAGCATATCATCACCAAGAGTAATGACAAGCATATCATCACCTAGAGTAATGATCAGCATATCATCACCTAGAGTAATGATTAGCATATCATCACCTAGAGAAATGACAAGAATATCATCACCTAGAGTAATGATCAGCATATCATCACCTAGAGTAATGATTAGCATATCATCACCTAGAGTAATGACAAGAATATCATCACCTAGAGTAATGACAAGCATATCATCACCTAGAGTAATGATAAGCATATCATCACCTAGAGTAATGATAAGCATATCATCACCTAGAGTAATGATAAGCATATCATCACCTAGAGTAATGATAAGCATATCATCACCTAGAGTGATGATATGTGAAGTGGTCCATTCTCATGGCAAAACTTTGCTCGGTATTAAAGTGCATCTGCCAGTCCTTCTGCCATTTACAAAGGGTGTTTAGATTATCTTGGATTTAAAGTTAGTTGGTGGCATTCCTGATTTGTGTATGGATTACACAGTACAATCATTAGAAAAACATCAGGAGAGATATTGATGGGTTAATTGTTATTATAGACTAGAAATAACAAGGGACCTTAAAGATTGTGCTTTGAGGAACACCAGATATAATGTCACTTCAATCAGAACCATTACCACCTGCAACAACCTTCTGCTTATAGAACTTGAAGAAGTTAGCAACCCAATTATGCCCTTTAATGCCTTAGTTCTGAAGCTTATAAATCAGGCAATTATGAGGAACAGTATCAAAGGCCTTGGAAAATCCATGATTATCATGTCAGTTTTTAGTTTACAATTCAGAGTCTTGCTAGGTCTTTTTTGTGTAAATTAACTGGGATTTATGAGAATGAGGTTGTTTGAAACTGTGATGCCTGCTTGTGATGACCAAGTATTTTCAAAGTGTTGCATTATACAAGAATTTAGAGAACATTGCAATGCCATGCATCCCTATGTTACTTTAGATGAGTGGAGTGTGTTGTTAAAGAGACTGTATGCAAATTTGTGACTTTGTCTTGTCCAATGGATATGATAAAATCAGTGGGTTACAGACCAGTTTCCAAATAAATATTTCAAATTATTGTGGGCTAGTTAGTTGTAATCAGATAGGGTTTTATGGCTCACAGTTTCTAACCAATTGGTTTAAATTTGGCTGGCCATGGTATCTTTTCCAGTCGTAGCTCACTGGTTTGTATTCCTTTTTCCATTGCCTGTACTGAGCTTAAAACACAAACCATTGTAGGATAGAATGTTGGTGTCTCTCATTTTTTGCTGTAGTAATATACCATTGACAACAACCACTTGTACCAAAACACAATCCCACAATCTTTTGTAATTGCTATTTGGAAAAGGGTCAATGCTGAATCATGTCTTAGTCTCTGGATACTGATTTAGCTCTCAAATATCACTGATCGCATCTTTTTGCAAACTAGATAAACTCAGTTCTACTTTAATAATTGCCAGATTTAGTTTAATTTGTCTTTTGACTTGATGCCATTATAGGTTGTAGGTATCCTTCAATAAACAAACAATTGTGCATGGATGATAGCAAACAATAAATGGTAGTTTATAGATAAAACAAGGATGAAAATGCAGCATTTTTAAAATTACATTTTATACCTCATTTGGTCACCTACTGAATCTTTGTAATGTTGCTGTGTATTGTTCACAGTCAAGCTGCATAACTAGAGGCTGTGCCTTCCATGGCATACCTATAATTTGTTGCCATGTACAATCAAACATTTAAAAATTTGACACTAGTGGTAGTCCAAAAGTCTTACCTTTAAAAAGTGCCATCCAGGGTTGACTGTTTTCTAAGTGTGCTTGTCCCTATTGTGACTTCATAGTGGAACCAGGAAATTGTCAGGGTAGGAGATCCAATGGTCAAAATCTGTCAGAAAATATGTACTTAAAATTGTTTAAATCTTTTAAGGTAACAACATTTGAGTGACAGGTCCTTTTATTCCTGTTGATTTGTCCTTTCTGACTGGCACATTTTAATGATGGCAAGCTTCTTTCAAACTGAATTGTTAGATGTTACTTTGAACGAAGTATGACATCTTTGCCGACAAGGGCTAAGCTTCAATGAAGATTTTCAGTTTTATGTAACTGTGTAACAGTCCATTTGGGCTGTGGTGTACTCCTTTGTGGAAAAGAGATTTGTCTACTGTCTCTGTTTGAAACAAAACTTGGCCAGACCAGCAAAAAACAGAAAAAAATGGTTAACCTTCCGTTAGAGTGAGAATAATTGTATTACAGCGTTAGTTTGAAGACACTCCCTCATTAAGCTAGAGTGCATTTCTCCATTAGGGAAAGCAGAGGTCTCATTCAATGACTACTCTTTTCAGCCCTTCTGCATGAAAAATTGGCTGCTGCAAAAATATTACTGAAGTAAAATGGCATTACAATGTCTACTATGTGAAGCCCCTACTATATGTCTTGAAGTTCATGCCTCAATAGTACATTTGCTGAAGTTAAGTCAATTGAATTTTCTTTGGCATTTACCTTTGTAATGCTGAATGAGGAGGCTTATTGAGAATGGTTGTCTCTGCATCACATCAAATTCAAAATATGCCAGATAGCTCACATAACACAGCATGTTTGTGGAATGGTCTGATAAAACACCAGGGTCTCCTAGGATATGTTCATCGGGAATATGGCGCCAAGCAGTTAACTTGGGTTGTGACTGCACAAGGAAGAGATACAACCAGTTATAGGGGTGGCTAGTAAGGAATTAGTTTGGAGGACTACTGCGGGATGCAAATTGTCCTGTAAGGCAGCTACATGGGCCTTCTCACAGCAGTGTCTGGGTGAAAATATCACTGCATTTTAGCAAATGTCAAGAAGATCACCTGTAGCATGGGTCAAGGTGCTGGAATGAGTAAGTGATGTAAAGCAAAATGATCCATAGATACTATTTTTTGTGTATCTCAGGGCACTGATAATATTCAGAAACAAAGAGCAGGAATTAAATGAAATAGTATTTCTGTGTTATTATTTTTCCTCATTTTCTATGTGAAGGGGGGGAGTGACAAACTGAGCTGTGGCAACAGCCATAATTTAGAATCACTCCTTCATCCTCTGTAATCCATGGCCGCCTTCACTTTTCATGGCCGTTTTGCTTAGTTTGAACAGTATTCCCAACCATGGTTAAGGCATACTCTGGCAGCATTTAAATGGATCTCGTGTGAAAAGGTTAAATATTCCAATCTCTGTCTTTCAGACCTTCACTGAGCTAACTTCCTGGATACTAAAAAAGTTACTTTTTAGGTATTTTTCAGGGTCATGCTGGAATTGCAGATAAGGTACCAGAAGATTGTTATGGACAGTGACGGAGCTGCCATATGGTCAGGGGGGCGGTTGCCCCCCCTGAAGGACCCAAATCGTCTGTTGGCGCCCATTTTAGGTTTTTAACATACTTTACTCTTGCACCATTACTGGCAAAAAACATAATTTAATAGCATTGTTTTAAGGCCCAGATAACAAAATGCTCAAACAGCCACCAGCAACTGTACTATCTGCACTTTATTCTGATGAAAAGGGTCATCTTCTGTAATAGGGATAGGTTTTGCCAAGATGTATCTTCATGCTTTATACGCACTAATGAATGTTATCATAGTCGTAATGGTTTAAGAGTTTTAATGAGCAGTTTCCATTTTGCTTTTCTTCAAGTGACCATTCTCATGATAAATGGCTATTTCTGATGCGGCACGATAACCCAATTAAAATGCTTTACTTCTGTACTTTCGTCATCTCAAAAGTCAGAAAATTGCATCTAATAAGTCTAGGTTTAGGCTACTTTAATTTATTATAAATTCGGTATCTAGAGAGCCAAGCAGACTTTTTGTCTTGGCTATTTCTTGCAATGTACCGGTACTTAATGGCTATGCCAGAATGAGTGATCAATTATGTAAATTACGTCAATTAATGTTTCTACGTGTACTTATCTCAGGATTTCCAGATACCATATTTAGACCTTAAGGTGATAAATTTCTATAACCCCCCCCCCCGTAAGATTGCTTGCTATTTGGCTGTTGCAGGTTTAATCTCTATCTTCACAAAGTAGCCCATTACTACATTAGAATCTTAAATCGAGACCTGACAATAGCACAAAAAATAATGACCGCCTTCATACTAGAATGTGAAAGAAAGGGATAGAAACATGGGCGTCCACAGGTAGGGGCAAGGGGGAACTTGCCCTCCTCTGGAAGATAAAAAAACCTGAAAAAAATGAAGAAAACATAAAGAAAAAGAAGAAAAATCAACATCAACATTTCTTAAAAGTTCACTCAGTGTTTTCCCTATTTATATGCGATAAATAGGCTTTAGAAATGCCATTTCCAGCGATCTGAGAGGCATTTTGGGCCAAAATTTCCTTGCGCTCCACGCCAACTCATGGTGGCGCAGAGTTTTAGCCCCTTAAAAAGCATTTTGCATCAAAAAATTTTGTCAACCCCCCCCCTTGAAAATTCTTCTGCGGAGGCCCATTGACGGAAAATTAAAACATGTTTTATCATTATAAAAATTTGCTGAGGAGAAATGGCAGAGTAGTCTTCCACCAGGTGCAGAAAATCAAATGGAAAGTCTGAAAAGCAGTGGCTTCTATTGTGCTGAGGCTCAGGGTATTTACTCCTTCGAAGCGCCCCTGCAGACAATGTTTGCCCCCTCTGACCGAAATCCCTAGCTCCGCCACTGCTTATGGAGGCTATACTGTAACTTAAAATGGGAGCAGTGTGCTGCTTGCTGATATTTCAGTAAAGTCAGTCAATGAACAGTGTGGTTAGTGGGATATGGGAACATTTAGACATGATGAAACGAACGGTAATGGTACTCTACATGGAAACCATCCATCAAGCTTGTTTTCCTCCAGTGTAGCAGAACTTTAAGCGAGATACCCAAATTAACCAGAATGTAAAAATGCATTGAGGTTTCGATGATACATACATGCTCTTTTCAATAAAATGCTACATTTCTTGTAACAACTGGTGACCCAAAATAGCCTTTGTCTCCACCTGTAAGTAACTGGTTTTTCTTTTAACCAAAACATTTCTATATTCAAAAAGCCAAATTTCATACTGTGCCTTAAGATATTCTGCAAATATAAGGTTTTCAGAGTCTGATGTCAGGTGATACCAGATAACCATTGACCTCCACCAAAAACAACAGGTACTGTACAGTACTTTCAACTCACCATAATACATCCACATGCTCATTTGGAAATCCATCCAAGTTTCCTACCTTGAGATATCCTATTTTGACAAGTTTTTTCAAAGTTTGACCGATCATGACCCCAGATGTCCTTTCACCTCCACCAAAAAATCCTTAAACAGACAATCTTCTCACCATAATTCATTCACACACTAATTGTGAAATCCATCCACCTTTTGTACCTTGAGCTATCCTAAACAAGTTTTTCAGAGTTTGATCCCCTATGGCCCCAAATGACCTTTGACCTCTACCAAAATCAATAGGGTTCTTCCTTACATCATAGCGCATCAACATATCAAGTTTGAAATCAATCCAAGCTTCCTACCTTGAGATATAGTGTAAACAAGTAGTTCGGGGTTTAACCCCATGTGACCCCAAATGACCTTTGACCTCCACCAAAATTTATTGGGTTTTTCCTTATATCACAACGCATCAATGTATCAAGATTGAAATGAATCCAAGTTTCCTACCATGATGTATCATGTCAACAAGGATTTCAGGGTTTGACCCCATGTGACCCCAGATGATCTTTAACCTCCACGAAAACATGTCAGGTTCTTTCTTACATCATAATGCATCAACATATCAAGTTTGGAATTAATCCAAGTTTTCTACCATGAGATATCGTGTAAACAAGGATTTCAGGGTTTGACCCTACGTGACCTCAAATGACCTTTGACCTTCATCAAAATCAATAGGTTTCTTCCTTACATCATAACGCATCAACATATCAAGTTTGAAATTAATCCAAGTTTTCTACCATGAGATATCGTGTAAACAAGGATTTCGGGGTTTGACCCCACGTGACCCCAAATGACCTTTGTCCTCCACCAATATAAATAGGTTTCTTCCTTACATCATCACGCATCAATATATTAAGTTTGAAATTAATCCAAGTTTCCTGTCTTGAGATATTGTGTAAACAAGGATTTTGGTTTTTGACCCCCTGTGACCCCAGATGACCTTTGACCTCAACCAAAATAAATAGGGTTTTTCCTTTTAATATGGGGTATCTGTGTACCAATTTTGAGAACTGTCAGATCTTCCCTTCTCAAGATATCGTGTAAACAAGCAAAGTGTCACAAACACACACACATATGCACATACACACATACATACACACACACATATATACACACGCACATACATACACACACACACCATCATGAATGCATAGGTTTCTCTTTTCATCGAAACCAAAAATTGGTTTCTTTTGTGAACAAAATGCCTTCAGTTCTCATCAAGACCACAGGTTATTATGTGATGTGGAAACACACAGTCTGTTTCATATTCCTTTACTTTTGCCCGTACCCTGTTTGTGAAATTTGAAACTGTTGAATTTGAATATTTTCCATGTAAGTCTAGCATAGTAATACTGTACACCACACCATATGAAGGTTATAGGAAACAAAAATCATTGATATTTCCATCAGCAGTGTCATGTTATAAAGATATTCAAGTAATCTTATAAATGTACAGTAATGATATCCCAACTTTCCCATAATGCGATTTATATCTAGAAAAAATGCACTTTGAAATACGAGTATCTTGTAAACACTACAAGCTATTGAGGTATGGTTTTCACATTATTGAAGTGTGCTGCTGTAGTATACCATTTAGTTTCTGGCAAAATTGCTCCAAAGGTGAAATGCAGTCACCCAAATTTAAATTGTTGTAATAATATACAAATAATGAATGTTTATGAGTGCAATAGCATTGAATTATTTCTTGAGTTGAAAGATTGCCACCTTCTATTCAACGAGGGGAAGTCGAGTTGAATAGAAGGTGGCAATCTTTCAACTCAAGAAATAATTCAATGCTATGGCACTCATAAACATTCATTATTTGTATACTGTTCCATGATAGGCTCCTGTGAATCATGGCAGTATCTTTGTCAATGAATTATGGAATTTAGGAATGTTCACTCATTGAAAGGGCAAGGGCAGTCAACCAAACTTATTTTGAAGCAACAGACAAATCTCAAAGTTTTCTTGTTTTTCCTCTTCAAAAGTAACCTTTGTATTTTTTTATGTCTTCAGTATTGGAAGTTCAAGGTAAATCAAGTGGTTACTCCTAGTAAAGTTCACATCTAAGGAGGAAAAATATTGTCACATGATTCTAAAGAGCCAATCACAAAACAGGACAGTCTACTTCAAGTTGGGTTGACTGCATTTCACTCTTAATTACCTTGCAAAATGTTTAAGATACTTGAGAGCAAAATGAGAAGAAATCTTTTATATCTAGCTGTTGTTTCAAAATAACTATGGCTGACTACTTTTGCCCTTTAATGTCTAGGTGAGTCCTTGAAATGGTGAAGTTATACTTCACACCAAACTTCCAGCAAACATGTATTCCATAGAAGAAAAAAGATAATAATAAATAACAGTAAATGAATAGAGTGCTAAAATCTGCAAAGTATTCAACAACACTGAAGAACTCTACTGGAAAGCCAATTCTGAAAAATGAATCCTTAAAGGAGAAATTTTGCCAAAAATATAATTTTCATATGTGAAAGAGAACCAAACTTTAACATGTCAAAACTAAATATGACCTTAATTTTACCCTTCTTTTAAACCACACTTAAACTGTGCAAGAGAAGGAGAACCACTACCAGAAGTGGGCAGAGCTTAGGCCCAGCAGATGAAAATGCATGGTGACTATAGCAACATATGAAGAGTAAAAGTAATAACACTCAGATTTTGTTATTAATTTTGAAAAATGTATTTACCCAATTGGTTCAAAGTTTCTCCATAACTTGGTTGTTAAATACATATACAGATCATTTTACAAGCCTTGCTTTTCATGTTGGACCCTCCTTTACACATAACAATCTATTGACAGCATTTCAAACTAAGCTACCCTAAGTAAAGTTACCCAAATTGAACAATAATTAAACTCTTTACTTATTTAAAGGGAAATATTGCATTTCAAATGCTCCAACATAGCATAGGTAGAAAAAAGTTCTGGTCATTTATCAAACCATTTGATCTCAACAATACACCCTCAGCAATAGCTTCATATCCCCACAATATGATGCACAAGAGGAGTTACAAAAGTTGCATCTTTTGAAATGTTGAAAGTTTGGGTTAACAAATTATTCTTGAGCAACAAGCAACTGAATTCCTCTCTGAAAGAAACTTATTTCTTCAAAAGAAGGCTACCATATGGCCCTATTTGTAATTATCCATCACTCTTTGCCCAATTAATATTGGTTTTAAAAGGATGAAATTTCCTTGTAAAACAAATGCAATGTTTCTCTTTAAATACTATCATCCTTGTCTCAATCTTTTTAAACATTATGTAAAGAGGAAGGTCACAAATGGTTAAGTAATACACCATTCTTAAAATACTGAATTTTTATTACAAATTAAAATATTTCCCAGAAAAAATGGCTTCCAGTTTGTTGCTTTTTTCATGGTAGGTTTGTAAACTACACAGTGCAACCAGATGTAATACCTCAGACTTATTTTTATTTTACTTTCCTCCTTGTTATTTACAGTTACATAGAACATTCATATCAATCACTTCATAAGGAGCTCCCCCATTTTAGGGATAAAGCAAAATTGTACATTGAAGGTGTCACTTAATATCAAGCAAAAGGATGTTTTAATCAGATTGTTCAACAATTATGTTTGATCCACATCAAGGGTAAGGTCCATTTTTGTCATGACTGTTGTTTTAGTATTGCCTCCTCTCAAGCCAGCTAAGAATGTCTGCGGTTTAGGTACGTTACTGCCACCATCTTGTTTTGTCTGACTGCCAACCTCCCTGAAGAAATAAAGAAAACGAAATAGACCTGAGCTTCAAAATTTTGTGAAAGATGTGAAAAAACGATGTATGTATGTAGGGGAGTCACTGGTCATAAGCTGCAGCTCTCTCCAATTGCAACAAGTAACTAAAGGACCCATTAAGCCATATGCTGCAGCTCCAGCATGTCACTAGAGGAGCCATGGGGCCATAGGCTGCAGCTCTCTTCAATTGCAACAAGTAAGTACAGGACCTAATGAGCCATATGCTGCAGCTCTCTCCAGCATGTCACTAGAATAGCCGTGGGGCCATAGGCTGCAGCTCTCTTCAATTGCAACAAGTAAGTACAGGACCTAATGAGCCATATGCTGCAGCTCTCTCCAGCATGTCACTAGAATAGCCATGGGGCCATAGGCTGCAGCTCTCTTCAATTGCAACAAGTAAGTACAGGACCTAATGAGCCATATGCTACAGCTCTCTCCAGCATGTCACTAGAGAAGCCGTGGGGCCATAGGCTGCAGCTCTCTTCAATTGCAACAAGTAAGTACAGGACCTAATGAGCCATATGCTGCAGCTCTCTCCAGCATGTCACTAGAGAAGCCGTGGGGCCATAGGCTGTAGCTCTCTCCAATTGCAACAAGTAAGTACAGGACCTAATGGGCCATATGCTGCAGCTCTCTCCAACATATCACAAGAGAAGCTATGGGGCCATATATATTATGCTGCAGCTCTCTTCCAATGTGTCACTTGAGGAGCCATTGAGCCATATGCTGCAATTCTCTCCAGCATGTCACTAGAGGACCCATGGGGCCATACACTGCAGCTCTCTCCAATTGCAACAAGTAACTAAAGGACCCATTAAGCCATATGCTGCAGCTCCAGCATGTCACTAGAGGAGCCATGGGGCCATAGGCTGCAGCTCTCTCCAATTGCAACAAGTTACTACAGAACCCATTAAGCCATATGCTGCAGCTCCAGCATGTCACTAGAGGAGCCATGGGGCCATAGGCTGCAGCTCTCTGTCCAATTGCAACAAGTTACTACAGAACCCATTAGGCCATATGCTGCAGCTCTCCCCAATGTGTCACCAGAGGACCCATTTAGCCATGTGCTGCAGCTCTTTCCACCTCTTCCCTTTGTTATTTCTAATTAAATCTCTTTTGCAGATAAGCTTACAAATTGGGCTTTACTGACCACAACTTCCCAGTTAACAAGTTACAGGAATAACGGTTTTGTTGGATTTGTGAAAAAACTAGTTTTTCAGATGAGATCAATTTGTAGCATGTTGTTAAGACTTGACCTCTGAGCAAGTTGAAAAATTGCCTATCTCTGCCATTTTCTCTCATCTAATTTACTTAGATGGAGTAAAGAAATTTAGAAAAAGCAGAAAACTTACTTTGGTAGGTACACTTGTGTAATATTGTCCCTTCTTAAGTTGCTAAGGTTTGTTTGCATTGAGTGGGTAACCTTGGTTCGAAGGTTTGCCTAAAAGTGAATGAATTTCAAAACATTTAACGCAATGTGATGTATAAAATAAAAAAATGTTTACAATCATATATGCACAGGTTTATAACTTGAGAGTTGGCTTTGTACCATTTTAATGTAAGGTTCCTGGTGGGAGAGAAAAAAATTAACCCTTTCTAGTAGAATTTAAATGAAATGATGGTTTAACATCCCAATTCTCTCACCCCATACAGTACCAATTCTCCAAACATTCTTATTTAAGCCCCTCCCACAATTGTCTGAAATTCATCTTCATCCAGAAACAATCTCATTGCTTCAGGGTGAGTATACAAAAGCCCAATTTGTATAATCAAAACACTCTCAGGACAGTTCATGCTGTGTAATATGGGCATAAGCTTTGGTACTCTGCATTGCTTGAATAAGCTGTCAATCAAAGAGCTGAGCCAATTGAGAGTTTCTGTATACCTTCACTAGAATTGTAGTATGGGGTGAGAGAATTGGTCCTTTAACTTATGGCTCTGCTTGTAAAAAGAGGAAACCAATATTGAAGACAAAATTTTTCAAAAATTCATATCAAATATTCATTTCAAAACAATGACAACTAGTAGCAGGAAGTGAAGTAGATCTGGTTTGTGGATTGGGTGGGGGGAGGGAATTTTTAAACAGAATGCAGAATCTTGGACCTGAATCATCTAAGAGCAATCCATCCATATGAAGGGAAGGGCCCATGTATACACTCACACTGACAAACACATACACTCAAATTGACTTCAGTTGGAAGACCCAATGTCATCTGTTAAACACAACCACATGTTTGGTCTAATGGTAGAGCATCCGCCTCTCTTGCGGAAGGTTCAGGTTAGAGTCCCTGGTCAAGTCATACCAAAGACTCTAAAAATGGAACCTACTGCCATTGTGCGTGATGTTACGCATAAGCAATAGAGTAGGGAAAACAAGCCAGTAAGTCACAACTGGAAAAAAGGCCGTGGCCAACTTGACTTGAACCAATAGGTTGGAAACTGGGCCATGAAACTCAAACTAACTGTTAACCACAATGTTATATTTTTTGATTCTGCCTTTTTTCTGTTTTTTTTAATCCGCCTGATTTATTCAAAGCAAAACAATATGTTTTCCCCAAAATATTTTCATGGGGGAGGGGGGGGGGATTTTCCCCGGTCCCCCAAGATCCACACCTCTGCTAGCAGGACATAAAAATTAGAAGAGTAATTGCTGCCAACAAAATTTTTACAGCTCCATGCCTCTGTCCCCTAAAATTTGATCAAGAGGACAGGAACAAATTTCCCAAAGGCCCAACACAGATGTACTTTAAAGATCAGGGTATTGCTTATTGTGTCAAAAGTGAGTTTGCTTTGGGGAAAACTTGAACTGGTGTAGTAGACTGTCCTGTTTCATGATTGGCTCTTGAGAGTCACATGATACTATTTTCCTTCCTCAAATGTGAAATTTAATAGGACTTACTCCTTGGTTTACCTTGAATATGAAATTTGAAGTCCAACATATTATGAAAGATACATTGAAGAGAAATAAAGAAGAAAAATGTAAGATTTAGCTTTTGCTTCAAAATAAGTTTTGGGGAACTGCTCTTGCACTTTAAGAGTTTACTAGTTGATTCAGTTACTGTATATAATCCTTACCAGTTTGATGGCCTGCCGTCTCAGTTCCCATTCATTCCACTCATACGACTTCACAATGTTTGATTCAATTGGGTGAACTTCCGTCTGGATTCCCATGTCACACTTGGTAACTGGTTTTTCAATCATCTGGCCTTGTTCTTTTCCCTACAAGAGGGACGAATGGAAGAAATTATTATAAAGATTATAAGATTAAAATAGTCTTTCTGTTACATGATCTTTTTGACTAAACGGATCTTTTGGCACTTGCACTTTCTGGGAATTCATTTTCATGACAATTACATGGCTTTTTCATAACCTTCACTTGACCAAATAAAGAATTAAAATGGTGCTTCTCTACATAATATTACCTCAAAATTTGGGTAGATGCACACTGTTTAACAAGGTGTTTCTTGATTGGTTGTTGCCATTGTATTGTATGTATATTATTCTTTGTTAAATTAGGGATTAGGTTTGGGATTAGGCTATAGTTTGCCATTAAGGAAATTTTTTTGTTAAACAGTGCACATAGCCCCCAAAATTTAGGTGACAGAAATGATAAATTTTTATATTACAACTGATACTCCATCAAGGTGAGAATAGAACAATGCCACTTTGTGAAAATTTCCATGAATTTTCAGGACACCACTCCATTTCCCTGAACTTTGAAACTTTTCTGGCTACTGAAATAATTTTTAAAATTTTCATAACTTTTGCATGATGACAAGAACCCTGTGATGTAAATGATTCCTTTATGGGAGGCCATATGAAGGAGGACAGGTATAGTCAGCCTAAGGGGAGGGTCAAGGAGGGGCACACCAAACTTTTAGGGTTTTCAAGGATGTCTGGATACAAAATGATGCAATATTTAAGGCAAAATCAGAAAAAAACAATGAAATCATGTGAGAAACATATGAATTAAAGATATTCTAGGCAATTTTAAAGGTAGTGTGACATGTCAACAAAATGACCTGAAGTTATGGAGTGAACTTTTCTAAGGAAACTTCTGTTGGATCTATTTCAATATCTTATACCGTTTTCAAGATATACCTCTTCAAAGTTCGAGTGTTTCTAAAGCATCTTGTTCATTATTCACAAGTAATGACGTGGAATGTTGCAGAGTGTTTCTTTGGTTAACCGTTTAGTAATTTTCTAACTAGAACAGCAATTGCTGCAGTTGCTCAACCCTTCTAAATGAAATGACCTGGGGCCCGTTCCACAAAGAGTTATGCATGATCTTAAGTATGATTTACTGTTGGCTTAAGTATGGTGAATCAAACAAGATTGTGCGTAACTCTTTGTGGAACGGCCCCCTGTTCAGCGTTTTATTAATGTTGAACACAATCATGATCTACACTTTAGAATAACTTTAACTCAGTTTGCCCTAACCATAATGTAATGCTTGGCACCTAGCAGTTGAAGAGTGTTGCACTTTTGATGTTAGATATGACAAGAACAGTCACCCCAAACTCATTTGAAGTAACGACTTAATTTCACAAATTTTCTTATCTTACTCAACAAAGTATCTGTCATTATCTTTGGGACTTAACTAGTAAACCAAGCAGTTACTCCTAGTAAATTTGATATCACAATTGGGAAAAGCAATCATTGTAGGACAGTCTTCCCATACTGGGTGACTGCACTTCCTCTTTAAACACAAATTATTCGAAGCAATTAATTCCTGCACTGAAACTAGGCTTTGAGGGAGAAAAGTAAAAACCTTCAACATTCTTCAAGACTTCAGCTTCAATTACACCATGAAAACAAGAGATGATGGGCCAAATATAGGAACTTCCTTGATAAACAAATGACCTATTTGTATGCAATTTCCTCACACAGCAAAGCTAGAGCAGTGTAACAGATACTAGCATTGCTGTAGGGTCAATTTATTTTCAGCATGTAAGTCCCAGATACAGTATTACTTCCATGCTTTCAGGAAACTGTGCCTTAACAGGATCAAAGATTTTAGCACAAATGTACACGTCCACTTCAGCAAACAAACAGACTCCCTTAAGATATTCACACCCAGCACAGTAGCAGTACACTGAAAACATTGAATGGAAGGTACTGAATGTAAAAAAAAAAAAAAAAAACACAAGCTGGAGCACTTATTTTACAATATTGATTCTGAACTAATCCCTCAACCAATCTTCTACAAAATCATAACATCCTTTGCCATATGGCCATAAATCATTCTCTTCAACAAATTACATCTGAAGCAATTTGAAAACACTAAAACCTTTTGAAGAGAGAGAGACATAATTAGCTCTCACCCACATTTGTGGGTTGAGCTTATATAATATTACTCATCAGATGTAGTTTTTGAAATATAGAGAAAATATAGAGCAAATATAGAGAAAAACAAGCAAATTACTTGGGTGTAAGGCGTAATAGTAGCAAACTGAGCATGGAGCTCCAATAACTGGATTAATTCTGGTGACCTCTTGGCACACTCTGCAACCTGCATGATGTACCTTTGGTAAAAAACAAAAATACATGTATGATTTTTTTTGCACAATTCCTACATGCATTTGTTTATTGGGGTGTACAACCATAGGACCTAAACACATCTTTAGGAGGGGATACCTACCCCTCCCTTTAAGAAACTTTTGAATATGTTAGTACCCTCAGATGAAATCTGGTGCAACAATTTGCAGGATATTTTTGTTCCATAACAAAAATTCTTTTTTGGATTTTTGTTTTGGGGAACATAACCCATTCCTTCATCTATTTTACTGGTTTGGTTGCCCTTGGTTAACCATGTAGGTTCTAGCTTCTTTTTAGTGTATTACCATATGTACATGATGAAAAGCAAGTGTTTCAAACTTCTTTAAATTATAGTGGAGACAGGGACTAATGTTAAGGTGAAACAACTGTCTATTCAAAAACGTCCATGTTGAAGAAAAAAACTTTCTTCAGACTGTTTGTATGTAGTGACCAGGTGGCATTTTTTCTGGATCTGTTATAATAATGAAAAATACAAAAATGCAAAAATATATACTTTTTTTTTTGGGGGGGGGGGGGACTTGGGAGTGGCAAAAACTACACTGTGTGTGATCATGACCACAATATTTTCCAGGTCGTACAATCAATATTTTGTAATTGTTTTTTAAGTTTGAACTGATTATTCTTTTTTGCTTTTTTGTCAGTTTTGCAACATGTGAAGGGTTTTTTCAAATACATTTCAGACAAATTGTTGACACCTTTGACAAAATTGTCCAATGGAAATTATGATGCCCCTCATTATAATCCAATGGGCATGATGCCCCTAGTTAAAATTTCAAAGGACTTACTTGTCTGGATAGCTTGCAAAGTCATAAGCAGCCTCCCTGGATGAGAAGACATAGTACCTGTCTTGGTATCGTAGCACTCCAATGGAAGGGTTGCCAGGGTAAAGAAGGCGGTCATACTTGACCAATGACCAACCACAATATCCCTTTATTCACAGACAAGAAAAGACACAATTAGTTAGAGCACACATTTAAACATAGGTGTCAATCCTTAAGGGTGGGGGGGGGAGACAAATCCCCCAATATTTTGGAAAACACCTGATGACTTAAGATATTTTCACAGTAAATTTTTCCATGGTAGTGACCATGCATATCCCTTCCACAATCAAGTAAAGACTGACTTTACTGCAGTTAAGCATTAAGGTTTCTTTGTGAGCTCTTTTGAAATGACTTGGAAAATAATCAGGTAAACAGTTGTAATGAGAAATCCAGGATTAGCGGAAGGGGGTGACAATTTATTATTTTGGTTGGCATGGTTAATAATACAACATTTGGCAGCACTTTGTTACCTAAATGCTTGGCATGTTTCAGGAAACAATTTTTGAGTTTTTGACAACTTAAGGATGGGAAATGCAACATTGTGTCCCCAGTGTAAATTAAACACTTTCAAGTTTCACAACTTTGACCTCCTCAATCTTATCCCCTTTTCTTTAAACAATACAATACAATGCATTCTATAATATCCTTTCCATATAATTACATCCGTCACAGCTGGGTAGGACTTTAAACTGCATCTGATTGTGGAATTTGTTAAATAGGAATAATGAGATACTCTTTACCACAACTTCCTCCATGGAACCCTTTGGCAAGGTCCACCTGTATTTGCATTGTACCTTTTTCCTGGTATTTTAACCCTTATCATTGCTGGTTGTGGGTATTTCCCTCTTGTTGTAAGAGATGACTAAAGGAGAGGACTAACATCATATTTGTAATATGTATTGAACCTGAACCATGTTTGAAACTGTATGTGGACTTTATTTATCTTTATATCTGGATAACACTAATATAAAACACTCCTTTTTTGGTGTGGCATTAAATCCCATCTAACTAACAAACTTACAAATCCATGTTTACACCAACCAGTTCTTTTAATTTCTGTCATTTATACTTCCTGAAAAGCAAAGCATTCGATGTCATCGTCGTCGTCATCATCAATTTTTACTTCATTTAAGCTCTACTTACCCTATACTGGAGTGGAAGACGCTCAAAATTCTTGGTGTTTTCTGGAAACAACCAGTCAACATCCCGGAAGTCTTTAGGGTCAATTCTGTGCTCTGATCCTGTTGTCTGTGAACAGATTGACACCAATCATAGTCTTACCACGAGATGCAAATACTGATCACATTTTAGTCATGATATGAAGATATATTATTTGCTGCTATGGCTAAGAAAGGGTTAATCCTCTCACCCAGATAGCTCCCAACTTCAGTAAATCACTACTTTCCTCTCTCACAACTGTCTCTATCTCCTTCTTGTGCTCAAAAATGAGACAAAAACAAAACAAAACCTTGTTTGCTTCTTAAGAGCATATCTTAGTGAACATACAAACAGCAATAATCAGAACACTCTCTGCATGACGTGTAATGTTGGATATTCTGCGTGCATCTGATGTCAATCAAAAAGCAATCCCAAGCAAAAATATAGTTCGAGTGCGTTTAAAGTAACTTCAAGATGATTTACATACAAAGTGGTGCTCTCTTACAAATATTAATGATTCCCATCACATTTCTTCACATTCTCTCCAAAAGCACCATCACTTTAAAGTTGAAATTTCTTTCTGATCAATTGTTTGGTTCAGATTCTTGGTATTGCTCCCCAACCTGTTTACACATACACAGATACATATCAACACTCTTCCTGCATGAATCAACTTTTGCATGGATTAGGACTCGTCAATTACCTCTCTGATGCGTTCTTCATCTGTTTTAACCTGCACACCTTCCAGCAGAGGGCCAAGTATATCTTCAGTGAAGCTTTCCATGTGTCCCTAAGTAAAGTACAAAAAGAAAACTTTGTGATTTGTAGTTAGTCACTGTTTATAAAAAAATATGTTTTGTAATGGAAAAATGCAGTGGTGCTATTGGGAAATACTACAATATGCACAATGGGTATCCCACTTTTTAATTTAAAGGTTTCTCTAATCAATAGTCTTCTTGAGTAATCATACCCTAGCATAAGGTTCCAGACTAGCTAAGATGTTGCTAAGAACACTAAGCAGGACCATCTCATCTTGAAATCCACTCCATATGTGAGCCAGGTTGATAAACTGAGGCTGCAGGGAAATAAAAACAGAAAAAAAATGAAAAGAAGAATAAGCTATATCATACTGTTATGAATTTCAGAAGCACTTTCCCAACAGTTGCACATGGACCACAATTTGTGAGTGTCTTTTATAATTCTGAAAATGATTATTGAAATCATATCAGCAAAGATATTTTTTACTTACATCTAAAGGATTATTCCAGTGTGAATTTCAAAGGACCTCAAATAAAAGAGAATAAGTTTTTGCCCTTTAAACCCCACACCTACAGCTTGTTCATAACTCAAGGTATTTCTGTAATAAAGGTAGGCTGTTTTTGTCAAAAGCAGACTCCCAGTTGCCAGTTGCTTCAAGATTACAAAATTTTATGTAACAGCCACAGATTACTTCCAAAAATCTGTTGTTGTTCGTTAAAATAAAAAAAAAGTAGTTTTACCTCAAAAGTTCACACCAGTGAAACATTGAATAATGTTTGTTTGAGTTTGACCTGAAAATTTTGTGAGCATATAGGTTGCAGCTTTAAATGTGTCTGCATAATTCATTTGCACGTGTGAACATGATGAAAAATACAAAAGATGCTCAATTAATCTGTCTGTATGTCATCACAAATTTCGCACAAGACAATGTGTTTTACTGTGGTTTGAATATTTAAAAAAAAAAAAATGACCTTCAACTTTCAAGATTGATGATGACTTCATTAACAATTAGATAACCTAAAATATTTTTTACAATTTTTCTCAGTGGAACATTATAAATTATCTTCACCAAGAGTTAGGGTCAACAGGCAATGGTACTTACATAAACTTGTGCTGTAGGTACAGCAGTCTTGGACTGTACAGTTGCTTGTAATTGTTCAAGCCTTGAAGCTAGCTGAGATTCCAGCATTTCAACTTGTTGAGCACAGCTGATCACATCATTCTATTGATTTTACAAGAAAAAAGAATATAACACAGATAAGAGGAGCACATTGAGCTGATGTTGATGACTTGTTTGAGGGTAAGGTCACATGACAATGGAACTATTATCAGCATAACTAGTTACAATTTAGAAGAACAAATTAGAAACACCAAATTGGTTGTTAATAACCCACACAGGAAAGATATGTTTGCATATTTGAGGATTGTCTCTGTTTGAATAATTTGTGAAGAAAACTTTATAGGGTTGGGAAAAAATTAGTGAAGTTCACAAACTAACTCATTGTGCTGCCTAAAAAGAAGGGCATTTAAGTTCAAATCAACTTTGGAAATGTTAGAGGGGTAGTTGTTCATTTGAACACGGACAACACTTTCCATGGCTCAATTTTCTTGGTTGTCCAGGACAACTGAAATGGGAACAACGAAATGAGTAGAGTTGTTTTTCTCACCAACAACCATCTTTTCTTGCTAGAAACTAAAAAGCAGCTTGCTTTTATCATATTTAAGACTTTAATGCTTAGAACTGAATTACTCTTGACTTTTATTTTACAAGACATTTAATACATGAATGCACACACTTTTAGTTCCAGCAAAAAAACAGCACAATAGGTTTCTTTGAAAACACACTGTTTTGTTGTTGGGTGAAAATGTAAAAAAAAATGTACCGGACAACCAAACTTCCTTGAGGACAACCAAAGTAGTGAAATGGTTGAACGAAGGATGACCATGAAGTTTTTGAAAATTGTGGCCTGCTTTTGGTTACATATTAGTCCTTGCTTTGTTACAAGGTGGACTTACCAATATTATCCTCAGAAAGGTTTCATGCTGTCGGCTGTTAATGTGAGCCTCAGTCAGGGCTTGAAGGGGGAGACCATTTTCAGGATCTTGAGCTTGAAGTTTCTCAATGGCAGCTTTTGTGAAAAGAAATAAATCAATCAATTAGATCATTACTTTTCAATTTCATTTTAGTTTTCGACTACATCTTGAAAACTGTGCTTTAGCTGTCAAAAATGTAATCCAACAATAAAACTTGTGAATATAATTTGCTTCATTTTGGGACATGTTACTGAGGATGAGTTAATGAATTAACCTTTACTACCAAATCCCAACCATTAACCATTAACCATGCATGGTTCTTTGAAAGCTGCATAGCAGCTGACATGAACGAATTAATGTTTTCTATGTCTGGACATGACATTTCATTGAGAGGTGGGAAAATGGAAGCTGAAGGAGTGGGGGAGACTTTCGCCCCAAAGCCAAAGACCATTTCAAATTCACAAGGTAGTTCAGACTTACATTTTCACTCGAATGTAGTCAGGGATCCTCCAGAAACTCTTAGAAAGGGGAGGGGAAAGAATGTGCACATTTGTTGACAAACATGTCAGAAAATTTTATGGAACTTGGTCTTACCTGTGTATCTGAAGGCAGTGCTACAAGCCTTTTGAATGGCGGAATCAACATTCTGCGTGGTTGCTGGGACAGCTTCATTCAAAATTGCCGGCACTTGAAAGAACAAATATTGAAATTAAGTGCAATGATGTAATGTATCTTTCCTACGCAAGGAATCTGAAAGAACTTCATATGTACTTTTTTGTTCCAGGCAAGGCCAGGAACCACAGTTGTTGCTCATACATTGAACCTGCAATGAATCTGCCACAACCCTGGTGCTAAGAATGTCACTGTAGTTCGTGTAAAGGGAATACCTGTTTGCTGGCTTTGGCATTACTTGTGCCCACTGTACATGATAGGGGAAAATATTTTCTTTTAAGCCAACAACATATAAAATTCTTTCGAAAGGTTCCTACTAAAGTTCTTACATGTTATGAGTTTCTGAGTGTGATATAAATTCACAGCAACCATTACGTATTAAGCCCGATGTGGAAGTATCCAGCAAATACCGCCGACCGACGGTCTTTTGAAGTAAATATTACTGAGTCAGATACCACAGTACTAGATAACGGCCCTTAAATCCCGCCTGCCTGGTCACACCAGCTCATCTCCATTTACAAAACTCATTAAGTGTGAATAAACTTTCAAACTGTCTAGTGTTACAGAGAAAGTTCTCTTAACAGAGGTTGTTCTCAACAAGACAATGGACCGTTCTGTGACAAACTCAGGCAGCAAAGCTGCTTACTCATTGCCAGGTGAACTGTGGGTTAATTAAATAGGATCATCTAACTGATAGTGCATGCTTGATTAGATGGTTTAGTGAAGACAAGCGGAAGGTGCAAGCTCAATGCCCTTGCACGTAATGTAGTGCAAGGAATTCAACAAGTTACTTCCTTTGTAAGTTGAAACAGGGATAACCATGGTCATACTGTATGTGATTTGTTGTCAGCGCATTACTGTACTAAATTGAAAGAGATATCCTGTGACAAGATGGCAACTTAAACAGTGAGGATTCTAAATAGGTCTAGGCCTAATTCAGTCTCACTAGTAGGCCTAGTGGTAAAACCTCTCTTGCAAAAACTTTTACAGGAAGTATGAGATCAACAAGGGTTTCTTTTGTCATCTTAGAGGGGGAAGGAGACTGGCTGATGTGGGTAAAATTGCCAGTTTCACTGTGGCCTGTGTATTCTGACACACGTAACTGTGACACCATAGTTGTCTAATAAATTTCCCTCAACCATATCTTTAGGAACAAAGATTGTGATGGACTTTACTTATCTTCTTTCCTTCCATAAATATCCCCAGCTCAATCCCAATCTGTCTCCATAATCTACACTAAACAATTTGTCTGACTACAGGCCTGCCTGTCAGCTAGAGGTCAGAGTGGCCAAACTACAAAAGAAGATTTGAAATGTACTTACAATCATCTATGCCTTCCCCTCCTTTACCACATTCTTTATTGAAAAGTCTGATGCCAGTTACAATCTGAGTCAGCTCAATCAACTGTCTTTCCTTGTCTCTTTTCACTAGTGACATAAATGTTCCAAGTTCAGTCTGGGGAAAAACACTCTGCAGAGCAGCTGGAAGGAGGGAAAACAACTTCTCATGTTTAACATACATGTCATTGACTCATTGCTGGCATAGCCAGAGGAGGGGGGAAGGGTAGTGGTGTGGCTACAGGGAGAAAGGGTCAATCAACCGTGTGGCTCTGAAAAATTCTGAAATTTGCCATTTGTGACATGTACTGTACCAACATTACAGTGTGGTTCTCCCAACTCTTCTTGATGAAATTCTAAATTCTCTCCAATAAAATTTCTATATTTGTAATAATTTATTTCAAAGAAGCAAAATTTTCCATGTGCTTTGCCTGCTGCAAATTGCAACTCCTAATGCAAAAGTGCTCTCTTATAAATAAGTTTGGTAAACTTTTCTGAGCTCTGGAAACAACAAAATCTGAAATTTGCCATATGTGACACCAGGTTATCAAGTGACACCACCAATTAAAAAGCTATTTTCATAAGTTTTCTTTTATAAAATTCCAAATTTTCTCCAAAATAAGCTCTTGACTTTTAAAAATGTAGATGGAGAACCTCAATCTGTAGACCTTAGAAAACATTTTATACTTTTGCAGAAATGATCTAGGTCACTTTGCAATCTCAGATTTGGCAACAGGAAATGTAGATTCTTCGGTAATCCCCAAACTTTTCAAATTTTATCACAACAAACGCAGAATCCCAAATTTTCTGCAATACAAGCTCCATGTCCTCAAAAAATTGTTTAAAAAGGGCAACAATGTTGGTGCACTTGGAATGCTCCATATTATGTCCCTAGCATCATGGTGTTCACACTTAAATATAAAATTCATTTGGGCGTTTGCCTTTCTCAAAAAATGTCTTTGCTTTGCCACTGGGGAAGACCATGGAGGCTATGATTCCTAAATCAAACTTTGATTTTTTGTTTTAATGGAACAAGAACTTGACTTCCAGTGATGCTTAATGTTGCCAAAGATTGCATCAGTTGGTACATAAATATTCAAACTTTCTTCAAAGGGAAGGGGATACCCTCTCCTTAGACCCATCCCTGGCTGGTCATCAGGCCCTCCAGTTGGCCACTTCAAATAAAAAAATCCAGACTTCACCAGTGAATGTCACATACAAATCATCTTCAACTAGATATCAAAAAAGAGAACAGTTTAAAATATGAGCAGCACATTAAAACTGTGTTGCTTTTTTTTTTCTAAATGGGAAAAGTCAATCGAATTTTTCAAGTCAGATAGGTTTGAAAGGATTTCACTTAATTCACAACACTTACAAAAATAACTTTCAGTCTGAATTCATGAGCAAAATGTTTTTGTCTTCATGACTATGTTTGAATAAAGTTCAGGTGTTTCACAAGTATTGTGAACTATGCCGTAAATAGTCTTAGCCAAAATAACTGATGTAAGAAATAGATCATGTTAGTTTTTTCCACAGGTCCAAATTTTGTCTGGGCTCATCTCTGATCTGGCAAATGACACATAATGGTGCCATTGGGTGGAGATTGCCTTTTAAAATTTTTACACATGTAAGGTGGGCTAGATGGAAATTGATGCTATACAGTATGTGATGCTAAATTTGAGTTGAGAAGCAAGTTTTCTTTGCCTGGGGAGTCAAGGGTTTTGGGTGGGCAACAACATTAAGACCAGGTGCTGACATGTTCTCTACAGATTTTGTACAGATTGCTCACCATGAAAAAGCAGCGAGAGAAGAACACAGCATGTTTTCAACTGTAAGACACATACATACCTGTTGCTTCTCTGACAACTGCAATGTCAGTTGGTGAGCCAAGACCAGACCTCAGTAAAACAGCAGACACAATCTTCCTGTACAAGCTCTCTAACTCTTCACGAGTTCTGGCACGACTATCAGTGATTTCACGAACAACTGGTTGTAATCTTTGCTCAAGAACACGACGGTGTTCATCAAGGAAATCAGCTGAAAGTTGCAAAAAAAAATCAGTTACGCTTTACTATTTACATACTGTGCTAGGCTTTCAAGTTCCAAAATTTGATTTTTTAGTATTATGAATAGCTGAAATTATAACACACCATCCCTGACATTTGCAAGAATACAGAAACTTTCATTGGTATACTACTGGTTATTTTTGCCAGACTGTACATAATTTTATACATACCTCTTGTGGTGTAGTTCATGTCAAAATAAACTTGCATTTTAATTGTGTCCAGACTTGCTGACCTCCGATCCAACAAGCGATCCACACAAATCTAAAGAATTGCAGATGGAGAGAGCAAATACTAAAAGTTTGAAATATTTGGGAAATTATCCACTCACTAGTCCATGTTATACCTTCAAAGGATATTTACTTACCCACTGGCTTATTTTGAAACAATTGCTGAATCTCACCTTTTTCTTCTTATTTCTCTTTGAAGTATCTTTCATATTTATTTGACAACTTAAATACTGCATATTCCAGATCAACCAACCAGTTATTCCTAACAAATGTCACAATAAGTAAGTATACTAATTTGTTTTGGGGACTATGTACATCTGCGCATCCTGCAAATGGTCTGGATAATTAACCAGCTCTGCACCTACAACATTTGTCCCAAAATTTGAGTTTAAATGAAAATTTGGTGATGTCATTCTTTCTTCATCCATCCATAACATACGAAGGAATCGTAAGTGTCATTTTGTGCAGTGTACTGTCTTACTTACCTTTTTGAGATGAAATGAGATCTTTTAACAGAATGTCTCCAACAAATAGGCCTATTTCAACAAGTGTAAACCAAACGATTTTGTAGAAAAGTTTGAATGAAAATGAAATTGAACAGACTGAAACATTCACTTTAAGCTCAGCTGGCTTTCTAATAAGTATTTGGGTTTTAATCAACAAAATAAGGGGTATAAAAGTGTTACAAAGATGGTAAAAATTGAAGTATTCTAAGAATTACTTCTTGTTGTGTTATTTCATTTGATTGTTATATACTTCATGTAAGCCAGCCTCAAACTGATGTGAATAGATCCCTACTGCTTCTTGACTTGAACCAATTTGTGGTAAACTGGGCCGTAAAACTCCATCTAACCTCACCTAACCTACAGTAACATAGCACTTTCACTCAGGCTATTCAGCCTATTCATCTCTCTGAAGTGGTATATTCACATCAGTTTGAGGTAGCCTTATGAAGTATCTCCCTTAATTGATTTTTTACTGAGAGTTGGACGATTGACTTTAATTCTTTCAAGGTATCATCACTTTTCAAGGGGTAAGTGTAATTTGTTAGGGACGGACATGTAAAATCTTTGCTGCAGAAATCTTTAAATGGGAAAATATGTATGAGTAAACTCTTTGTTTACTAGACACTAAATTCATTTTCACTGAAATTGCATTACAAGAAGTATTATATAGGCTAGTAGGGGAGATACTGCATAGTACATCCATCCTTATTACCAATGTAACCAAATCTATGTTCACAATATTTAAGTGCTTAAAACTCTTGGGTGCATCATAACACAAGTTTTGATCTTTCCTAAATTGTAAACTAAGGATATGTGTAACATTTAAATACAACCAATGCCCCTGTGTTTCTACATTAATAAAAGACTATGACTGGTTACTTATGTAACAAACTGGATGGACATCATTGTGCAGGCTCTCACATCCTTGTTATGAGAAACAAAAAAGAGCAAAACCCACAAAACCAGTGACAAGTATGGCCTTCTGCAATCAGATGCAGTTTCTTCAAATTTTCTGTGAATTTGTGCCCTGTAAACCTATGATAGTTACCAACGTAAGCATTGGGGGGGGGGGGGGGGACAGACATGTTACCACTTATGTAACATAATGCCCTCAGAAATCAGCTATAATGCATTAGCTGCTACCTGGAACTTCACATGATCAAGGTTAAGTGCCACATCAAAAGTTTAAGTCTGGAAATCTTACAATTGAAATAGCTGATCAATTGTTCAGACTCAATATTCAGAGGGCAGGCAAATATCAGAATTTTATTCCAAATTGCTGATTAATTATTGTTATGCTATTGTTCATTTTGTGCATTACAATTTAATGACTAATGACAAACTATTTGCAGAGGTCACATCTGCAAGGGTCCTATTCTCATCACAAACTTATACCACATCTAAATATGACACCCAAAGGTGGAAAAGGGGACAAAATAGACCAAAATTATCCCCAAAACAGCCATTACTTAAGTTGGACATTCATATTTAATAAAATTGTCTCTATTAATTTCTCTACAGCCCTCCAAGTATGGTGAACTATAAAATCTTTGAACCTAACTGATGTCTTTCAAAACATCATCAAAGCAAAATGTAAAAAAAAACCACGCATGCTGCATGATTTTCCTTTATTGCAGAAAATCCCAATTAAAAATTATGCTTAACCAAATTGACTAAAT